>NQII01000051.1:1416435-1464827 GCA_002778355.1 Clitarchus hookeri
CATTGCTCTCTTCTCCCCCCCTCTCCACCAACTTTCTCTCCCTTCTCCACATGCTCCTCTCCTCTCCCCTCTGCATTGTATCACCTTGCCTCTCCCCTCCTCAGCATCTCATCTCCATCTCTCGTCTCCCTCTCCCCTCCCCATCATCTCATCTCCCTCTCTCGTCTCCCTCTCCCCTCTCGTCATGCATTCTCCCCTCCCCTCTCTCGACATGCATTCTCCCCCTCCCCTCTCTCGTCATGCATTCTCCCCCTCTCGACTTCCCTCTCTCGCCACACATTCTCCTCCTTTTATTTCCCTCTCCCCTCTCTTGCCACACATTCTCCCCCTCTCGTCGCCCCTATCTTCCCCCATTGTTTCCCCCTGCCCCCCTCTCATTTAACTAACATGAAGTCTTTTGACAAACAGCCTTTTCATTTGATCATCACTTCATCTGTTTGACCACAATAGCACATGTTGAAATATTTTAATCCCTGCTTTGTTACAGACTTTATATTAGATAACTGTATGTTTTTGCTTGAAGGAAAAACTAAACATTGTGAAGGTTGGTGATGGAGAGTGGAAAGTTTCTAATTGTGAATAGTTTAAACCTGTAGCAGCATAAGTGAGAAACAGTTTACACAGTATCCCTTAGAACCCATAATTTTGTTTGAGAAATCTATACTATCTTCACACACACAGCACTAATAAAAAAAATTGACATGACAGGTGGCTAATAAACAAAATATTACCCAGAAATAACTTATTAATAAATTAATTCACTCATTTATTTTAAAATATGTTAATGTATGGACTTGAATATAGGACTAGACAAGCTAACATCCAATATGTGGAAAACAGAATTATTAAAAAAAAAAAAAATTAATTTCATTTTTTTAGAATTACCACCATCCTTACATCAGTTTCTTAGAAGACTGAAAATAAGTTAGTCCATATATATATGCAATCAAAATTTATCCATTGAACATATTAACTTTTTCATGTAACTGAAATCCTTTTAGGAAGTGGCTCCAAAATAAAAGTTCAGAATTAAAAAAAAGTATTATGCCAGAAATGGTTCTATTCACCAAAAATAGTGTCCAAATGAAAATGCACTCTCCTTGGAAATTATAATTTGGGTTCTTTACTCCAGGTCCAGTTCAAACTGGTAAGCAAAAAGGACTACTGGGTTATGGAACTGTCCTGCTATTAAATGTCTCAAAAATATTAACGCGCTATAGTTACTTAAATTTAGTCCAGAATAAACAGAAAATAAACGCCTATTAGTCCCACCGGTATTGAGAAACTAGTGGCTTCATTAAATTGGTACGGCAGTGTACCCCATGTAATGGAGCTGGCGTCTAGCGGTGCTATATTCCAGATGAAAAAACATTCTCACTCGGAAAACTAAGTAGAGCAAAGCCTCACACCCTCTTCTTTCATGGTACAGCTTCTTAAAATTAACTTTCCTTTGAAACCAGTAAAGCTAGCCTATATTAGGCTGGCGCAAAACATTTTCCAGATAAAATCTCTGCGAAAATTTGTTACATCCGCTTGAATTGAAAAGTCCCTCCAGAAGCATAGCTTCCTGCGTCATGCATTATCAACAGTTGGGAAAAACCTACTTTTGTTAAAGACTGAAAAATAACTAAAGCATTAAATATCAGAAAACTTAAAAACAAAGCAAGACTGTAAAACCATAAATTATAACTCAAAAATTATTTAAAACCAATAACATAACATTTTCTTCAAAAATTAATTTTTCGCAATTTAGAATGCATGGGCGGTATACACAAAAATGAAAGTTAGGTTAAAACGTAAAGAAATTACTAATTTGGGGCTTGTAATTAAATTACTTTAATCTTTAAATATATTTGCTATACCGCAATGGGTATAACATTGAATAAAGCAATTTATCATGTTGCCAGTTATGCAAACTTCCAAGTTATAACCATTTTGCCATCATGCCTAAATACAAATTTAATAAATGTATCACAAATTCAGAAATCATAATTTTATGGTGTAAAATCTGTTAAAATCAAAAGCAGAAAACCGAAACTACCATTTGCCTGCTAAAAGCACTGAGAATCGTAACAAATGCAGAGCAAACTTAAGCTAAGGGAAATATCACAAAGATGACATATTCCACCTAACTTTTCTTCCTGTATGAGAAAATGAAACACAGTAAAAAGCCTAAGCACTATATTTTGCATTAATCAGACAGCAAAAATATAAAAAAATTTAAGAGGGGGGGGGGGATTATAAATATGCAGAGTTTTATTTTCCTGAATTTGTGTTGACAAGGCATCAGAAGTGGAAGCTCAGATTTCATTTCTCATGCTGCACTTTGTATTCTCCATCCCAGGTTGAGCTGCCATGGTACTTTGCTTTTGCTCCAACCGACATATGCATGTGCAAGTAATGCCCTCTCTTCACTGGCAGGTCCTCCCTCTACCCTATGCACTTATGCGAAAGTGGTTTTCACACCTGTTGCATTAATTATATTGTTGTATCTGTTTCCATTGTAGTAATTCAATAGCAGGTAAAAAATTTTTCATAATTTTTTATTTCTGGAATATAATAATTATCATTAATTAGTTTTTAAATTTACATTTTTATCTGAGCACTTCCCTTTCAATCCCCTTTCAGATAGTTTTTAGTTTTAAATATTTTTTCAGGTCTACCTCTCATTTTTAGGACATTCAGGTAAAATTATGTAACATGTTGTAACGATGCAGCTGCGCGTTAAGGCCGCCATATTTGTAGCATTCCACGTCTGGGTATGGCGAATGTAAATTACCACTTGGTTAGCTCAGTTGGTAGTAACGTGAAACTTTAAAGGCGCCAATAGATACAAATAACGTCCAATGTTTGTTTATTACTCTGTACTTTTATTGATCATTCCAATGAAACCGTTCACNCAACGTGAAACTTTAAAGGCGCCAGCCAATAGATACAAATAACGTCCAATGTTTGTTTATTACTCTGTACTTTTATTGATCATTCCAATGAAACCGTTCACATACAATCGTCAGGTATGTAGAGTACGAACCGAATTACAGGCAAACTAACAGAGAGCAGCGCCACAGTTGTTTAATTATTCATTTACGTCTCAAAAACTTGCCTTGCAAGAAGAAAATACGAAGGCAGGAGGGACGTCCGTTCCCTCCTGGCACCCTATAAACCTTCCACACCGGCGGAAAGAATTAATTTTATTAATATATGCCGAAAAAGAATGAAGTTGAAAGATTTAACGGTTGCTTGTGCTTGCCGGTGTGGGCGAAATTCGTCATGCACAATGAGTCTTCCTTGGCTGCTTGTTACATTTCTTACCCCAGCGACACACACACACACACACACACACACACACACACAGTATTTATGCTGTGGGCCTATCGCCTCCCCTCTCCAAAGATAAGGGCATGGGCATCCGAACTGCATCATCATCGGTATAAAAATAATCAAATCTTCTACAAATAAAAACTGTCGACCTGCAGTTCGGAAAGCTTCCGCGTAGCCATCTAAACTGCATCGTAGGTAAAAGATAATCCAACTTCTCAAACAAAACCTGATGATGCAGTCAGAAAGTTTCTAATTTAATGACTGCGCTAACTGAAAACTACGACTTTCGAGACGGCAAACGGGTGCCCGATAAAAGTTATTCCACAATAAACAAACTACCACGGCTTTAATTTTGAATCCCGATCAAATATTACGAAGTTTCGCAAAACTAAAGAACATGAATCAAGTATCCCGAAAATTAATATATTGCGTCGTTACAATGTGTTTGTTTACCCAATATTCTTTATAATTTCATTATATAGTTTCTGCTATTTCTTCCTAGAAGTTCAGTTTAATTGTGTGTACTTGTGCTTTTCTTTCAAGTAATTTTACCAATAGTGTTACATTCATTTTTAGTATTTAATCATAGGTCTTTGTTAGGGTATTGTTAAAATTTTAATTATTAGAGATAAATATTGGTTTGGAAGCCATGTAAGCAGCATACTGTTTCAACTTATATTTTTTTCTTTTCGCTGCACATCCTAAGGTTAGGATAGAAAGGAATCAAGGAATATTTGGAGTAAGAGTTTTTCAAGCTCCGTAGTATGATAAATATAGCTTTTGAGTTTNGTTTCAACTTATATTTTTTTTCTTTTCGCTGCACATCCTAAGGTTATGATAGAAAGGAATCAAGGAATATTTGGAGTAAGAGTTTTTCAAGCTCCGTAGTATGATAAATATAGCTTTTGAGTTTCATCAAAATTGAAGATGGGCCATGTCGTCCGGTGACGCCATCCTATGTCTGACACAGTGCTGATTTGAGCACATTTCTTGTATCACCTATGCTCCTGGTTCCTACTCATCGATGTGCAAGTTTTTTATTTGAACTGAAAATGTCTACAAATTTTTGTTAAATTATGTGCACAAATTTTGTGTGTCCGAGTCCAGAGGATACTGTTAAAACGTTTTTCATATAAACTTGCAGACTGAACTATTATTTTTTATTTTCTGTTTGTTGCTAACTTTAAAATCAAGGAACACTAATTTTATAAAAAAGATTTAACTAATTTGAAAATTTTTTATTGCAATTATGGTTTAGTTTTGGATCCCTAGAGAAAAGTGTTTGCGACATAGTGAACTGATAAATTTATACATTTTTTCCTCTTAAGTAAATATTGTCAGAGGTGGCAGTTTTCCACAAAACCCATTACATTAAAATGTTAATTCCTAGTTAAATACATATATCCTGGAGCCAGCAGTGGTTGTGTTTCACAAGTACAAGGAATCATTTTGCTGAGCTGCACTGACTCTGACTTACCTGTTTACTTAGGATAAACACCAAAATATATGCGTTCATATATAATACTCTCATTATTTTCCCCATATAAAAAGTGCTTTCACATTTATCCTCCTTCATTACTTCAACCTCTTGGGATTCTGCCTTATTTGCTCCATAACTGATTATTGCAAACAATAAAAATTTCCTTTCTTGAGCACCACTGGGTGTTAATGCCATCTTCCTGAAATCAAATTTTGTCGAAAATGGTTTTATAAGGATTCTGATTGCTCTCTAGCTAACCCCTAGTCCCAAATTCAGCACCAATTGTCATATGGTATTTAACACTGGCTGTTCAGTTTTTGGGATAATCAAATTTCCTAGAGCAAAACTGTCTGAAAAAGCTTCTATTACTAATGCTGACGCTAACAAAATTTAAGATTTTTGAAATGGCAAACGTACACCTGATAACGTTATACCATGATAAAACGAACCACCACTGCTTTAATTTTGAAACCTAATAAAAAATATTATGAAACTTAGCAAAACGAAAGAAAATGAACCACGTATTCCGATAACAAATAACTTGCATCGTTACAAAGGGTATTAAGTGTAAATACACAGTTAAGGCAGTGCAATGTACACATTCTGTATATTTGCGCCTACAGCACCAAAATGTGAAATTAATGTTGGCAGTTACAGTGTGTAAAATGTCATACAAAGATTTAATGAAAATGATTGTGATGATTCAAAAGAAAATTGTATACTTTCACAATTTCATAAATGTTCTGGAGTTGATGTACTGGATGGAATCATCTGTGAGGAAGATGAGCTACTGAGTGAAATAAAGTACAAACAATGGTTGTCAACTGACCGCTTTGAGCTTGCCACCTTAGTGAAAAATATGAAAGAGTTTTTGATAGATCTAAAGGAAAAGTTAATAAAATAAAAAACCTATCACTTTATTGCAAAAGTCAGTCTGAATTTCTAAAATCAAAAAAGGTATTACTTCAGCTGAGTGCATAATTTTTAAGATTTCTCAGAAAACTAATGCAAACTGAAGTACAGACATTCCATTGTGTTATAACGCACATGCCACATTACACCCATGTGTTGTATATTACTATGAAAGTGATTCCACAAAGTGTGAAACCTTTTGTGTTGTCAGCGAATATTTGACACACAATGCTGTAGCTGTTCACACCTTTCAGAAATTTCTGCTTCAACAGTTGAGACAGATTTCCCATCTGGACAGAAGTGTATTATTTTAGCGACTGTTCAGCTGCTCAATACAAAAACAAACAAAAAAAACTTATTTAACTTGGCTAGGCACAAAGATGATTTCTGTCTGTCTGCGGAATGGCATTTTTTTGCCACGTGACATGGCAGAAGTCAGTGTGATGGTGCCGGAGGTACAGATAAACGTCTTGTCACAAAGGCTAGTTCAACCACTGAAAACCATATTGTATCATCACAAGAAATGTTCACATTTTGTTCAAGCAAAATTTATGGAATAACACTTTTCTTTGTGCCATCAGATGATATTGTTTGTGAAGAGAAGATACTTGAAAGACTATTTCAAGAAGCTGAAACCATTCCCAAAACAAGACAGTATCATGTTTTTGTTACAGTAGTTGGAGATACATAATTTTGCTGTCTACCAATACTCATCATCACACAGTAGATGGAGAGAACCTTGCTGTCTACCAATACTCATCATCACCAAACCACAAGAAGCTGTTTTGCCAGATCTGAACGATTGTGTGTTTTATTTATGAAAGTGACTGGATGATTGGAATTGTTACAGGCAAAGAAACTGTAGAGGGAACAGAGTAAAAGGTCGTATTTTTTCATTCTAAAGACCCAAGCAGTCACTTCAAACTTACAAAGGAATTGATATGGGTGAAACAAGTGAATATTTTAAGAATATTGTCACCACTTGAGGTAGTAACTTAAATGGAAGAACACACAACATAAGCAACAAACTCAGTGAAATTTTATCAGTGATTTTCATAGAGAGAATGGGACATACGACACAGTAACATTGCTGCATAAACATGGAGTTTGTAAATTTGTAAATATTAGTATAAGTTTACAAACAGTGACTGTAAATTAAAGTTAAGATTGAATTGTGATTGTACAAAAAGAAGATTAAAATGTAGACATAGCAGTAAAATTTAACTGACTGGTACCACAGTTAAAATGAATTAACTTGTGCAGTGATTAGGTATTTTTGTGTAAACTTGTAATGACGCAATATTCGTAATTTTTTGGGACTCAGGTGTAAAATTCTTTCGTGTGTATTGAAGCTTTGGAAAGCTTGGTAATATTTTTATCGGGTACAAGTTTAAAGCCGTGGTGGCTTGTTTCCCGTGATAGTTTATCCGGCAGACGTGTGCGTTTGTAGGTTATCGGGAGGACGTTTGCCGGGTTACGTTTTATCTGAATGCGTCGACAGTTTTAGTTCCTCCAGCGCATTTTCAGGCAACGTCAAAAAGTTTTTGTTGTACGAGAGGTTAGTTTCTGTTGACGGCGCAGGATTAGTTTGTGCAGTCAGTTACGATAACGTTGTGGAGAGCGTGCGTGGCCAGGCCGTTATCTCAGGAGAGGGGGGTGATGGGCAGCATAAAAAGAGGTGTCTGTCTGTCGCCCTCAGAGCAGTCTTTTTCAAGTCAGTCGTCAGGGAGAGTTACTTAACGTCGCCCGTGAGGGCAGGTCAGCACAGTCGAGAAGTATCATGCAATGCTAGCCTAGGCCGCGTTCGGGCATGATTAGAACCCCCACATCGGCAACTAGACTTTAATATATCATTTCTCAGCCGGTGTGGGAGGTAGCCGCATTTTAAGTTTCTTCGGGTCAGTTTTTTAAGAACATCATTACGTAAACGACTGTGGCACTGTTAACTGCAATAGTATATTTAATGGTAAAGGTTCGTACTCTGCATACTGAAACTCCGTCTGTGCGTCTGTGAACTGTGTGGCTGAATGTTAAATAAATATATATAGATCAAACTAATCTGGAACTTTTTTCTTAAGTAACTAGTGTTCAATTAACTGAGTCTCGTGTTTCTACCTCTGAGCAAGCCGTGGCAACGTAAACAGTCGACAGTAACAAGTGCCGAACGTTACAACATGGCGCCCCACCTTTGAGACTGCATTATTCGAAATATTAGCTTAACGAGAATACGGGCGGAACGTTAACAACATGGCGCCCAACTGTGAGGCAGAAATAATATTTTTAATATAACGTAAACGTAACAAAGGCGGAACTTTACAATATGGCGCCCAACGGCGAGGCTGCATTATTATAAATATAAATGTAACGAGAATACGGGCGGAACTTTACAATATGGCGCCCCACCTGTGCGGATGCATTAATATATCGTAACTAGCCCGCGGGAACATTACGAACTGTTTTTGATGTTTTGAGGTTACTTGCCAGCACGAGGAAAACTTATTTACCACTCTCCAACTAAAGCAAAGGTAATACATATTTGGGTACTTATTAAGTTTAGGGGCTTTTCTGTAAAAAAATAAATAAATAAACTCAAAAAGTGGTATATTTCCACTCTACTAATCACGTGGAACACGAATATACTAGGGGCATTAACGTACAACTAATTTCTTAATATGTGCCCACCTAACCCCACAATGGGTGAATCACTATTTTACATTTTTAAACTAACCTAGGATTATAATGTTGTAAAGTTATATAAGATTATACAATATTAATGAAATCTCCGATCAATAACCTACAATCACAGACTAGATGGGAACCCTATAATCCTACGTTATTTTAAATAACTGCAATCCTAGTTTAGTTAATATTGCTACATTCCTAGGTTAGTTTAAAAATGTAAAATAGTGATTCACCCATCGTGGGGTTAGGTTCTGTTAGGTTAGGTGGGCAAATATTATACAATTAGTCATACGTTAACGACGCTACTGTAGTCGTGTTATGCGTTACCTACCAATAATCCTAGGTTAGTTACGAAAGAATGTGAAATTGTGGGGTAAAAATGTCCTGAAAAACCTTGTTTGAATTACGTAATATAACTACATTTGCACGTTAAGCTACCTGTTAGGATTTTTGGGTTTCACACTAAACTACGAATTTAGGATTTTAGGAATTTAAAGGAGAGATACCAAAATAATACCAATTTCGTCACCAATGTAGGCGGGTGGTACATACCTCTGTCAATGGCCAATTCAACCACACCTAACTCGATGAAATTGCAATCTTACACAAACCGCCACATACGCGCATATAACGCACTGAAACACTCGTTTACAGCCGAATATATATACAGAAGCACTCGTTAATAGGCTAATATAATGCACAAACACACTCTTGCTTGCATTCTTTGTTTTAAATCACAAACGGAGCAACACCTAACTCAGCGCGACCCGCACCTGTAGCCAGATACTGGCATACTAACGTAAGGCCCGTTATTACATCTGTTCTCGCTAGATTGCGTGAAATATGCAATGTGCAGCCATTATTAATGGCGGTAGGCATTAATAGACTTAAACATAAAATTTCGCGATTTCTTTAAATATGTTCTACTTATTTTAACATTACGCCGTCTTGAATATGAACAAGGTAAGCTGTGCAGAATCCGTTAATGCAACTTTTGTTGGTCTAGGACGTTTAGTTCACAAACGTAAACAAACTGTCTGAACAGTCATTTTGCAATTTTGTTCAATTTTTTAAAATATGTTGTACTTATTTTAAAGCAACGCCCCAAGTATATTCATGTTCTACGTGATTAGCAGAGTGGAAATATACCACTTTTTGGGGTTTTTATTTTTTTTGCAGAAAAGCCCCTAAACTTAATAATTACTCATATTTGCAGTCCTTTGACACACTTTAATTAATCTCATTCAGAATGAAGTGGGATTATATGATGCACAATAGAATAAATAAAAAAATGTGTTTTTTTTTTTTTTTCAAAGGTCAGTGTATTCAACAGGAGTGAAAATAACACAATGGGACAACTTGTGCCCTATAGCTTTTATTAAGAGTATCTTTCATAAAAAAAACTCAAATTTTTATTTCATTCCCCACAACTTTTTTTGACTTTGAAAACAGCAAATTATTTTTACCCAAGTTGGAAACTATTTTTTTCTAGGAAGGAAGTCTTCAACCCAGATAACTTTGATGTTGAACACTGTTCTACATGTAGACACTAAGCACACAAATTATCAGATCTCTAAATGTATCTTTGGTGAAGCAGGAAGGGATTATAAAGTGGGGTAAAACAGTCATCTGAATGCTGAAAACAGTTGGCCACCATCTTAAGAATAGAAAAAAAAATTTGAATATAAATATACAGTATAATAGTATCTTGTGTAAGCTTTTAAATGGCACAAAAATCTCCACAATAGGTGACTTGTTAAAAAAGTTATGTCTAGTTGCGTAAACTTCAGAAATCTGTGAAATTTGCTAGCAGGGTGTATGAAAAATGGCTGCCATCATCCACTTGTAGGTAAAAATGTAAATTAATGTTTTTCTTTCATCTTGAGGATGGGATAACACAAGGCAAATTTTTTATCAAAATCAAAAATGGTGCAGCTGGAATGAGCCGTATGAAGAAATACGAGAACAAACCAGTGTTGGTAGCCATAACTTTTGAGCTCCTCAAAAAAGATAGATGTGCTAGTCATTATTATAAGACTTATTTAGAACAGAAAAGGAAAGAAGACATTGAAAAAGGGGAAGAGATAGTGGCTAACGAACAAGCAAAGAAGAAACTTGAAGCAGAAAAATCTGGGACTCAAGATGTGGAGAAGGATCTTCAAAAGAAAAAGAAAGAAACTGCAAAAAGGAAAGTTAAAGGAGAAACTAAAAAAAAAAAGCCCCTCAACCAGTTCCTTGTAAAGAAAGACCAGTATAATGGATATACCAATGTGTGAAACATTTAAATTTTAAACAAGAGGATGTGTTTTTTTTTTAGTCAAATGACATCATGAATAATTTTTGTGTTAGTAGTAATTAATTATCTATTACTATTCCATCATTGACGTGCTGGTTATGAGACAATTTGCAAGATCAAAAGCTTATATAGTTTAAGTTTTTGTACATAATATATTTTTCTTTGCATGTGTTGACTTTAGAGGGTGGAATCTTTATTTCCTTTATTAATAAGAATACAATTTTGACAGTCAATTACAGGTAATGCTTCAACTTTGATTTAACCCACCATAATTTAGTTGGACATTGAAAACTATTGTGAATACTATTGTTACTCATCATAAATTACAAATATTGCTTCATACTCATTAATTTCTTCTTTCATATTTGTATATGTGTAAATCATTTGTAAATCATTGTGTGAGAAAAGGGAAGAGAAAAAACACTACAAATTTATGGATGAAAGTCACCAATGGCCCTTGTTGGAAGTCACTATTGGTCTCTTTTTTTTTTTTTTTTAGATGTGGGTCACTAATTCAACTAGTTTGTATGTTAGTCTTGCTAAGAGCCCTGTGTGTCATCAGTATTTGTTCCCATGGTGCCATACACCTGCTGCTAATGGCCATGCAAGACTGCAGGTAGGCATGCCGTGGCTTACATTGCTGAGCTGATCTGTTCTAGAAGGTTCTTCACATACTGAGTCGTGCTGAGGGAAGTGTTTACCAGAAATTTTTGCAACAACTCCAAACTCATTTATTATTCCAGATAGTGTTTTCATGGCCATCTCCAGTTATTGGTGATATCCTTGGAGGATTGCACTAAGTATGCCCGAGGAGGGCTGGTAAAGTTACAAAGACAAAGGGGTTGCTCCTAACAGTAACCTTTCCTTGTTTTGTACCTCTTTATTGTATTGCTTATTACGTTCTTAAACTCTCAGTAGTGGAATTTGCAGCTACTGGAATAGTCATTTCTCTACAGGTTTGTTATACACGAGTACCACTGTACAAATAGAGTAAGAGTCAAAATATTCTTCTAGAAAGACTGAAAATGGTAGGAAAAATCCACTGCCTCTGAATGACACATTTTACTAAGGTATCTCAGTTACACAAATGCAAGATTTTGGTACCTAACTTTGTATTTGTGAGCAGCAGACTTTTTCTGAGATATTGAATGTTTGAAATTTCAACAGTTGCAATGATACAGTTTGTTGTGAACTTGCATTAAATCATTCGCTGTAAAAATTTTCTTCGTGAAAATCGTTCTCTGGTTTAAGGCATATAACATATCCACACAGTTCAAGTGGTAAAGTAAGAGTTGAATTTATAGAAAAGCCTACAGTTGTAAAGGAACTTAATTTATTATACTGGATGTATCCATTAAAAATAATATTTTGCATTGCTCCAGTTTAGAGTCTATGCTAATTTTGCAGTTATTCACACAATGTGCTGTTTATTTAACGTGTGATAACACTTCTGCAGGTGTTGTGACAATTTCTCAAAGATTTGGTACAGCTGTGTTAGATACACAGAATAATTACTTAATAATTTGCCTCTATATTGTAATATTTTTTTTGTTCTTCAGACAGCTATGTTACATTTAAAGCCCCCAAGTAATTAATTTTATTCCCACCTTCCATTATTATTTTTCTTGTTAAAAATTGTGCATTTTATAGGTTTGCTGTAATATTTTATTTCTCCATGCAAGTATTTTTGAGTTAACTTTTATTTTAAGTTGCTTTGGAGCATAGCACAAGCATTTCTATGATAAAAATTTAAGCTTGTAGTTTTGAATATTTTAGGATAGTCATATCTGCGATTTCCATCGCAATTTTGTACAAGAGTTTTAAGTTTTTGGCTAGCCATTGTCAATATAATTTTTGATTTTAAACTATGGGACGGCCCGAGATAAATTATATTTTTTGTGGACCGTCAGGACCAATTTGAAGAGTCCACCACACAAAGGAAAGAAAGACCAATAAGGAAATATCTATATGTTAATTGAAAAAAATTTGGGGACTAAAAATATTTTTTATTTCTGCTATCCAGAGCCCATGTTATATTGAAGATGAATTTCTTTCTCATTGATAATAAGTATAATCACATAACGTAACAATTCAAAATTATTTTTTTTCTGCTAGCTGTGAAATATTCTTCACAAGTTAAAAAAAAAAATATACAAAATTTACTGTTAATTTACTAGTAAACCAATTAGAACTCTTAATTACATTCCGTTAAGAAGGTGGCCAAATTTTCTTTGATTTAATCACATAATTCCTGGACAGCATCAATTTTCCGTACATGAAAATAATAGTGCTTTTGTTATATGTAATTATAATATGGCTTTCTTTAGAAATCACATGTAAAAAGTAGTGTATGCCTTCAATTTCTATTATTTCATCCAAACTCATAACACCCTTCCTGAACGTCGCATACAACCCAAAACATGCACAAATACAGGACATGCGCGCGCACACACACATGCCTAAAAAACATTGCCCCCTCTTTACACAGCTGCCATTGCCATCTTAAAAAAACACATTATTACGTTCTTACGCTTGTATAGTCTATTCAGTTTCTTCACACTTTTTGAATCAAACATTGGAAAAAATAACTCCATGTACAATGTTTGGTTGTTTTTTAATATGTCTTGTTTCACAAGCGTTTTACACTTCTGTTTACGTAGAAGTAGTGATGGGAGGAGTGACACAAACTTGCACCTGTGACATGTCACGACCAACGACACGAAAGTAACAGAGCCAAGTCGGTGCGACATTGTTCTGTAGTTTCCATATTACGTAATGCGTTATTTTTTGCATGTAGGTTTACAATGGATTACTTAACGACGTAATGTAACTTTCAGACCTTTTAGCCAAATAATAAACAGATTTATATGTCAAGATTTTTTCTTTTTGCACCAGACTAGTAATTTAAAAATTAGTGTAGCATCCTTAAATATGGTTTTTTTATTATAGAGAACAAACTCTACCACTTAATGGAAAAGAATTAATTTTTATTGCTATAAATGCATTCACAACATTTTTACATTATCTGTAACTTAATCTGCACTTTAAATAGAACCTTTTTTTTGTTCTTTTCTTTTAATTTGGAAGAGAATAAAAATTTGGTAAACAGTTAAATTTTAAAAGTATTGGAAAACTTCATTATTAATAATTTTGTGCAAAGTTAAACCATTTTCCCATATCCACCTTACTTCATATAATCAGCCAGTGACATGAAAAAAAGTGGTGTCCATTGCAGTAGCAGATCCTAGTATGGTAATGTTATTGCCTACATACAGTACTTGATTTCAGTAAATTGTACTTTATTTGGTTTCATGATATGCAAGACAGTGACTGACTGTCTGGCGCTGGTGACAGATGGAAACTTGGAGAGTTTTGTTGTAGCAAGTTATGCGGTGCAGCGTAGCCACTTCCTGTCGCGGGTTTTGGCCTTGTTACTTTGTCGCTGTCACTACAGTGACACGTGACATTTGTGTCGCAGCGACAGCAAATATTCCCCATCCCTACATAAAAGTACCTTCATTTTAACCAAATTTAACTTTTATTTATATTTTATCTATAAAGACTAATATTTCATTTTCAATCAACATGAATGAAAACAGAGAGAAAATAGGTGTGTTGGTAATGCTTAGTGAGAAATAGTTCTTGTGATGATAATATTAAACCGAGTGCACACGTATGTGGTGCGTTGTCTTTTTGGTGTAATTTTCTATACTAAGTTAAGCGTTGTATGCAGGAGGCAGAGGGATAGCCTGAAAGTAGAATTTTAGGAGTGGTTTTGTCATCTTAATCCTTAAGACACAGAACAGTTGCCTTACTCTTTTTTAAGCCACAATCATATCTATTGATTGGTTTTTACTAAGTCAAAAGGTGGGGAAATAATGGGTTCAAAGTGTATACCATTTTTATGGTATAGGTTTCTTTTAATGTGTAACATAATCTCATTTACACATATATGTGTCTTAAATTTGTTTATCTTGCTAGAAAAACAGTTGGTGTTATTAAACATTGCAAAATATCTGTGTGTGTGATCAGTTTTTTGTGATTGTTACAAAAATGGTAGATTTTATGCCCTTCGTGTTTGCTAGTGGTGGAAATTTTTTTTCCCGCAATCAGCACCAGCGCACTGTAGAAAAAATACACTTTCCATTTGTGTTATCGTTTTTGATGTTTGCCATTTATGCAGCATTCCATTACACTGGTAGGTGATAAGTGATTCAGAAATGTCTTATTGGATTGTAACCTCGTTAATGGCTTTCCTTGAGAAGATAATGCTGTTACCTTGAAGTTGTGGCAAACATTACTATATTGCATCTAAAACTGTAAAACACTACGTATTATAATTATTTTATGTTTTCTTATGTTTAATTTTAAATTAACTCACACAATATAATATTTTTTCAAGGGAAGTATTGAAAGCTCAAAGCTAGCACAGTGCATTTTGGTTTTGCCAGAAAGCAATTTGTTTTTTTAAATGTATTGTAAACTGGAGAATTTAAGGTATAAAAACTTGTTTACTTTGTCCAAAAAAATTTAATTTTTCAGTGTCAATTTTTTAATGTCATATAGAATATCATTATAAGTTCTGACCATTACAAATGCCATATTGTAAATTGCAAGTTGTGCCAGCATTTTGACACCATTAGTAATTAGTATGTTTAATTGATGTAAGGTCGTGTCCAGAAACAGTGTCATAGTACTGTATCATTTTTCACAGGTGTCCTACTTGGACGAAGATCAGGTGTTCTCTCCAGAGCAAATTACAGCCATGCTGTTCACCAAGCTGAAAGAAATTGCAGAATGCAACCAGAAGACTAAAGTCAATGACTGTGTTATATCGGTGAGTGTTTCAGAAATAAAGTTGCACACAGTTTTTAAATCACCCTAAATTTTTTTTAAGTTTATTACTGGAGAAAGTTGTAGTATTTTGGATGGAGTTAACAGTGATGGATGACAATTTAAAAATCTGAAAAATAATGAAATTAAAACATTAGAAATGGAACAGTATTAAGTGTACAAAAATAGAAAAATATGTTTTACTTTTGGGTAATGTTGGATTGATTCAGATTCTGGAACTAATAGATTACATTATTCTATTGAATTCAAAAGATGTAAAATACAATTACTTTTAAATCAATGCTAATTTTTCCTTTTTTTTTTTTTATATGAACTTGTAGGTTTTATAAAGAAATACTCCGGATCACTTGAATAAACTATTTATTAGTTTTAAGAAAGAACAATATAATTTCAACAAGACACACAGCGCCGTGACACAACAACGGTAGCTTGATAGCTAATAATTTGTTTACAGTATTGCCATCTTAAGAATATAAAAACTTTTAATATTGCATTGTATATTATATTACAACACCCACCCTCAATGCAATATTTACCTAAGTTTTACACAAATAAATTTACATGGTTACTCCACACTGATTAGTGAATTTAAAAATTAACTCTTTGTTTAGGGCTTTTGTAAACATATCAGCTAACTGTTCTTCAGTTTTTACATATTTCAGACACTCTACCTTTTATTATCAATTCTTTAATATTAGTGAAATCCAATATCTATATGTTTTAACCGCTTGACACTACTTGTATTTGCAACCGATATTGCGGACTGGTTGTCACAAAAAATTGTAGTCGGGTCAACAATTTTTACCCTAAAATCATTTAACAAATTTTGTAACCAACATGCTTCACTAGCTGCCATACTAATTGCTATGTATTCAGACTCAGTTGATGAGAGACTTACAGAGCATTGCTTCTTCGAACACCATGAAATCAAACTATTAGAATACATGAAACAATAGCCCGTGGTAGATTTTCTATCTCCGAGATCTCCTGCCCAATCAACATCGCAGTAACCCACTAGCGATTTATCATTACATTTATAAACCAATTTATAATCAATAGTATGTTTTACATATCTTAATACCCTTTTTAAAGCCGTTAACAGTNACCTTTTTTAAAGCCGTTAACAGTAAATTGTTTGCATTGTTTTGGTATTGGCTTAATATCGAAACAGCTACACACAGATCTGGTTTTGTGCCTGAGACAGCATACATTAAGCACCCTAACATTTGTCTACATACATTTTCAATATTTTGATCTGTTTGGCACTCCTTATTTTCAAACATTTTAGCATTAAAATTCAGGTCCATGGGGGTTGACATTGGCTTACAGTTTTCCATTTTGAATTTCCTCAATACATTTTCTAAATAACTTTTCTGACTTAATTTGGATACACCACTTTCTAAGTTTTATTTGACATTTATTCCAAGAAAATCAGATACTAAACCCAAATCTTTCATTTTAAATTCTTTCTGTAACATTAGTTTGACATCAGAAATTTGGTTCTCATTTGTGCCAAAAATTAACAAATCGTCAACGTATATTAGAATATACATTTGATCTTTATCATTGCACTTTGAATAAAGACATGAGTCACACTGTGACCTCACAAAGCCTCCTCTAGTTAAAACTGAGTTGAACTTTTCATTCCAATATTTGGGTGATTTTTTTAGACCATACAAAGATTCGTTTAACTTGACAATATTTTTATCATCAAAATATGCCCCATCTGGTAAATGAATAAAAACTTCATAAATTTCCCCATATGAAAACGCCCCAGTTACATCCATTTGGTAAATAGGTAAGTTACGCTCGGTTGCTATGGCTGTGAATAATCTGAAAGTTGACAATTTAGCCACAGGTGCATAAATCTCATTTAAATTCAAGTCATCATTTTGTTCAAAACCCCTAGCTACCAACCTAGCTTTATACTGTATATCATTACCAGTTTTCTTTATCTTAAAAACCCACTTACTGCTTACAGTCTTTTCATTTACAGAAGTATCGCACACCTCCCATGTATTGTTTTCATTTAGAGTCTGTAATACCCTACTTATAGCTTCTTTCCACTTACTTGCATCTTCTCTTCTCATTGCCTCTTCGTACGTCTTTGGCTCCTCATCCATCGAATAAATATTGTTACACTTGTAGAACGACGTTTGGTTTCTCGCTCGTTTGCTTCTCCGCTGATCTTGGTGAGTATCTGGTGAACTTTGTAGTGCATCGTCAGCTTCTGAGGAGATGGTGACTTCAGTTTCTGTTTCTTTACCACTGTAACATGGTTCATAATCACTACCTTCGGTCTCGACTTGACTTTCTGACGGTCTCCGTTCTTGTTCACAGCTCAGTTCTTCATCAACATCCCTCCCATTTGTATCTGGTACGCATATGGTTTCTTCTGACACCAAATTTTCCACTTCACACGTTACCAACTGCTGTTTTTCTTGTGTCTTTTCTTGCTCTATACACACAATGTCCCGTTTTACTTCTACAGTGTTCCTGTGTGGGAAAAATATTCTGTACCCTTTTACGTCTTCTCCGTAACCAACTACTATTCCTTTTTCTCCTTTAGGGTCCCACTTTTTCCTTGAGGGACATGGACAACCACAGGTGAACCAAATATTTTTAATATTTGAATATCAAAAGTTTTCTTTGTCCACAGTTCGTATGGAGTTTTATCAACTTCAGTGCTCTTCCCAGATCTATTTAACACATACACTGTCGTGTTAATTGCTTCCGCCCACAATGACTTAGGCAGGTTTTTAGCGCATAGCATGGTTCTAGCAGATTCAATAAGCGTTCTATTTTCTCTCTCTGCCTTGCCGTTTTGTTCAGGTGTGTAAGGGACTGTGCGTTGATGTATTATTCCCCGGTTGAGAAACAATCCTTCCACCTCTTTATTTACAAACTCGAGTCCATTGTCGCTTCTGAAATACTTCACTTTATTTCCAGTTTCATTTTCTGCTCTGTTTATAAATTTCTCGATGCATTTTTTCACTTCATGTTTTCCTTTGATGAAGTAAACACTTCTATATTTTGAATAGTCGTCTTTAAGCACCACAAAATACCTCGAACCTCCCAAAGATGTTTCCTCCGTGGGGCCACAGGTATCGGCATGAATCAACTCGCACATCCTCGTTGTTTTACTATCGCTGTTAGAAAAAGGTAAACGATGAATTTTCCCTTCTAAAAAAACTTTCGCATTTCCCAACGCAGCTATCGTTTACGTTAACATCATTGTTTTTTAGAACATTTTTCACGTACATCATGTTTTGATGAACAGGTTTTTCATGCCACTCATTTATTTCTGACTTGACTTGTGCAGTACTTGCTACCCCGCATTTATAGCAAAAGTTCAGGTAATACGTATTTCCAGCTCATTCTGCAATTGCCAACAACTTATTTTTCTTGTAAAATTTGCATAAGTTTTCATCTGTCATCATGACATAACCTCTTGCAGTGACGCATTGCACAGAGAATAAATTTGTTTTTAAATCAGGCACGTACAACACGTTGTCTATGGTTGTGTCAATCCATTCTTTGCCATTTGAGACTTGTACCGCCATCTGTCCGCGCCCCTGTGCACTAATTTGCGTTCCGTCACCCAAGATTACGAATTTATTTGATAAACTCGTGAATGAGGTAAACAACTCACGTTTGCAACACATATGTTCACTTGCGCCGGAATCAATTAACCACTCTGTTTCTTGATATTGTTTTTCGAACGAGTTTGACACCACAAACGCGTTACTATCCTTGTTTTTCTTGAAGCGGCACTGATTCTTGTTATGGCCGGATTTATTACAATAAAAACATTTATTATCCGACCAGTTATTACGACTGTCTCGATTTTCCATTGAATTATTATTACTTCTGCATTCACTTGCATAATGTCCAAACTTATTGCACTTGAAACATTTAATATTTCTCTTGTCCGTTTTTTTAGCGACGAAAGCTGAAGACTGCACTGCTCCTCCTTTCTCATGTAATCTTTCTTCCTCGACTAATAATCTAGCTACCAGGTTTTCATAAGTTTGTTTATCATCCGGTGCCGACTCCCAAGCTGATACAAAATGTTTATAGCCGTCGGGCAGTGACATTAACACTTTTGTTATGACCAATTTATCCGAGATTTCTTCACCCATGTTTTAACGGATTCTGCATTTTTTGAATTATCGACAGGAAAACAGACATTTCTGTACCTTCTTCATACTTATATTGAAAGAATCGCTGTTGTATTATGTGAATATTTGTTTCACTTCTCTGTTCATATACACTTAGTAATTTTCGCCANGCACTTAGTAATTTTTGCCACATCTGCGCAGCAGTAGTAGTGCATGTGATAATATGCAGCATCACGTCTTCTGACATTCTCGTGACCAGTAAGGTTTGAGCCTTCACATCCATACTTTCCCAGGCTGTTCTCTCCGTAACAACCTCTGGCTTCAAGGTGCGACCTTCGACCACATCATATAAATCTTGACCTCGCAGTAAAACTGACGTTTGGAATTTCCAGATGTTCCAGTTCTTGGCGCCTTCCAGTTTAATAACTGTACTTTGATGTGCCATGCCATCCATCTTGCTCTTCCTTCCTTCCTGCAAAAAACCTTCCTTCCTTGTCCGTTCTGAACAAGTTTTCCTTCTCGCCACGCCGCCGCTTGGTCGTACTAACCTCAAACGACACTCCTTACGTCGACAATATTAAACAACTGTTGTTGCAGTATTTACGCGCACTATTTTACTTCAACCAAACAAGATTAGGTGTCTGGGCCCATAACCTGTAGGTTTTATAAAGAAATACTCCGGATCACTTGAATAAACTATTTATTACTTTTAAGAAAGAACAATATAATTTCAACAAGGCACATAGCGCCATGACACAAAAACGGTAGCTTGATAGCTAATAATTTGTTTACAGTATTGCCATCTTAAGAATATAAAAACTTTTAATATTGCATTGTATATTATATTACAATCGAACTCTATGCATTTCTCGTCACCGCTATTACTGTTTACCTGATAGGATTGGTGTACAAATGATAATATTGTATTTGTAATGCTGTCTGCCATATTGCAAAATGTATATATTGTGAAATTCTTAAATGTGCTTTAAAATAAAGAAAATGTACATGTTAACCAAAAAGGTATCACATTCTTGGCACAAATTGTTAGGAATGTTTGTTTACAAAATGTTTTAAGTGATGCTTATTAATACTTCTACAGTTTGCTGGCCAGATAATGCAATTTAAATGTTTACTGTCTGATTTAAAATGCTTTATGGAACCTATCAGTTTTTATGTTTCGCAAACAAAAATAAATCCTAGGTAGACTTACTTCAGATTTCTGTAACCTATTGTAATGATGCAATATTATTAATTATCAAGGTTCTAGTCGCGGTTTATTTTCTTTCGTTTAGCGGGGCTTTGTAAAATATTATCGGGATTTGAAATTAAAGCCGTGGGAGTTCGTTTATCGGGCATCCGTTTGCCGTTTCAGAAATCGTAGTTTTTATTAGCGTCAGCATTACTAGAATAGAAGCTTTTCTGACTGCGTCAACAGTTTTTGTTCTGGAAGCTTTGCGTTATCTTTTACTAAGACACAGTTCGGATAGCATGGGAAGAGGGTGTTTGGCCCACGCCATACCATTATTTGGTTACGTTTGATACTCTGTGAAGAGGGGGGTGATACGCACGAGCGACTAATACTCAGTGTGCATATCGCCGGCCAGCAGTAGATAATCAGTGCTCGAACAGTAAAGGACCAGCAGTAGACAACCAACACTCGACAACCAGCACTCGTCGAGGCCGCGTCAGGTGTGGCAAGTAACCCCCACACCGGCAAACTTAAACCTGCTCGTTTATTTTTCTGCTGCTGTGGGAGGTCGCTTTCTGTATTTTCTTTTGGCGAGCCAAGTTTTCAAGACGTGAAACAAACAAACCACTGTGGCATTGTTATTTTAGTTTGTTTGCCTGAAACCTGTTCGTACTCTGCATATCTGATTGTATGTGAACTATTTCATGTGATTAATAAATAAAAGTAAAGAAACAAATAAACTGGAACTTAATCATATTTTCATTGGCGCCTTTTTAGAGTTTCATGTTTCTCTAACTGAGCAGTAACTTCCATTCGTCAATCCTTGACGTGAATCGTTACACTATTACATGCTTTGTTGATGCTGTTATTTCATCATGTGTGTTAGGTTTTGATAAAATATTTTTTTATACTAAGATTTTTATGTGGCAGTGACCAAAAAATGGTTTCATTTGGAACCCATTTTGGTTTGGAACATAGTGACATTGTTAAAGCTAAGTGTAATTTTCTTGAGAAAATAATTTTACAAGGTGAGCACAGCAATGCAGAAACATTCCATAGTAAAAAATATGTGAAGTTGAAATTAAAAAATATGAAAAGTGAAATTTTATTATTTTTACTTTTAAATATCAACAAAGGGAGTGCATTTCTTATTTTCAGTTTATGTAAAATTTTAAACATGTCTCAAGTTTGTAACAATGAGTAGGTACTTAAGTCACTGTTGCACGTGGTGTCTATGTGATAACACATACAATTTTGATACAAATAATTTTTATTTTTCACATGCTGAATTTTGTGAAAGTGTATAATGTTAAGCTATCTTCAGGTACAATTTTATTTAACACTAGCTGTGCCCGCAGCTCCGCTCGCGTGGATTACAGAATTATTGTTTAGGTTTTTTTTTAAATAAAGTTTAATTTTACTCAGTGTTAATCTTCTATACATATTATACAACTCAATGTCTGTGTCTGTCTGTCTCTCTGTCTGTCTGTCTGTCTGTGCGCTTATCACTCGAGAACCACTTATTCGATTTACGTGTTTTTTTTTAATTCATAGCTATGTTCTCTGGCCGGGTTTTAGTTTATGTTTTGTTACGTAAAGTAACATAAGGAATAAGCAGCAACGATAATAGTGAATCAATTCGAAAAAAGTTTACCGCCAACGCACTCTCTTGCAATACGCTGTCTAAACCATTAAAGATGGAACATTATTATGAAGTAAAGAATTGTGTAGAATAAAAAGACCTAAAAAAAACTCCACGGTAGCATATATCTATCTATATCAAAGAAATACTAATAAGTGTTGCGGTGGTGTGCAATTCTAATCTATTATATGAAGTTTCCCTGATGTAGTCATTTTTAATGGTTGAATCTGTTTTCTGGTATTGGTAGGCCCATGCTTTTTATACTTTTTCCTGACAATGTCTGCACTTGCTTTTCAATTTAAACGAGTGCAAGGTGAAAAACTTTGTCATTGAATGTTGCTTGTGGATTAAATGGTAAAAACTTAAAACATTTGAATCAATAAATTTTTTTTTGGCTCAAGTAAAGTGTATTTTGTTACTTAAGTATTGTTGGTACGACCAGAGATATCTTCAACAAACGAATTTAAATAAAATCAGAGCTAATAAAATAATTTGGAAATTATGTCTGGAGCACATAAAATTTCACTGGAACATAATTAAGTATTTTGACATCACAATTTTGTTGGCTTTGTTAACTGTGTTTGCTGATTGAAGTGTAAATATGTTAGTTGGTGTCCTTGAAGTCATTTTGTGTGACATACAAATTGTCAGTTGTGTATGTGTTTTATTGCTTTCACAAGACTCCTACTGTTGGAACCATGAACCAAAGCATGATGAACTCTAGAATATGGTTCTCTGAAGCCTTTAACACGTTTCACTGTACACTGCACCTGCTATGTATTACACTGCGCACTAGGAAGACTTCAAGTAACCCTACCACACTACACAAACTAAAATTTGTTCGCACTGCTATGTTGAAACATTGTTTAGACAGCAACAAAAAAACTTTGCAGTTAATCATCCCGGAGCAGATGCATTAAGCAGAGCATTATTCAAAATGATTTATGTGGTTAACCAGTTGTTTTCTGTTGTAACAAAGGTTTAGAATTCATGAATGTTGTCAAATCAACTATCACCCAGAAAGCATCTCAAAAATGGTCGTTCCAGAGATGCAAAAGTAAAATTGAAAATTTCAGCATTTCAACAGATGTGTGGTCATCTGCATAACTATTGGTGATGTTACCTAACTTTTTTTAAAAATTTTATGCTTTTTTACAAGGAAAATGCTGTAAATGACCGTAAAAAGGAAATATGTGATTTCACAAAGATGTAGTTGTTGAATTTTAGCTTCTTTAGAACAATGTATGTAGTAGGTGTACATATTTTGAAAAATTTAACAGAGTTGCATAATTGTTTGTAAACTAATTCCATTGAAGAAAAGGGTCTCCTTTTGTCATATTTTTAGCATCAACTTTTTCAGTATTGTTTTTTGTTGTTAAAAATATTGTAATAAATATTTTGATTTGGTGTAGCAGTCAAATGAAATAAGTGGTTGCTACTTGATAAAAATTTTTAATAATTAATAGTATAAATTATATTCATTTATATGTAATTGTAAATTCATAAACACATTAATTTTTTTGTTTTTAAATGATAAACAGAATAGAATAAGTGTTGGAGAAAATAAATTGGTTGTTTCATAAACTTGAGTATAAAGAGCAAAGAATTGAAATCAAAATTGATTTTAACCCAGATTTGAGAATCCGAGATTGATTCAGACTATGCACAGTTGAGGAATTGACCGAACATTAGTTCAGGCCATTTCAGCAGTATCTAAACTATAGTCGGTTCACGACGGGAAGAAACTTTTGAAAATCAACATTTGAAAAAAACACCCTAGCCGTTAGCTACATGCATATAACATTACAAACAGCGGCGAGCGCGGATACAGTTATGCCGTTAGGTTGCCAGCACAAAGAGAAGAAATAGTTCTAAAGTTTTTACGTAATTGTTAATTTATCGCTTACAAATGGGTTTCAAAAAGACTTTTATCTTATTATGCTAATTATTAATGACGTGATGCTAACGTACTTTGATTTCAATGTTTCTTGCATACTCACAAGATCACGCTCAAGGTGAAAGTAGAGCGGCCATTTGTTTACAAACCTTCGTTCCGTGTGTTGTTGGCGAGTTGTGGTCGATACACGTGCCAGAGAATTGGTGCGATTATCTTGTTTAACCAATAATAATTCATTTACTGGTTTTATTTATTTTTTATTAATATCCTCTCTTTATTATTTCTCGTTGTGCCGATTTCTTTCGTTTCTGATACCTGTATAAGAGATTACTCGTAGTGCGTTCTCACGTGTTTAATATTTTTTAAATTTATTTCAGGTTTGCTTAAAATTTTATTTATTGTATTTTACGTTATATGTTGCGGTAGTTTTTGTGTGCAGTCATGAGTTCTAGCAAGGTGAATAAAAGATAAGTCACCAACGCCAACAGGACATCATTAACCTCACCGAATCGTTGTATTCCCTAATTAGGCGAGGGGAAATGAAACCCTGCAACGTCGCGGAAAGAGCGGCAGAAATGTTGAAACGCTTCAGATCCACAGTTCTAAGGTATGTTAAAATATATGTAGTATTAACCATTGCGTTTGCAAGTTGTGTGTGCTAAGGTCAATTATGTTGGCCTACGAAATGTGTTTACAAGAACATAAAGAAAATTTGTTAATAACTTGATAACATCGTCGAACGTTGTCTACGTGTCTTTTTAACGTTTTATTTGGGTAATTATTAAGTTTAGGGGGCTTTTCTGTAAAAAAAAAAAAAAATAATAATTTCACGGAAAATGGTATATTTCCACCCCACTAATGATGCAGAACACGAATATACGACGGGCATTAACGTCCGACTAATTTCGTAACATGTGCCCACCTAACCTAACAGAACCTATCCCCACGATGGGTGAATCACTATTTTACATTTTTAAACTAACCTAGGATTGTTGGGTTTTACACTAACCTAGGATTGTAGGGTTATATAGACTCAAATGTGAGTGTATGAATCACCTAACCAAAAGGTGGTATTACAATGTGTAATTAAAAATAAAAACTACTTTGTGTTGGAATTTGTGTACCCCTGCGAGGGATTCTTCATAAACAACCCAATATATACAGTGGAAATTTATTATAAAGACAACTGACAATGGTAAGGAAAATTGCCTCTATAGTGAGTTTGTTATAGTCAATTAATTTTATATAGGTTATGGAGAGATGGTGCATTTTAAGATTCTGAAGAAGGAGCTTGTTTTGTATTTATAAGTTACATTGCGGCATTAATTGCCATTGTTATACGTCACTAAATAGATTACAGTCGATATAACTGGAACTTCCCCTACTATTAAACATATCTGTATCACTTCACTAAACATGAGAGGACATCGTAATCGATGAAATCGCAGTCATAATCTTTTAAGAAAACAATTGTGTATTAATGCATTTCCCCAACACCACTGTTCTACAGCCATTGTCTTTTAGTTATTGTAAATTATCAGTGTCATATTTTTCACTTTCAGTGCTACATAGCCAACCTAATTTGCATAATTTAAAAAGGACCATAATTCAGTTACTGGGTCAACTACAGTTACTGATACCAAAAACATACAAGGGTTTGTTTACAAATGATGTGTGACAATGTGATATGCTCTGCCGTGTGTTAGTTTAGGTTAGTTTAATAGGTGGCAGGTATTGGTTATTATATAACCCTAAAATACTAGGTTAGTTAAAAAATGCAAAATAGTGATTCACTCATCGTGGGGTAAGGTTCTGTTAGGTTAGGTGGGCACATATTACGAAATTAGTCGGACGTTAATGCCCCTCGTTTATTCGTGTTCTGCATCATTAGCAGAGTGGAAATATAAGATTTTCAATGAATTATTTTTATTTTTACAGGAAACCCTATAAACTTAATAATTACCAAAATAAAACGTTAAAAATACACGTAGACAACGTTCGACGACGTTATCAAGTTATTAACAAATTTTCTTTATGTTCTTGTAAACACATTTCGTGGGCCAACGTAATTGATCTTAACACACACAACTTGCAAACGCAATGGTTAATACTACAGATATTTTAACATACCTTAGCACTGTAGATTTGGAGAGTTTCAACATTTCTGCCACTCTTTCCGCGACGTTGCAGGGTTTCATTTCCCCTCAGCTAATTAGTGAATACAACGATTCGGTGAGGTTAATGATGTCCTGTTGGCGTTGATGACTTCTTTTATTCACCTTGCTAGAAATCATGACTGCACACACAAACTACGCAACATACAACGTAAAATACAGTAAATAAATTTTTAAGCAAACCTGAAATATATTTGAAAAATATTAAACACGTTAGAACGCACTATGAGTAATCTCTTATACAGATTTCAAAAGCAAAAGGAATCTGTACGAGAAGGTTAGCACAAATTAAAGTCCTACGTTAGGAAAAATGAAATAATAAATAGCTGATATTAGTATAAAAAAACGGATAAATGAAATATTGGGTTAAACACGAATTGCACAAATTCTCTACAGCACGGCCATCCGGGGGCTTATGAGAGATTGGCGTTGCCATGTTAATGTTGTTGGATGGACTCCTTGAATGTTGACACATTTCATTGCAAAGTATTGTGTCTATAATATGTAATCAAAGTGAAAGTTTTTCTCCCCCACCCAAAATCAAACCTATACACACATACAGAGAGAGAGAGAGAGAGAGAGAGAGAGAGAGATAGATAGATAGAGAGAGATAGATAGAGATATATATAGAGAGAGATAGATAGAGATATATAGAGAGATAGATAGATAGAGAGACAGACACAGGCACGCACACGAAACATCTAATTTTTAATACTCACATTTTGGGTTTATATAATGAAATGTTTTTCGCTTGCATCACATATTCTTTTGTGTGAAATTCTCAAGATTAAAAACTTTACGCTTGTGGAATATCCATTAATAATATATACATTACTTTTATGATGGGTACGTGCATGTACGAACACATGTACACACACACAGTGGAATGTAAACATTGCATGTAAACATTGCCATGTGACTGCCACATGGCAATGTTTGTTTACCCTTTGGCAGAAGGATACGAAATGGGCTTGAAAGTAGATCTTTAGCAGGGCTTCAAGAAAGTCTCTTCCAGTCATGAACCGACTATACCATATTTATCTGTATGTAGTGAAATATTAGTAGTGAAAATATACACTACCAAAAGAATTGTCACCACACTGGCTAGCAATGAACTTGACACATCTGCACAGGGATTAGTATTGGCAGGAACTCTTAGTGAATTCAATTCAGAATTTGATTGGACTCCATTGCCTATAGTACAAGTAGTGATAGAAGATGGACAGTCAGTGCTCTACCTAAGGAAACTTGAGAAATGCCTTCTACATACACAAACTCTTAAAACTATTTTTTTAAGTGGGAAAACTTCTTATTGAAACTTTGTCATGTAGGCTTGATCTGTGTAGGGTATAATGTAATATTTTATAGGACATGAAAAATCAAATTAGACAACCCACAAAATTAACCACAGGAAGATGTTTTTTGTGTTTGCGTGATAGTTTGAATGCCTGTAATTTTTATACTATAGTGTTTATTCTTTATTAGATGACTATGAACTTGATGACGACTGTTTTTTTGCCTAGGTGGGGAGGAAAAAATAATTTCAGTGCAAATATTAAGAGGCAGTGAGAAATTTTAATCCTGGTCACATAAATTATTTTCTTGGTAAAGCAGATTAAAAATGTTTTCCAGTAAACAAACATCGTTAAAATTAATTCATAACAGGTGTAACAATTATGAAATGCAGTATAGTAGAGCACTCCTTAACCGGAATTCCCTCGAACGGAACTCCCCTTATCCGGAACTAATTAAAAAAAAAAAAATTCAAACGTCGCAAAGTTGTGCCATAACTTTCCCGCCCTCACAAGAGGTCTTTCATTGCTCACACCAGACTGTACATGCACGTTAGGTGGTAAACAAGCTGCATAATGACACAAGTGACAGTGACTAATGGCAATGTGAGACACATGCCGTTCGTTTTAACGGTGCGACTTTCAGAATTTAGTGTTCTAACGTGTTAGTGTACAGGCGCCGTATTTTGGCGTGTATAGACCGTACCAGAAGTTTTTGATGAAAAATTAGGGATAATTAATGTTTCAAGTATAGGCCGCACTGAATTTTTGTATTCCTGTAAATATTGCTGGGCCTCATCGTCCTAGTGCGGCAACAGCAAACTATGGCAACGTCAAACTAATTAATTTGCCATTGAATGTTATCGTTGCCACGCCGCCTGCTAAAAAGTAGCAACAGCGCAGTATTCCACGTAAATAAAACGTTTGTATTTATATCAAAATGCATCAACATTGCGTTTAAATTGCGGATAATGTGTGGCGTGCGTAGCCTGCCAGCTCGGCTGGCTGTTGCCGAGCAGGTAATAGTATGGTGCATGTGTGCGTGCGGCGTCACACACATACACACACAGCTACTGCTGGCTGACTCTTTCCACTAGAGAGAGAGAGAGCGAGACAAACAAAAAAGAGGTCGGAGGAGGGAGAAAGAAAAGAAAGGGACCGAGCAAGCTTGCTTGGTGCTGGATGGCTGTTGTTGTTGACGGTGCAGGGGGAGGGGGGGTGGTGGTGTTTGAAAGGAAGCACGCCAAGCGAGAGGGTGAAAGAAAAAAGAGAAAAGAAGTGCGCAAACTGAAAGGCGGCTAGAGATATGGTCCATACGGTATGGTCCATACGGTATAAGAAGGCCACTTTCTGACAGTCAGTTAGTGGCAACTTGATGTTTACAAAACAAACAAAGTGCCATTTACAAAATCCTGTATCAGCTGATGCACGAACGAACAAAAGTTATAATTACGTTGGCTATTCTGAGTGCACTGCCGATGCACAACACAAAAGCAGAAAACACGCGGATAAGAAAGAGTTCTTACATTTATTAGTACATTTTATTTTACAAGGTCACAAAACAATGGTTGTTAGTGTTAAAAACTAAACTTCGTAATAATGTAGTTATGTAAAGCTGTTCAAAATGAAATGTACAATAGAACGATACGACGCGGAAAAGTTTTCTGAAGTTGTGCTAACTACAGAAAGCTTTTTCACGTCGTATCATCCCTCTCCAACCTCGCTTTCATCACGTCCTTGATATTAATTCCAAAAGCATACAGAAATATTGCATAATATTGTTGAATTATTTTTCTAATAATTTGACGAAACGACACGAATTTTAAATATATTTCCAGCCGTAATATAAGGACAATCAACTTTTAAAATATACGCTATCTGGTATCCAAAAACAGCGGCTCAAACTTCGCCGTGACGCGTTGTGCGCGCCATCTCTCGGATATTATGCGAGCTATTACCAGCCAGAAATGAACCGCTATTCCTGTCGCGATATATAACGAATTTACAAACAGATGCCAATAGTTATATTTTTCCACGAGCTCTGCATAATTTTTAAAGTAACATATATTTCATCTACAACGATTCGGAGTACAAGTTATTTATATTCGGCCGGTAATCGTTCGTCTACGTAAATTATACGCCATATTGTTCTCTCGCCCATCTCCTTGTTTCCGTAGAAAGTGAAACGCGTGAATAGTTTTTAAGCAATTCTAACGTTATTCCACGTCACATATTTCCAACTCGAATATATTAACTATAACGTCCAAAGTGTGATAATAGATACAACAGACCGTCTCGCAAATGTTAACCCAAATTCACTATCTCGGACAAATTAAAGAAGAGTTAACAAATATTTAATTATTTGCAACATTTTATATTTTTACTTTTATAACCTACTTATTTTTTTAGACAGATGTCAGTCTTAAAGTATCTTAAAATTTGTTTAGCATAACAGTACAATGGCAAGTGGATTAGCTGACAGCGTGTTGATAAAAAATACAGCCCCGACTTGACGGACCAGCTGATGGCGGAAGGATACATAGTCAGATGTAATCAGACGTAAACAGTGGCGCTACTTTCGCAGACCTGTCAGAAAGTGGCCTTCTTATACAGTATGGACTATAATACAAAGCAGAACAGTCAAAGACAGGCAGACTGAAGTATGCTGCGTGGGACCCATACACGTTTAAACACACGTGATGAGCTATTCATTTCTTATTATTTTTTTGACTTCCTTAGAAACTAAGTTAAAACATTAGAACGTATTGTTCGTTGACAAAATTCTGAACATGGTTAGGGGGGAACATTTTTTTATGACAATATCTCGTAAATAATCAGCACCCCGGCAACACAAACAGTAACACGATATCCAGATCTCGCTTACTCAGGCAGATACGCGCCCCGCGAAGAAGGTTGAGAATGAAGGTCATTAACGTAGCGCCGGGAGTTTTATGACTCACATTTCATAAACAGAACGTAGTGTTTTTTTTAATGGTTTTGTAACTTTAAGGATAAAACTAATAATTTACACTCGTCGATTTCTCAAGTCAAAATTATGTGCCACATATACACGAGTTCAGAATAAAAAAGTGTTATTTTTCACACCATCTCACCCTCGTTTCCCTTAACCGGAATTTTCCCTCGACCGGAATAGCCCTTCCCCCTACGATTCCGGTTGAGGGGTGCTCTACTGTAGTTCATTTCTAATTGACATTTTTTTTTTGTTTCTAGGTTACTCATCTTTTGATTTTTATACAAGGTCTTACCAAAATAAAAAGTGTTCAGTGTCCTACAAACTGTCGAGTTCTACGTCTTGAATGTTGTCATGTGTAATGAAAGTGTAAAAGATGTACGTATGTACAAAATAAAACAAAATTAAAGTTTTTAGTTAGGATGTTGTCTATTAATGAAATACTATACACCATTTGTGGTTAAGTGAGCACTTTTAGCAGTCGTGCTTAAGATCTACTTTTCTCATTCTTGTGTCTTTGTACCAATAGTAAAATTGACATTCCTATGGGCATAAACCGAGCAGGGTGGCGAAATGGTAACTCACTGACTCTCATTTGGGAGGACCCGGGTTTGAGTCCCAGTCCAGCCATCGTGATTTTGGTTTTCCATGATTTCCCAAAATCACTCCAGGTGAATGCTGGGATGGTTCCTTAACAAAATGACTTGGCAGATTTCTTCCCATTCCTTATCCAATCCCTCTTCCCTGAGCAACTTGCGCCATCTCTAATGACCTCGCTGTTGACGAGACGTTAGGTCCAACTACCTACCCGTGAGCTTAGTAACTGTGTTCATGCATCAGTCCGGTGAAAACTGAAATTTTTAGGTACCTGAATGTGTTTTTAATGTGTCGTTTCATATTCAAGGGTGTATAAAGCAAAAATCAATTTGATTTTCTGTAAGTTTAAACATAACATTTCCAATACTGTACCAAGACTTACAATGATTTCACTGGGAGCCTGCATGTCAGCATGCACAGTAGTGGGCAATGACTTTGAAAGGTTCAATTTTAAAAAGTGTTCACTGCTGTGAACAACTTGTGATTTATAGGTGGTTCATGATAGTAAGCATTCTTAAAATCAACTTATGAAAAAAATGAGTCTTTAACTGCATATATGTTAACATTAGCAATGACCACAATACTTACAGTTAAGTTAGCAGCGAAACTACTAGAAGTCCCATGTTTTAAAAGTATTACTAGTTGTAAAGTGAAAATTTTTGGTCACATGCGATTCAGTTTCTTTTGGTTGTATGCAAATAAGAATAGAATTTGGTGCGAGTGTAACACATTTATGTTTCTAACTCTTTCACATCACCTGGCTGATGCAACATTCAAGCGAGGTGGTTCATTTTTTTTTTTCGGCCGCACTTTTATGTTGACAAAACAGCTGTTTATAGCAAACGTGGTTTTTAATGTAGTTGGTAATTTCTGAAATAAAGTATATATTAACGTAATAAATAAAATATTTTTATATATTTTCTTTATGAAGTGGCGTTGTTTGTTTTTTGCTTTCTGCTGTTTTTCAATGTGATTTCATGTCCCAGAAGTTCTGGTAATTTAGCATAATATGCAGATTTGGAAAATGTGCTACTTCGTGCAATTGAAGTCTGTACAAATTTTAAACTTGAATAAACTTGAAAAAATTTGTATGAGAGTGTGTTATATTTCCAATACATGTTGCAATGCCTCTAGATATCCTTAATTTTTGCATGTTGTGACAATAAAATTTATTTTAAAGCAATTTTTTTTCTTTGTACGAGACTTTACAGCTTTGACATGTCTATTTCACTGTAAAGTAACAAAGATCATTACAGATTTCCTTCTGTAGAGATTCTGTTGCTGAATTAAGTGTAGAGTTCAGCACCTCTTTTCAGCAGAACCGTTATGCCTGCCTGCTCCACTCCTACACCATGTATCACAACAGTCAGCATCTTTTCATTTCCTGCCACAAGAAAGGGAACCAAAAGCTCAGTTAAAAGAATTGGAGTACCCAATAGTGTGCTAGGATAAGTTTGTAATTCCAAATGCTTACAACTCTGTAAAGAACGTAACTGCAACCTTGACATCTCATCCTACATTGCGCAGGGCAAGTATGCAATAAGCTCATGCCAGTTTTATGTGTTCTGTTTTGTAATATTAATTTGTTTTCCATTCTTTCCATCTCTGTTATACCTCAGTTTGTCACATTTGCACCAGTTGTTCATAATAAAATTTAAATATTTGTGCAGTCTGAATGTTATTCTTCTGAATTTCAAGGGGGGTGGGGAGAGTGTGCCTGTCAAATGGAAGGTAGTACTTTAAAGCCATTCTTGAGTTGTACAGGCCATTTAGTTACTTCACACTTTTCTGAAGCCCTGCTTAAGTTCTACATTTGGTTACTGATTACGTATCCTTCCGCTACATGTAAACACAAACACTGCCATGTGTCTTCTACATTTTAGCTGTCAAATGCTTTGTTTACTGTTTTCAGCTATTCAAAGAATTCGGTCATATTTCAAAAACAATTATGTTTGAATGGTCACAATTTAAGCCTATAACCATACGTAGGTCAGCTGTATGGCATTTTTAACAATGTGTTATGTTCATTATTTTACATATTAACATGTTTGTGTTGTACGTGATATAGCACATTACACATAATACATATTGTTTTGCAGCGACTGTTAAACCCTGTTACAACTGTGGGAGGGGTAAAACTGTAGTATTTAACCTCTTGTTATTCATATGAGTTGGGTTATTTCGTTAAAAGGACAGTCTCAGTTAAAACCGAGGAGCAACCAGTCCAATGAAAAAAACTTTAAAATTCAAGCATGCAAATAGTGTTGCTTATTTTTTGTACGTAGCAGCCACAAATTTAAAAGATACTGGTGAACATACACACACACACATCAGTGTACCGTAAATTTTATTCTGCTTATATTTCTTTACATAGGTAATTAGTATTTATTATGTTTATTTAATAACTTATTAAAAAAATTTTGGCTCGGCTTAGCAATTTATTGGAATTTTGGTGAACATTCAAATCAAGGAAACGTAAGCACGTTAAACAATTGTTTTTCAAACACCTACAGCAAAGTTACAAAGTTGTGATTAACAGACAGACATGACTTTCAAATAATTTATTTATTCAGAAAACAGTTTACAGTTAAAACGTTTAAATTTTGCATGTCCAATATTTGCAATTGAACACACATTGGCCCAGTGTAATGGAGACTCAACAGTGCCCATTCACTTGCAGCAGACATGACACACATTACAGTATATTTATTCCTGCTGTGGAAACAGATTTATCATATCATCATAACTTACCTAGGTAGGGTTTAAAAAACTTTCTACAAACTGTTAAGTTTTTTTTGCAGGAAGAGAAATTAACATTTCATTCAACAAAAAGCAACATTCTAGGTCATTTTGCCACTTCTGCCAACTTCTGATTTGTAACAGTCTTGCCATATCTAAATATATTATAATAAGTATTCAAAAATTAAAATCTTGTTTCATTCTTAACTTACAAATTCAGAAATAATTTTTGCTGTAATAATTATAAATATGCTAAAATTGAAAATGTGTGTAATTTTAAAGCTACCACCAGCGCTGTGAAACTTGGAGAGAGAGAGAAAGCGACAAGCTGCACTCACCTCTTTAAGTTTCTTCTTTGGACGAAAAAACGCCATGTCACTAGGGCTTATACACTGTATTTTGCAGTGATATTTTTAACAGTAACAATGAAATATGTTTCAATCAGTGGTACCTAAAAACTTGAATACTTCTGTAGGCAACGTTTAATTTACAAATAGCATACCAAAAAACTAGGTTAAAATAATAATTTCAACTATGAACTATTTCTTACTAGCGGTTGCTAACACATTGCTGCTCTCACTGTTTTTAATTTGTATTGAATACAAAATAAATATTACAAGTTATAGATGATATTAAGTCAACGATTCATTTAATGACATATATAATACTTAAAAGTTAATCAGTGTTAAATATTTGNGCTGCTCTCACTGTTTTTAATTTGTATTGAATACAAAATAAATATTACAAGTTATAGATGATATTAAGTCAACGATTCATTTAATGACATATATAATACTTAAAAGTTAATCAGTGTTAAATATTTGTGGTCAAGTGGACATGTTACTCCTAAGTTGATTTTACAAAGGTTTATTTCAAAAAGTCTGAAGAAACCATGAATGGACTATACTATTGAATTTGTTAACTTTCTTTCAGAAAGGTTAATTATTTTACAGTGTTTCACTTTGGCTGGCAGGTGTGGAAGTGAGAATGTGGGTGGCTTTTACAGGTACCATCGTTTTTCACAAATGCAGAGCGTTATGCTCTGCTGGATGCTGCACACATTGCAGGGTTGAATGTGCTGCGTCTGATGAATGAGAATCTTGCCACAGCGTTGGCATATGGCATTTACAAACAAGACCTGCCTGCTCCCGAGGAGCGCCCCAGGAATGTGGTGTTTGTGGACTGTGGTCACTCGTCCCTGCAAGCATTTGCCTGTGCCTTCAATAAGGGCAAGCTGCGCATGCTGGCATGCACGTCGGACCCGCAGCTAGGTGGACGCGACTTTGACTTGTTGCTGGCAGAACATTTTTGCAAGGACTTCCAGGCACGTTATCGCATTGACCCTCGCAACAACCCCCGTGCCTTTCTACGCTTGCTGGCAGAAGTGGAGAAGCTCAAGAAGCAGATGTCTGCCAACTCCACCAAACTGCCCATGAACATAGAGTGCTTCATGGATGACAAGGACGTGCATGGTGATATGAAGAGGTACGTTATTCAAAAAGTTAAAATTAGAGTTAGAGCTGTGCTGATTTGAATCGGCTTCTGCCAAATTTGCCGATGTTTACCAAATCAGCGTGATGTGGGAACTGCAAATCATATACAGCAAATTTGACAAACACAAAGTTGTGATTGTTCCGAGTTATTCTTCAGTGTTAATAATTAAGTCTTGCCTTTGTGAACATCTTTGTGTTAAAGTTGATCCTTCCTTAAGCAGAGAAAGGCGGGAAGGGATGGACAGTGGAAACAGCTGCCTGTGAATCTGGTACTTGACGTCACACAAACACAATGTGTATGTTCCGTCTCGAAAAATTTTTTTAACTGTGCCTTTCTGATTTTAACATAACTATTTTAACTTTATCAACTACAAAATATGTTATGGTTTTGTGGCATATTGCACCCATTCACACAGCAAACTAGGTGTTGGAGTCTGGATGGAGATGGTCTGCATGCATTACTTTGTTTCAAGACAAGTGTACAGTTAATTTTCCCTCAATAGTAAACCTAGAAAGTGTTTCCTTCAGATTCATTATAACAAGTTGTTAGTAACATCTTCATTGCATGTTAAAAATTAATTGTGACTGGAACTAATTTTAAATCTTCCTGTTCATAAACAAAAAAATTTATACAAACCAAAATGTTTAGCAAAGCACCAAAGCGTCAGCCTACATTTTGTGTTTTGAAAGAATTTGTTTTAAGAGTACTTATTTTGCAAGTAACAATTATCCTGTTTATTGCAGAACCAATGCATCCACCATTTTTGTTTCAAGCCTATCACTTGATTGTCAACGGCAACAAAACTTTGAAACAACCTTATGAATGCTACTGTTTTCTGTTTTCACAAATAAGTCTTTTTATGAATATAAACCAACATACAGTCAACTCCCAATTTACCGGGGGTGTTTTAATCAGGTTTACCGTGGAGCCACCAATTCAAAGTCAAATATTGAACAACTGCCACCAGTCGTGTGATGCTGCTATTAATAACCAACATGCATGCTGTTGGAAGTATTATAAATTCAGAGAAATTGTCAGATAACACATTTACATTCATAATTAATAAAGTATTTCACAATTAAAACTGGCGTCTGCTCGTCAGAAAGGTGAGATCTTGTAGTTTACAGTCGTTCATACATGCAGAGGCTATTTATAAATTAACCGTGGCACAGAGTACGACTAAATGACAAAATATCACACTAGCATAAATATTATTTGTTGCAAGAATAACTCTTACGCAAACCTCACGTCATGCGTGATTTTAATAAATAAATAAATAAATAACATTTATGTACGCTTTGTTGCTGTAGTGGGAGGGAAGTCAACACAAAAAAAAATGGCGAGCCGGCCTTGGAAACGCTTGGCGATTGCAGGCCAAATCCAAATTATTAGCAAGCGGAATCGCTTCATACGGAAATATGTTATGTTAAAATATTTATAGAGCTCGTGGACAATTTAAAACTTTGAGAATTTGTTCGAATATTTGTGCTTTACACATGAAAAATGTGTAATTTCATGGGGGCGTGGTTTCCAAAGCGAGCCGCGCGCACTGGCCAACAGATGGCAGCACGGTCGCCTATTTTGCTGCTGTGTCGTATAAGTGTATCTAGAACGTCCTTTTAAAAGTGATTTTTTTTCATCTAGTGTGGGTTCAAAACAACTCTGGTTTGAAATATATTACGTCAAATTAATGTAGAAATATTGGAAAAATACTCTGCGATAGATGTCCGGCCCCTTCAATTAATATGAAGTATGCACATGGCGATGTTAGCAGCAAGCACTAGCTATGACCTATGATGAAGACATAAACTAATCTTAACTATTGCATATGGTGTTCCATTTTGTTTTGACACCTACACATTGTTCTAGAACAAAGTTTAATTTGTTACACTAATAACAGCTGTTTTGTAACAATATAAAATACATAGACATTTTGTTTACGATCTTCCTGCCAGCATATTTCTCCAATGTCTGTTGTGCTAATGTAGGATGTCAAAATAGCCAACGTGAAGTTTTATTACAATCGTTCTTGCATCAGCTTATACAGAATTTTGTGTATGTGATTATATTAATATCATATGACGTTGCCACACACTTGCAGTCAAAAAATTGAATTCTTGTATTATTATATTATTTTTTGACATAACCAACGTGTACAGTATGTAGGCCTAAAATAAACATTTTTTCCCCCATCGCTTTAACCTTGAAATTGGTTATCCGTGAACCTTAAACCAGGCATTACCCCCTGGAAAATCGTGAGTGACTGTATTTTTTAATTTTTTTGTCTGGACTTGAACCTAGATGGTTTGTTGTATTACTCTATTACTCTGTTTACTTTTTGGACACAAAATTTAAATAATTAAAAATTACTTTTAATTGTGCTGCACTTCACAAATACCATTGGTAGAGTATAATAGTAACCTAAATTCAACGTTGGCAGCACACCGGTGAATCGGATCATCTGCATAATTTTGTGAATTTCACAGCTCAATTACAGTGAAACCTTGTTAATATAGTATTGCATAATATGATATAGTTGTTTGCACAAAGAATCTTTACAATCCTGTGAGATGAAGAAAGCTTTATAATTTCAAACACTGTATTTCATTCTATATTGAATATGTAACACAAAGTGGTTTTAATACTGTGGTGCTTAAATTACTTGCATTTGTGAATGGTAGTACAAATTTCACATATTACAGTACACTCCTATTAATCTGAACCAATTAGGACTCTGGTCAGTTGGATATCCGGTAGACATGCGTCGATTTGATTTTTAGATTCCACAATACCGCCGATTCTTCCATTAAAATGAGTACCGAGTACCAATAAAGTCAATTCTCTGAGGAAATGACTCATGATAAAACAATGCACTGTACAATAAACTATGCCAAAACCTTCCTTGTATATTCCATATAGCAATGTTAGAATTGCTGTGTTTCTATTAACTTAAAATGGAAACAAACTTTTTATTTTTTGTGCAATGTTGATCAAAGATGTGTGGCTATGCAGCACTTAAATGGCTGGCCATTTCTCCACAACACTAGCACCGGCAGACACGTTTCGGTGCCACAACAGTGTCAGCTAAATCATTGTTGTGCGTATGCAGTCGTCCACATTTATGATTTTTACGTTTTTTTTTTCCCGCCATAATGGGCACCTTTTTTCGTGATTTGTTCCATTGACGTATTTAACATAATTTTAGGGATTATTTAAGTAGTTGGCTTTCTACACGCATGTGAAATAAGCATCTGTCAGAAAATGGATTGGCAAGTTAAAAACAAATAAAATTTTTAGTAATTTTACAAATAAAAGAGCAACCTTTCAACACATCCTAACCAAGGTCAAAAGCATTTGTTTAAAATCTGGTGCTGGTTAAAAACGTATGTGCTTCTATAAAACAAAATGGAAAATGTTCAACCAACCAAGATTCACTTGTCAAACATAACCTAGAAACTGGGGTAAACAACCCAGCAACAAATAATTTTTTTTTCAGAGGTAAATTTGATACAGTGCACGTAAAACTTATCAGTAAGTTTTCACTGTGTCTGCCATCTTTAATGTTGCTTTGTATATTTATTTGTTAAAAGATCCTCAATCGAGCAATGCTCAATGGGTTGAATCACGTAAACATTCGTCTTAGAATCTTTTAACGAGATGTATATTTAAATAAGCAAATAAATGAATTTTAAACATTAACCTGTACATTTTCTGCTAGAGCAGCAATACATTACAATATTTTAGAAATGGGTCCAAATCCCATTTTGCAGATATTACTGATACCGATACTTTGTGGCAGATCCTGCAGATAGTGCCGATACAAATAATTTAATTTGTAATTTATTCTATAGTGTCATTAAAGTACCCCCAAACTTAACTTTTTCTCTTTCTTTCCATGTCAGATTAAACATTAGCATACAATTAAGTATGCAAATTTACAGGCTCATTTTTTCCTTATTTGGCCACCAGATCCAACTCAACTTCACGCATCCACTATTTGCACTAGACACACAGAGAAATTGTGATTTTTTTTCCCAGGAACTATAACAAATGCAATTAAGAGTTTTTATTAATACGTTTGCACAATTTTTACTGCAATGCATTATTTCAAATATATTTGTTATAAACATTTGCAGGTCTAACCATCATGATGGACCATGTAAAAATGAATGATGCGTATTTAATCATATGCACAAGAGTTTTATTTCTTATAAATAAAATGGTATCTTTGGTTCCAGTAACCACCTGTAAATTAAAAAAAGAAACTGGTATTTAAATTTTTTTAATTGTGTATTCATAAATCGGAACATTGATGTAACTAGAAACTTAATAAAAGTTGTTAGTTAAACTCTATCTTCACTTCGAAAAATCCCACAGTAGTGCCAACCCACCACAAAGAGTAGAAAACTATGGAATTTTAGGGCGCAGGCGTGATAAAGATGGCATGGCCTTAATTGCAAGCATGTATTTCGTACTACTTACCCTCAGCTGCTTTGATGACCAACATTCGTGGGTAGGGCCCCACTTTTACGGTAAATAAAATGAGCTGACTTCACCATTAAATTTTACCATTTCGTCTAAAAAAAAAATTTCATTTAGTCAAATAAATTTTTTAGCAAAAAAAAAATGAATGCATTATTATTGGAACATGAATTTGTTGTTTTTGTAAAGTTTCACTCAAACTACGTAAATAGAATTTGTTATTCATTCTTTTAATCACTACATACTTAGGTGGAAAAAATTAAAAAATATTTAATGGTGAGGATGAAAGGACAACTTTACGAAAGCATATTTGTCATGTAACACACATTGTCACGTCGCAGTCATTTTTGTGTGATAAATGTTGTACATTATAGAGACATTTAAAACTCCCCAAGAATATTCACTAGCATTTGAGTTCTAAAAGATTTTTTCATCACCCACATACCTACAGCTTTTGTTGACTTGTAGATAATAATATTTTAATCAAATCCTATTCAGTTCAATATTATTCTAACACAAATCCACAATCTATCTACAAAATAGTAGTAAATATTTTATTATTGATAAAATATAAATATTTCTTACATAATAAATAAGTTTCTACAAAGAAGTACCAGAAACCTATTTGTTTTGTTTTCTTGGCTATATTATAATTACATAAATTTGCTTCCAATGCAGTTATGTTTTTATTTTTTATGCCCACCATCACTATAAATCACTGTGCATACAACATTGAAGTTTAGCACTTTCATCAGTTTATAAAATAACCTTCACTTTATCAAACTCCTGGGCACAATCTAAAACAGCAACTATTTTTGGCATTCGTAACCAGTTTTGTGACATAAGCAGCAGACTACAATCACCACCCTTGCCCAATAATTGCAAATGCCCTATTGGTCAAGAACCTAACCACAAAAAACAGAAGATGAGTGAAGACGACAGTGTTTACAAATACCACGCACATGTTCAGTGCATAAATTACATTCCACAAAATTAATATTCATATGCTTTATATATATTATATATTATATATATATATATACACACCTATGCTATTTACTTTTGTCATATCACCGTTATTTTTGGTTAGAGATGTTTGTATGTAAATAAAATACACATAGTCATGATTCGAGTGCCACCATCATAGCGATTCGGCTCAATATATATTTAATGATACGTGGAACAATAATCATTCGACCTTGCTACTAATCAATTTATGAATCGGAATCGTTCTTGTAACTTGGTAAAATTTTGTTTTTATAGTCAATGTGATCACCATGCAAATATGTGATGTAAATACGAGATAATGCCGTCAAACAAATGTAAAATTGTAAAACTAATTGGTTTCAAGAATTTAAATTGTAAAAGGTCATACTGTGGATGCACTTAATTTCATGGGTGTTTCGCGAATACAGAATTTTGCGAATAAACACGATTTCTCAGTATTTCATATTATTTCGAGCCTTTCTGCGATTCGCAAAAATCTCTAGCTTGTATATATCTGTAATTTTTTGTTTACGATGAATAATGAATACGTACTTGATGTTCACATAAAATATGTACCTGTCGACAAAGGAAATAACATAAGATTCACAGTGAATTCTACGTATCTTTCATTCAGCCAATCACAAACTACTCTAAATAAATTCCATTTTGTAACCATTTAAAATAAAAATAATATTAGACCTACACGCTAACGTTTAGAAATAAAATTTAGCCAACTTGTACCATTTAATATGTTGAGGTGCTTTGCTATCACACACATTTTCTCGATAGTGCACAGTGTCATGCTGTGAACGATATATCAATGTATGGTGTGCGAGTGATAGATCAATATACAGTTGATGTTTTCGTGATAGAAAACGTACGTCAATTAATATTATAGTGGTAAAAAAAGCAGATACCAGTATTATAAGTTGAATAAAATTTTATGTTATGAATTTTACTAGGTACTGCTTATATAGAGTTACGTAAATATGTAGCAACACCAAAGCCAGCCATATCTTTTTCCTTTAAGTAATTTCAAATCACCTGTTACGAAAAGATAAAAATTAAATTAAGAAGAAAGTTTTTTGGTTGCAAAAATAAAAATGCTTTGTGAAAACATGTCCCGCAAGATAACCAAGTACAGTAATTTCCATGATGATTAAACCATTATTTGGTAGAACCATGACCGATTATGGGTTTATTCGCAGATGCATCTGAATCTGTATCTGTCCATCCCTACAATATTTTCATTCGAATTTGACTTTACCATACATATTAAAAAATATGTCTCTTTAGTCTCATCACAAAGAGGTTTTCTATTGTATTTTTATTTCCAACACTCTTGAAAGTTAGTGTGAAAAAAATTCTTTCACACAATAAGTATTACATTGCAAATTCTAATTTTAATAATCTTAATACTTAGAATAGAGAATCGAACTTGGAATCGGAATTGGGAAAAATGTGTTCTCTGCCCATCCTTCATTTCCAGAAATTCTGGATAATCGGTTGCAAAACTAAAATGTAGGTATATTTGCCAGAAATCTCTATTTTTGTGGAGTGGTTTACTTTGACACACATTATCCAGTTATTTGCTAGGTCAGAAATAGCTATATAACAGTACAGCTTTTGCAGTTGTTAGCCTTGTGGAGCCGGGTGCACACTTCACGTATGTGTTACAAAATTATATATAATTCTGTGATGTAGTGGTCTATACGGATTATTGATGGTGGTACTACAATGAGGATATAGAAGTGCATGCACCCACCATATTTTGTTTAGGAATAAATAAAAAGAGAAAATAATTCCTAATATGACTAGGTAAGCTTATGGCCATTTGAAGCACATAAAATTACCNAAAAAAAAAAAAAAAAAAAAACAGAAATACAAGAACAAATGTAAAACCCTTAACTGAAATTGTATGGGTGACTCTGGACTGTAACAGAACAGATACATATATCCATGCACTTTGCATGTATGTTGGATTAAAATTTTAAATCAACATATAACAGCGATTTAAATGGAGTGAAAATTTATTCTGGACAGTTATCAGAAGTGTTGGAAGTTCAGCTACAGAATAAATAATTAATAGGGATGCTGCCCATAACTTTTTTTATCCTTCAACCCCCTTTTCTAAATGAATATTGCCATTTAAGAAATAAACACAGTGTGTATTTCACTGCATTCAGAAGTTAACATCCAAGGCTAAAATAAATACATTTGTTTACTGTTATTCCAAACGAGAAGGCTTTTAAAAGAGCTCACTTTACTGTGTATAGCCTATATTGTTTTATTTTTCTTGGGTGCCTTACTAACGCATTCTCATTATACCACTGGGTAAAATGTCAAATTTAATTTCATTGCTTTCATTTTTAAATGTGTGTGAGAAAATTTTGGCATGAAATTTTGTATTCATTACCTTTAAATGTTCTTAATGCGATAACTAGTTTGACATGAATCATGTTACAGTTGTGGTAAGTATTCGTACGCAAGAACGAAATGAAAAAAACGTGTTACAGTTTATTTCATGAAATTATAAGGTGGCAATCAAGATAAAGATAAATTTAGATTTTACGTATGTCCAACGATAGTTGCATTTGCAGCTTGGCCACAGAAGGTGAAAGTCTTGAAGTCAATGCACTGAAATCTCTAAAATACGTAATATTACATTTGAGGGCCCCTTCACTGCTATTGCCTGTCCAATTTCAGACCTAAAACATTTCTGTCAGCATTTCTAACTAAATTTACATCTGCACAGCATTGTGACAAGAAAAAAAACAAGCTTATGTCTCCGAGCTTAGACTAAGCGTCGTGCTGTGTGAGAAGAAACGAGCTGAAAGTCAACTCAAAATCATCAAGTTAAACTTTGTTAAAATTTTAAACAATTTCCAATTAGGCGATAATATAAACAAGATAATTATTCTAAAGTGAAGTATCAGTGTCACCACATAGAAATAAATACCTTTATAACATTTGCAAAACTTACAAATTTCAGTAAGGTTTCAAAGTACAAAGATCTAAGTGTGTATGAAAATAAACAAATATTATTTGTTTAAATACCTTGCTTAACAACCACAATTAGCAATATTGGCCATTAATAAAAATTCAACTGAACTGACAAACATAATTAAAATAATTATTTTGAAACTCAATGCTCTGGATTAATCCTTATTAAAAAGAAATATTACCTGAGCGTAAATTTACCAAAATCCTATAAATGTTTATAATAAGTTTTAAACAGAAATAACACTAAATAACCATTTACTTAAGTCTGTAAAAATGCTATAGTGTGGAGGGGTGGTATGGACAAGGTTGGAAGTAGGGCATTGTCGCTTGGCTGCCTGCCGTGAAGTACAGCAGCATAGGTTGTAAATTACCACTGCGCAAACTTTTGTTCACTTGCCTTTTGATTTGAGAAAAATGTTAATGTGGGATAGAGAATGTGTGCAGCCCTGTATCTGCATTGTAAACCTGTTCTGGCATCACTTTTTCATCAGACACTCAGAAACACTTTTTTTTAGCTACTTCTTTATCTGCAGAAAGTTTTTCACCACTCACACTTCACAACAAAATACAGTGCCTGCTTTTAAATCTAAATAGCCACCGTTTTGAAACCAAATTCCCTTGGCATATCCAGCTGAACATTATCTTGACCTACTCAATAAGCATTTTCCAAGCAATTGTCCTGCCTTTGCCACTGCACTAAAGCACATTCATAGGGCTCATAGCAAGCCACTAAAAGTTACTTTTTTTAAGTTATGTTACTAAGGTCTTTTTTTCTGAAGTTTTGTCACTAAAAGTTACTAATTTTGACACAAAACTGTTGAGGCACAGATAACCGAAGTTAATATTTTGTATATAACGTACTTTGGAATACTGTCAGTTATCAAAGGACAGCATTGTAAACAATTCAGAATTCTCTTCAAGTTCTGCCACGTGTCTGGAATAACTATATTATAATGATTTAATATCTCACTCTCAACATTATTTGTGGGCATCCATCTCACTTTTTTTTTTTTTTTTTTTTTTTCAAATACCTTGCAATTACATTTACACATCATTATCACTGCAATGGTGACCCTTGTATTCATCTGCAAGTCAGGTTTTGTCCATTTTCGTAGACTAGTCTCGAAACACCAAATTTAGAATGCCTCGCGAAAACAGTTGTAACTATTTGAGGGGAATGGTGCACCTGTGCATTATATTTACCAACGTTTCACTTTACAAGTTTTTTGGAGAGTCTATTAAAACTTCCCTCTAGCATACATAATAGAACATTAGTCATTAAATTGGTTACTTTTTCATGATCTGTGGTTACAAGATTCAGTTTTTTAGAAAATTGGTGTTATGACCCCTGAATCACCACCTTTTCCAGCTCTCATTGTTTTACATGTCTTCATGCCAGATCTCTGGTGATGGGGGATTTTGATTTTTACAGCTTCAAGTTGTCAAGTTGTATGAAACTAGTGAGTCAAGTTCAGTATGAGTTTGCACCATAAATGTAAATATGTGCTTATGTATAAGGATATAACGCCAGCCCTTTATAACTTTCTTCCTCTTTTATATTTGAGGTTTACTAAGAATTAAAGTTAGGGACTAGTTTCTACTAATAAGAATAATCCTTTGTCTAGTTAAGTGATGCCCAGTGCGGCTTTTTCTTTCCTGCCGACAAGTGAATGACTACGGTAGGTAGAAAAGGAACGGTAATGTCAGCTATGTGATGATAGAAAAAAATAAGATAACAGTTACAGGAGGAGAGTGGGAGGGTAGTTTTGAGGCTGGTTCATCAGCATGTCACCAGGTGAACAGACAAGCAATCAACATTTAAAGTTTTTGTTAATAGTCCTTTATTGGCACACATGTGCATGCGTGCACACACACATATATGTAAATTTTTTAAACTGTATTTATTTGAGAAAAATAATTGCAAGTGTACCGTATATGCACATTTCTGCTGAAGGTGCGACGTTTCAGGAGATGGCGAGTGAAGAAATTTGGGCGGCTCTTAACAGCGAGGTCTTGAGAGCCAATCCAGGAGATTAAGGCTTTCCATGTTTAAATACGTCAATATGGCTATTAGTATGTGTGTCGTGCTGAAACTGTACCAGTCAACTTTGATCATTATCTTGACATGTGATGCTTTTTCAAAGACTGCAACTCATCACAAGCGGTAACACATTACCTATAAGGAGAATCAAACCTCAAGATTGCTTGCCTCCAGAGCCGACAGGTATTGTCCCAAACTGGGAGCCTCAAGGAAATGGCGGATGAGTCACTGCTAGCCTATATGCCAGACGTGCACGTCACAATCGCCCTGTCTGGCAAGACGAGCCAGTTGTCCCTAAGCAAGCGTCAGATACCACCCGCACATGGAGAAATTACCCCGCTTCATTCTCCTTCAGTGTAACAAGGGCTGTGACAGCCACGGAGGGAGGAGCAATTCTGTTGAAGATGCCCGAACCGAAGCAAACCAAAGGGGAGCACTGGTAGGTTGTATAGGATGCCAGGTGTGCCCCCAGAACGCCAGTTGTCTTGTACGGTCTGCAGCTTGCTCAACCACAGCCATGATAGAGCTCTCTGCTAGACTTCCTCTTGAAGAACCCACAGCCTAGAAGTATTCCAGTCCAGCAACCAGCTAACCCCGAAGAAGTCTTAAAACCCCTGCACACACTCCACTTTGAGCATTACTTCAAGTCCGCTCAGAATAACATAGTCGACAGTTAGGGTCCGAGCCATTCTCACGGCTACCTAATTAGTTTGCTCTAGTTCTTTGCCAATAGGTCCCCTTCACCGGTTTTAATGAAACTTCACAGGTCGCATAAGTGCTACAAGAGTGTAGGAATTAGTACGGGTCACCTTCTTTATTCTATTTGAAAAAAACCCATTTGAGTCTAACAACGGAGTTCTGATTCTAGGGTGATTTGTAACCTTTCTACCACCTGGTAAGCGCCAACCCTCAAGGGAGAGGCAGGTGACAGCGACTTTAACAATATATAGGGTACGACTGCAAACTTCCCTCAACCGGGCAGTACTTGTGTCAGAGAACTACCACATATTGGCTGGCCACCCATACTGTGGACCAAGTGGGTAACGGCACTAGGTGCACACGTATGGTAGAGACCCCCCCCCTTACTAGGTACACATGAATGGTAGAGGGCCCATCCCCCATCTATAGTCGGTTCACGACTGGAAGAGACTTTCTTGAAGCTCTGCTAAAGATTTACTTTCAAGCCCATCTCGTATCCTTCCGCCAAAGGTAAACAAACATTGCCATGTGACAGTCACATGGCAATGTTTACATGCAATGTTTACATTCTACTGTGTGTGTACATGTGTTCGTACATGCACGTACCCATTATACAAGTCATGTAATGTAATTATAATAATGGATATTCCACAAGCGTAAAATTTTTAATCTTGAGAATTTCACACAAAAGAATATGCGATGCCAGCGAAAAAAACATTTCGTTCTATAAACCCAAAATGCGAGTATTTTGATGAACCAATAGTTGTTGTCTATTTACAATCAATTGTTAGTGACTTTCGATAAATTCCCGTACATCAAAGGCAAGATCATCAGTATTGATCGAAATTGCTACAGATGTTAAAATGGCGTGGTGGTTGAGTCGGATGTTTCGCGCAATTGTAAAACGTTGTTTAAAAATGGTTGTGACGGTTTTCGACAGGACGGCAGAGTTCGCAAGTGAAGGATTCTACGTCTTCGACAATGTGAAAACAATTCTTATGTGCAAATACTGCAACATTAGAATAAAGTGGCAAAGGAAAGACACGTGCACGAAACACATAAAAACAAAAGAAATTAGAACTGAAAGTGAGCACAAATTAAAATCATACGTTATTAAAAACCAAATAATAAAGAGCGGATATTAGTAAAACAAGACAGATAAATGAATTATTGTAGGTTAAACGAGATAATCGCACAAATTCTCTGGCATGTGTGTCAACACAAGGACTACGAAGGTTAGTAAACAAACTGCCGTGTTACTTTAACCTTGAGCGTAATCATGTGACTATGCAAGAAATGTTGAAACGTCATTAATAATTGGCATAATAAGATACAAGTCTTTTCGACACCCATTTGTAAGCGATAAATTAACAATTACGTTAAAACTTTGGAACTATTTCCTCTCTTTGTGCTGGCAACCTACCGGCATAACTGTATCCGCGCTCGCCGCTGTTTGTAATGTTATATGCATGTCGCTAACGGCTAGGGTGTTTTTTCAAAGGTTGATTTTCAAAAGTTT
>NQII01000051.1:1465090-1492849 GCA_002778355.1 Clitarchus hookeri
CCAGTCACCCCTAGCCATTTATTTGAGTCACCCTGCAAGACCTCCGTGAAGTCGCATCCCATCATCATCTGCCTATGCCTGGGTTCACCTTAAGGCCTGGGTATCACTGATACCGTCTGCTGACCACCAACACCCACTGCCGCAGCCAGGATCCAGTCAACTAGAGGACCGATGAGACCAAGCTCGACCACCAGCGCACCGCCTGCCGCCCTAGGAAGAGATCCCAATGCGACACTAACTGCCCAATGTCAGTCAACCCCTAGAAAGGTAGACACCAAGTAAGCCAGCACCAGTCGCCACATTAGCTGCCTGGAGGGCTCTCACTTATACTGTCGACTACATATCTTGCTGTCTGCCTTCCCATCCGACATTGTATACAGGGCAAGCAAAAGCCAAACTTAGTTGCATCCAGGCTCCCACTCAAGAGAGCCGATGTCCTGAGTGTTACTGACATGACACACTAGAACCTTTCTGGATGTGTGATGTGTCCTTGAACCTTAAATATTAAGCAGTATGTTGTGCATCATTGGCTGCCGAACATCACAAAAAACTACAGTGTCAACGCATGTAGCAGAGTTACATTCAGATGCATCTTTAACAGTTCAGTAATGTAAAATTATTGATTTACTAGACACAAAAAGTGATTGTTTGGTGCAAATATTTGTTTGTTTATATCCTAAAAGCACCATAATAACTTGCACATTCAGTAGCTCAATGCCTGCTGTAGGAGTAGTTTTTTCTTCAGAGTCAAACTTTGTTAGTTCCACTCAACTTGATTTTACGAGTCTCGACTCATCACTAAAAATCACTTTGAAATAAATTTATACAATAAATTTTTGATGCCGTACAGTTTTTTTTACCATATCATATCTGTCGGTAATGAATTTAATTAAAACACCATCACCTAGTCTCTTCAGAACTTCAATTTTTTCTGCAAGTAAAATTTATTTATTTATGTTGACATTTCAGGGCTGAGAAGTTATAGTCTAATGAATTTTGACATTTATTCATACTTGCAATATGTTATTTCTTTAGTTTTTTTAAATGTACGTGTACTGTAGTAAAATGCATGGGAGGACTTATCGTACAGACAGACTACCTGTATTATTATTTCTTTGCTCAACATGTAACCAAAAAAGAGTGAAGTTTATTTTGACTTGACACTGTAGATTAATATGATGAATAACTGCACGCGTGCTTGAATAGGAGGGTGGGAGGTGGGGGGTGCATTCTAAATCACTTTTACACTCAGTTACTCTCTCTCTCTCTCTCACACACACACACACACATGTGCACGCACACACGCACGCGTGCACACATGCACACACACTCACACACATGCGTGCACACACGCACACATGCATGCACACACGCATGCACACACACACACACAGAGAGAGAGAGAGAGAGAGAGAGAGAGAGAGAGAGAGAGAGAGAGAGAGCAGAAGAGTTGTAATGGTCAGGCTCCTATTCAATTGAGACTTCCTTATGTTAGGTGAAACTGATGAATTATTACTGGGATCTTGTTACGATGCCAGGTAGTTCTGTGTCACTATCTAAACATGCAAGACAGTTGGAGGCAGTTGCGGTGCCTACTCACGGAATGGTGTTAAGAGAAGGGAAATGTATGCTGCCACCAGAGTTAGTATTTTAATGGGTGTTACCTAAACTCTAGGTCTACTAGTTCTAGTGTGTAGATAGTAAAATCTTACTTATAACTGAGGAAGGCTCTGCAAGGCAGTTTTTCGGGAGGGAAGGGGTCTGAGATGACAGCCCGGACTGGTCCTCAATCAAATGGAATTAGCAGCATGAAAATTGGTTCATAATTGAAGCAATTTATGAACATTAAGAAATGAACGAAACAGTTACCATACAATGTGTATCCTGTGAGAGGTAGGTCAGTTATCCATAAATAATTCTGTTTCATGAATTAAGATGGTTGTTGACCCCTGACTGAGTGTTTTAACTTCCTCTCAATAAACTATAACCACAGTTAGCTAGGTGATCACAGCTAGAGTGTAGGTCATAATGAACAGTTATCGCAAACCAGTTTTCTGCACAATATAGCTTTCATCGAATAAAATCTGTCAGAGTGTATGACAACACAATTGCTATTACCAGGCCAGCATTAAATCATTTGAAATAGTTTGGACATTCTGGTGTTCACACATTTCAGTTATTCAGAATTACTCGCAAAACAATTTCCAGTTCATTACCAACATGATGACTTCAGAAACAACACATGATTAAAATCTTCTACAAGTACCTATACTAATGCACAAAATTTACTTTTTTTAGAAAAACACTATCGATGACTCTTGTCATGGCCTTCAACAAATACAATTTTACAGAGTAAATTTGGGCTCTTCTCACTAGCACCTATCTGAATAAGTCAATTTAATTAACAAATTTAACTAACCCCCAAAATAAACAGATAGAACACAACCAACATCAATTGATAATAGCACATTAACACATTATAAACTAGCATATTTTAACCTCTGGAGAAGTTAGAGGGTGTAAACTCATTTAAATTAACGAGAGAAAATAAAAGTTAACAAGAGTGCCGAACACATGTACAAGTATTCATAACCAAACGGATAGGAAGAGTCACTCGGGCTGAGAGAGGAAATTTAGCATAATTTAGTTAATCAGTACTAAGTTAAAATAATAATTATAAAAACAGAAATTCCAGTTATCGGCAGAAAATCTAAGAAAAGTCAACATGACAGCAATAATGATAAGGCTTCGAAACTGGTCTCCTTCTTATTTAGTTTCACATAATTAACTTTATACTTGATTACTAAAAGGCTTTAAATTTTGATCTAGACAAAGAAATGAATAATACAATCATTAAATGTTGCCATGTCCTACCCATAAATAAAAGGTAACACTCATGAGTGAGTCGCTGAAGCAGCAGGCAGGCATGGCTGGATCACATGCAAAGCATGCGCTCACTTTCTCTGGTTCACTTTCACTCAGGCTCTCGCTCTCTCAAACAATCTGCCAGTTAAAAAATCGCATGTTTATACAAACAAGCATCTTATTGGCATTATTCCATGGCTACTAAAAAATGTGCAANGAGACAATTTGCTGTTGTCTACCACAGAATAGAAAAATCTTAAGTCTTTTACATCCCGTGTGGTCGATACACACCCAGCTGCAGCGCGGTCCAAACACAATCTCAAGGCCGCTTCCCTACTCTCCACTTATATAGTTACCACATCTGCCGCCCGATCACGCCACCTGTTCTCGTAGCTTCGACGAGCCGCCCTAACCCAATTCCTGCTATAGTAGGCCATAGAGAACTCTACGATTGAATAAGCAAAACATACCATCAGCGCAGGAATTGTGCCATGATTTTGTAACGAACTTGCACAGCACTACAAAGTACGCAGCCGGGCCAAGAGTTGCCACAATACACGTTACTGTCCCATATAACACAGAACCGATACTGTTCTAGAAATACAAGTTACAAGCCAATACACAAACATTAAGAATTTCCATGAATAAACAAAGGTCATATAAAGAAATAGCAAATGAAAAAAAAATTTCTGCTAAATTTACAACACGACAACTCCCCCGGCTTATGCCTTTGAGCCCTTGAAAAGGTGTTTCCAATTTTTTTACACAATTTTGTATGAAGTGGTAACAGAAACGTTTACAATCTTACAGTCAGTTCATGACTGGAAGAAACTTTTGAAAATCAACCTTTGAAAAAACACCCTAGCCATTAACTACATGCATATAACATTACAAACAGCTGCGAGTGCGGATACAGTTATGCCGTTAGGTTGCCAGCACAAAAAGAGGAAATAGTTCCAAAGTTTTAACGTAATTGTTAATTTATCGCTTACAAATGGGTGTCGAAAAGACTTTTATATTATTATGCCAATTATTAATGACGTGTTGCTAACGTATTTAGATTTCAACGTTTCTTGCATAGTCACATGATTACGCTCAAGGTTAAAGTAACACGGCCGTTTGTTTACTAACCTTCGTAGTCCTTGTGTTGACGCATGTGCCAGAGAATTTGTGTGATTATCTCGTTTAACCTATAATAATTCATTTATCTGTCTTGTTTTACTAATATCCGCTCTTTATTATTTGGTTTTTAATAACGTATGATTTTAATTTGTGCTCACTTTCAGTTCTAATTTCTTTTGTTTTTATGTGTTTCGTGCACGTGTCTTTCCTTTGCCACTTTATTCTAATGTTGCAGTATTTGCACATAAGAATTGTTTTCACATTGTCGAAGACGTAGAATCCTTCACTTGCGAACTCTGCCGTCCTGTCGAAAACCGTCACAACCATTTTTAAACAACGTTTTACAATTGCGCGAAACATCCGACTCAACCACCACGCCATTTTAACATCTGTAGCAATTTCGATCAATACTGATGATCTTGCCTTTGATGTACGGGAATTTATCGAAAGGCACTAACAATTGATTGTAAATAGACAACAACTATTGATTCATCAAAATACTTGCATTTTGGGTTTATAGAACGAAATGTTTTTTCGCTGGCATCACATATTCTTTTGTGTGAAATTCTCAAGATTAAAAACTTTACGCTTGTGGAATGTCCATTAATAATATATACATTACTTTTATAATGGGTACTTGCATGTATGAACACATCTACACACACACACACACACAGTGGAATGTAAACATTGCATGTAAACATTGCCATGTGACTGGCACATGGCAGTCACATGGCAATGTTTATTTACCTTTGGCGGAAGGATACGAAATGGGCTTGAAAGTAAATGTTTAGCAGGGCTTCAAGAAAGTCTCTTCCAGTCGTGAACCGACTACACATTTAGTTACAAATCTTTGTTTTCAAGAAAACATAGTTAATGAGTAGCAAATTTGGCATCAAGACTTGAGCGTTCCTATCCAATTGACTAGAAATAAAAAAGAAAGAAGAGGCGTAGGAAAAAATGGATAAATAAATACATAATTTACAAAGAGATGTGAATCAGATAGACAACAGCAAATTGTCTCCAGCTTAGGCTTCTTTAAACATTCAAATTTTTCTTTTATCATTCTCAACAATCAACAAGTCCACTTTCAGTCTTTCACTCAGTTTCTTATTCGTTCCCCATTTATTTTCATTTCTCATTTAATTTTTAAAACAAAGAGCTCTTTGTTAAGTTCTTAGCTGACACTGGTGAACGAGAGTGGGCCTGGATCGAGTCGGGGTGAGGAGCTCAGACTTGCGCAGAATCTCCACCAAGGAGAGCAAGAAATAGTGTCCGACCAGCAGGGTATCAAAACTTTCTCGCGTCTCCAAGGCGTCAAATGTCTCCGAAGTGGTTTTTCTTCCCCAGGTTCACCAAAACCATACCTCAAACAGCCCATCTGTAACAATATTTTCAACATACATTAGCAGACACATACTTAAAAGATGGTAAATGAGTACATTACAAAAGAAAAATGTATGCTTTTCTCTCGCATAATTTTTTTTTTCATGTCTGGAAAAAGACAGCTCAGGCACTGGTTACCACACAGACGTGAATTAATACCATCCTTTTGCACATTCATAACATGCAACATTACAAATCGGAAATGTGACAAGAACAACATCTGGGCACACTATACAAAAGATGCTTAAGTAGGGTACCGAACATGTCAAAACACACTAAAACCCAACACAACCTAATTCCTCAAGGTTTACTTTCAAAGAGAGAGTACTATAGTTTCTGGGCAAGGAAAGGAATCAAGGAAGCCAGGTGGAGTATTCCAAAGGAACAGACGCTCAGACGGTATCCATTCTTGGCCATAAATTACACAGGTGCCAAGATAGTGTGAAGTGTACCACTGCGTTCTCAGTTCCATACACTTTAAGTGGCCATTGTGCAGTTTGTACGATGCGAAATAAGGATGGGCCCACAACCACTTACACAAAGTCCAACTTACTCACTGTAGCCTGCTACTAACACAGAGTGGAGGACAACAGTCCATCCTTGAACAGCAAAACAGACAGCAGTTCTTCCTGAACCAGAGGGTGTGGATGAATGGTGCAGTCCTAACACTTCCACAACCACCACTGGGTCACCGCGTCTGCTCTGTCCACAGAATCGGGTACATCCAGGCATCAGGGTATGATGTCGGACCAGTTGTAGTGGCATGCTCTAGAAAACAACACTGCCAGGGAAGAAACTCATCTTCTCTTCAGGAGCAGCATAAGACATGAAGTAGAGGCAACTCTCCAGTATCCACAACCACAGTTTCATAGTTTGGCAAAAAAGTCAAAGCACAGTTCACTGTATCAAAAGTCTATGAAATTACAAATCCCTTTAATTCGACAAAAGAGTGGACGTCCTAAAGAAATAGGAACTATACGTTCTTCCAGGGCTTTGATAACTTCAGTAGTTTTCAAATCATCTTCAGCATGCCGAACCTCGTCACCACATAGAATGTATTCTTCGAAGTAACTCAGCATCTTATGTCTTCAAGGGTAGATAGTTAGGGAGAGGATAAAAAGAAACAGGAGGGAAAGAAGACTGAGGGGGTTAGAAAAAAGGAATAAAAAGAAAGTAAGAGTGTCTTCAACTCCTATTCTCCTAACCTACCATTTTAACTTAGGCAATATAGCTAATTAAAATGTAGTTGAACCGCTAGAAAACAATTTATTAAGCATATGCGCGAACAGTCTTCAGAATACGAAACATGACCATACAATGGAACCGCGTTATTGCGAGTGTGGCCTATAGAGTCATGTTCGCCATTGCGATAGTTTTTAAATCCACCGTCATTTGCCCTATTATTTTTAATGTATGTAATTTCATTTATAATGCAAGTCTGTTAATGAAGCCTTTCACTATAGCAATACGAACATATGTAAACTTGTATTTTTTAAATGTTTAAACATGTTGCATCGCAAGTGACATCCATCCATTTGCCATGCCCAAGCCAGTCTTTGTTAGTCTGTGTCACATGGCGTCACTCGCGTCGGATGGAGGGGCATGAAGAAGAGGTGCGTGCGGCTGTTGTAGTGAGGGATAACAAGGAGGGGTACGAAGGGGAGAGGTACGACTGGAAGTGGAGCTAAATAGTNTTAAGAGGGGGTGGAGGGGAATGGTACATGTTGTTGAATGTAGGAGGGACAGAGAGATGCTATCCGCCTACCGCTCCTATGTTGTGGGGGTAGGAAGACTGCCGACTGCCGCTTGCCGCTTCTCCGTGGCATGCATGTAAGGAGAAAGGCATGATTACATCTAACAGTTTCTAGACACTGTTACATTGTTTATGATGGTTAGTGCATTTTTTGCATCTTATGTTGAGCGGATTTAAATCATGAGCGTAACTTTGTGTTACGGTTTTTGTAAACCTTAGTTCTGTTCAAATTATGGAGTGTGCTAATAAAAAAAAACACGACATTGCAACAAAGTTTAGAAATGTACTTTGCCAAAATAAACACCCTTTTAGTGTAGTTGATTATATAAAGTATGCAACAATATTTGTTGTACTCATGGCNTTAGTGCATTTTTTGCATCTTATGTTGAGCGGATTTAAATCATGAGCGTAACTTTGTGTTACGGTTTTTGTAAACTTTAGTTCTGTTCAAATTATGGAGTGTGCTAATAAAAAAAAACACGACATTGCAACAAAGTTTAGAAATCTACTTTGCCAAAATAAACACCCTTTTAGTGTAGTTGATTATATAAAGTATGCAACAATATTTGTTGTACTCATTGCCAAAACTGTTAAATAACGAATTGTATAACAATTAATCTTGCAGATAGGCTGTTATAGCCTGTTGGTTAAGAACTATATCTGACCAAGTTTTAGTTCTTCAGCATTGAAGTAGGAATAACGAATCGGCGGACACATGTTACTCCAAATGAGACTTGAGGTCAGCATCCATTGTGTGCATGAATGGCAGAAATCAAATATATTTATAACATATGCAAAATTTTCACTTACGTCTTATATACCACATTTAAGCCAAATTTGTTGTTTACTACTCTAAAAGAACATATTTAACTTTATATTCATCATGTCATAATAAACTTGCTCTGATTCAGCATGAAAAATATTAAATCTTTATATTAGAAGTCCCAATTTACATAGTGTCCTCAGTAAACAAAAAAAGTGAATATCTGAAAAGTGACTACCAAAAGTGTCAACTGGTTTGTTAACAAGAAGGTACCGTAAGAATTCTTAGACAATGAAAAGCATTGTTTACATAAGCAGCCGTAGGTAACAACCACGAGAAACAGTGGTGCCATATTTTCGAGATTTCTACTTTCCACACTTGCACTAAAATATTTTATACATAAATTATATTATTTATGATAACATCTAACATCCATGACAACATCCAACATACATGTGCAGAAAGTTCAAAAATGCCAATGCACAATTGACAATAGTTTACTGTGTTTTCTTATCACAATATCTATGAATGTACAGTGGATGTTATTAGAACTAACTTACTTAAAACTTTGTATGTGACCGGTATGATAATGATTTGCTAATTACCACCATGATTATTTTAAAACAATTTCTTCAGTCATGTTTGCTCCAGCAGTAGACATGGAGCCACTATCGTTTGTAGTGCTGGAAATTCAAATTTATCAACCTTATAAACACTACATATTACGAGGGACCCCTAAAAATGGTGCATAAAACTCACCAATATCGGTGAATAAAATACAACATTGTGGTACAAAAAATTATTATGAAAATTTACACTATATAAATACAATATTTATCTCGCAGTAACAATCTAAATGTATCAGTTACAAGAACTAATGATATTAAAGAATCAGTGGATAAAAAACAACCCTGCTATATTAAAAAATTAATTTTAAAACTCTTAGAATGCACAAAAAAAATATATGTACATATGTGTANAAACAACCCTGCTATATTAAAAAATTAATTTTAAAACTCTTAGAATGCACAAAAAAAATATATGTACATATGTGTACATATGTATATATATGTACAGGCAGTCCTCTACTTTAATACACAATGTGTTCCTAAATTTGTGTATGAAAGTAGNGGCTAACGGCTAGGGTGATTTTTCAAAGGTTCTTTTCAAAAGTATCGAAGATACCGTGAATGGATTATACATATGTATATATATGTACAGGCAGTCCTCTACAAATTATGTGTTACACAAGGATTTAAACACATACTTTCATGAACCCTTATTTTAATGTGATAAATGAGGTTCCGTCCCTAGATGGGGAAAAAAACTTAACTAAACAAAAAAAATAATATTAAAAAAAATATATTTACACACAAAGAAACAAGATCATGCATCAAAGTTATTTAAAAGTGTTTAAATATATAGGTAATAGTTCAAACAATTGAAAAGACACATTTTACACACACAAACATTTGACTAATTGCAGTGGGTACATACATACATACATACATACACATATACATACATACACATACATACATACATACATACATACATACATACATACACACATATATATATATATATTATATTATATATATATAATATATACATATATATTATTATATATATAATATATATATATATATATATATACATACACAGCTCTCTTTGGAATTGTACGTAGCCGGTTTAACAATCACTGGGACCTGGTGTAGATAACTTACCAGCTTTGCAGAAAAAGTTATTTAGCGACAGTTGAACGCCACCCTTCTTCTTTTCATACAATTGTCTGTAGCACATTGTAGCTGCTTCAACAACTTGACGAACTCGAGAACTTCTCTTCATCTGGATCATTTTCTTTAATGATGTTTAAAAAATCTTCAAGGTCTGTAAGGGTTTTTGTTGGTTGTCCTGGACAGCCATTACGTTGAGCAGCTGTGGATGCTGATGAATTTGCCTCTTGAAGAGCAAGTAGATCTTCATTTGTCAATGGCTCTGAATGTGAGGCCATCAGATCATCAACATCTTCAGAAGTAACCTCGAGATCCAGCTGATGCATAACTTTAACAATTTGTTCTGTTGCACTTTCTGGGGTCTCCTCAAAACCTCTGAAATTTGGCACCAGGTAAGGACACAATTTATTCCAGCAACCACTCATTGTAGATGACTTTATTTCTTTCCAAGAGAGAGAAATATTGGTGACAGCATTGAGGACATTGTAGTTTTTCCAGAATTCTTTTAGAGTGGGTCTTCCATCACCATCTGTTGCCTTGACAGCTTTGTTGATTATTCTCCTCATGTAATATCTTTTGAAAGTTGAAATAACAGTCTGATCCATTGGCTGGATTAAACTTGTGGTGTTTGGAGGCAAGAATATGACCTTTACCTCTGGACATAAATCTCTCAATGCTTGTGGATGTCCTCCGGGTGCATTATCCAACACTAACAATGCCTTGAATGCCAAATCAAGACTTCTCAAATTATGCTAACAATGTTGCTGCTACTTTATAATTTCTTATGCACCATCTCATGTTCCATTAAAAGTAATAATATAAAATTATATTTTAGTAGTCCTATGAGTGTCTAGTAGAAATTTTTAAGGAATTACATAATGAATTTCTGTGGTGTCTCTTAAAAATTTTTGTAGTTTTGAGTTAACATGGTTTGCAGTTATGTGAACACATGGACCCTGATATGTTGCTGTAAACAAAGAATTAACGTTACTGATCATATGTAGAATAGTTGATACAGGAACAGACACAGAATGAATAGTTGGTTAAAATGCATCCATGCAGTGTCCTTTCTTCAGAGTGAAACCAATTAAAATTAATTTATGGGCTTCGGCATAGCTTAGAAGTAGTCAAATTAATATAGCTGAATGGGGCAAGCAATTGTTTCTGTTGAATTAACAATGGTTACAGCATTTTTTCTTAAAAAAAATAGTATTGTTTACTAGTTTCTGGTTTTAAACTATGTTGCTCATTGAAACACAAAATGAAAACTACTTCAAAATTGATTAGTCAAACTGTCATTGTAGGTCGTACCGGTGGATTATCTAACACCCAAATTGAAATGGTTTCTCTGACACTCAAATGGAAACTCGCAAATTTTGACCCTAAAAATTGAAAATGCTACAAACCCTGCCATTTTTATTGTGGCTTACCAAGTAAGAGTGGCGACTCTTTCAAACCCTAGAGCTACCATATGCAGTAGAACCTTACTGAAACGACCCCTCACAGTTTCCAGAAATATGGTCGTTAGTACAGGTTGGTTGCTATAGATATTTTGGGAAATTTTTGCATGAAGTCAGTGTTCCACAGGTTTTAGTGAAAAAATTACAAGTTTTTGAAATAGCATATCAAATTATTTTTTCTAAGGCAGACTTCTTCTGATAAAAGATACCAGAGAGATGTATATTTAACTTCCCTGTTTACCCAAAATGTTAGACCTAGTGTGGCACAAGATTTTACCAAGCATTGCAAGTCAATGTTCAACAGTCCCTGGTATAATCCTACTAATATTATAAATGCGAAAGTCTGTGTGTGTGTGTGTGTTTGTTTGTTACGACTCAGCTCCATAACGACTGAACTGATTTTCATGAAACTTGGTATGTAGGTACTTTAGGTCCTGAAATATGACATATAATACTTTTTATCCCAGAAAATTCTACGGTTTGTGTGGAATAACAACAAAACGTAATTCTGCAACGGCTGGAAACATGACAAAAATATATTTTTTCTCTGGTGTCAGAGTTTATCAGGCCGCCCAAGGACCTCTGAAATGTCTTAACGACTGCTATCAATCTATAACAACCGGGACCGAACATTTAATGTGCCCTCCGAAGCCCGGAAGTGCACAGATGTTATGCCACTAAACTGTCGCCCATCCAAATGTGTGCTGCTGGGAATGTTGCTTAACTTTGGTGATTGATTAAGATCCCTCAGCCAAGCACAAAAGGTAGTACCTAGGTACACGTATTTTTAAAGCTTCAACTTGATGAAACTCGTGTTTTGATTTTCATACATCGACGCTGGAAAGCGGAAATGTGGTAACTACGCGATAGTTGCACAGTTAAACTCTAAAAACAATACCCTACTTCTTGGCTATCGGGTAAAAATATTTCCTTTCGTTTGGGTTGCCATGATCAGTTAAAAACGTAGGCCAACATAGTATAATTTTATAATTCTATTTTCACGTAAGTGAATTTTCTTTTCCCAATTTATTTATTAGTGTATCACTGTAAAACTCTATTGTACCCGGACGAAGCCGGCCCAGTTCGCTAGTATTAACATAATTTTTGCATGGGACATCTTTAGAACAGAATGCTACAGAAGGGTATCTGCAACTTCTTTTATAATTGCAGAAACTGTAAGATTGGAGGCATTGTACTTTTCGGTGAGTGAAAATTCAATATTTGGTAGTCTTTTGCAGAGAAACCAAGGATATTTCAACAAAACATTAATTTTATATTGTAAACAGACTTCTTCCGAATAAAATTATATCACAGAAAGGTATATGCAACCTCCCTTGTCGCCAATTGACTTAAAAACTGTAATATTAAAGATAAATTTTTTTTGCCTAACTAAAATTCAATATTTATGCCCTCTTGCGAAAAACTAGAAGTTATTTCAATAATTAATGTATACTAATAAACATCTTTAAATGAAATGATACTGCAATAAGTTATATGCAACTTTCTTTCTTCCAATCAATTGCAAAAATTTTTTGCAAAACTAAAATTCAATTTTTTGAATCCTTCTTGTGGAAAAACCAGAAGATATTTTAATGAAACATTAACNCAATATTTATGCCCTCTTGCGAAAAACTAGAAGTTATTTCAATAATTAATGTATACTAATAAACATCTTTAAATGAAATGATACTGCAATAAGTTATATGCAACTTTCTTTCTTCCAATCAATTGCAAAATTTTTTTGCAAAACTAAAATTCAATTTTTTGAATCCTTCTTGTGGAAAAACCAGAAGATATTTTAATGAAACATTAACTTATACTGATAAACATACATATTTAGAATAAAATGACATCACAGTCACCATGTCCATGTTGCCAGTCAATTACAAAAACTGTAACATTGGAGACAACTTACTTTTTGCAGAATGAAAATCCAATTTTTGATGGCTTTTTTGCAAATAGTTATTTCAACAAAATATTAATAATATTTATAAACCGAAGTCTTCCAATGAAATTATATACTACAGAAGGATATCTGCCAAGTTAGAGCACAGTGGCAGGACAAGCGTGTGAAGGTAGTCATCTAGTCATGTCGCGCGGAAACATTCGGCTGCCTGAGAGGTGGAGGGTAGGCGGAGTAAATAGGTATTTGATAGTCCTGGCTGCCTAAGGGGTAGTATCTATTTTTAGATACAATAGAACCATATTGAAACTACCATTACAGTTTCCACAAATAAGGTTTTAGGTTGGTCACTATAGATATTTTGGACCGATCTTGAACCATCCCTGAACCCTATACATCATAATTTGCCCTTTTTGTATGAAGCCCATATTTGTCTCTATCGCAAAAATAACTAATTTCTTTAAATTAAATATTAATTTATTTTAATAGGCAGATGTCTTGTGAAAAAGATGATATATATTTAGCCTCCCCTTGTCTCCCTAAATGTTAAAAAATATCAAGCGGTGCAATGTTTTACTTACCATTGTAGTCCATCTTCAATCATCTCTATCACAAAAATAAGTATTTTGAAGTAATTATAAATTTTCTATTAATAGGTAGATTGTCTGAAGAAAAAAAAATATCACAGGCTTATACTTTTAAACTCTTTTGTCACCCAAAATGTTAAAAACATTGAATGGTGCAATATTTTTACCAAGCATTAAAAGTCCATGTTCAATCGTCTCTGGCGTAAAACCAATATGATTTTTGAGAGGAATATTAGTTTAATTCAGTATTTAAATGTCTTCCGAATAAAATAATGCAAAAGCATGGAGTGCCCATTACTGACAAGTGCCAAGTTTGTGATATTTATTACTGAAGGTTGCAAAGAAACCGATTTTAATGACCTTATTTATTTTCCTGTCACAAGAATTACAATTTTTTAAAATGAAATATTATTCACTTCAAAATGTAACGGAGTCAACAATATTTTATTGCAGTTGAAGTAATGCTGCTAATGTTGACAGAGTTGCTTCATACGCGATGGACGAGGGTGGCTGCTGCCAGCCAACAGCGCGCTCAATCAATAACCTGCTAGGTGCCAACAGACTACACCCATGGACTACTTGCTTCTCCTCTCCAGGTCCTCTCTCATACAGCTGACTTTGTATGCAATCAGTTTTGCTCTACAGGCATGTACTGCCGTGGATATTTTGATTTGTCTACACATACTGTTACCATCTTAATACCATGGACAAATGTGATTTTTACACTACTCTTAACGAAATCAAATGCACACGTCTCTTTAAAACACAACATAAAAAATATTTTGTAATTTTGTAGTACTGTATACAGTATGTGTTATTTAAAGTCTTTTACAATTTATATAGTTCACCATAACTAATTACGTGGTGCTTTTTTTATTTACTGAGTAAAACATAGTAGACTTCTGTATAAATGAAATTGTATGACTATGTTTATGTCGACACGAGGTGGAAAGATGCACAAACAGAAGAAAGAAGAAACTGCAAAGAGTTTTCGAAAGTGCTCGCTTTACCATAAACAGTCTACATATAGTGTGCTAAGCTGGCTCTTTCCACCTATTTTAATGAAATTACAAGTCTTTATAAAAGGTGTGGGTTGTCAACAATTGTTCGCGAAATCAAGCCAAAAGCGTTTAACATATCAAAATAAAAAAAAACTAAGGGTAATAAGTTCTCCACAAACTGTAATAAAAAATCAAGAGTAATATAAACTGTAATAACACAAGCAAAGTGTGAAAGCAAGCCAGTGAGAGTACAATGGCAGAATGAATATGTGATGGTAGTCGTGTGTGCGGAAACATTTGATGGCCTGAGGGTTGAAGGGTGGGCTGAGAGGTTGAGTCAATGGGTATTGGCTTGCGCAGGCAGCTTAGGGGAGTAGTATCTACTTTTAGATATGCGCTACATTAAGTACAAGGCTTACCAAGAGAAATGCAAAATGCAGGAACCAAAAGAAAGTGCAACAAATTTCTTTTCAGCCAATTTCCTTTCAATTCTTCACTTTTTTCACCCAAATTTTTTATGGTCCCTCAAACGGATTGTTATAGAAAGACAGTGGCAATGAATGGGGTTGGTATAGAAAAGGTTCTTCTGTATGTGCGTAATAGGTTTCCATCACAGTTTCTTCCCTTTTTTTTTTTTTTTTGCTGGGATTTACATATTTTAGTGGTCATCTTTTAGTTCTGTTGGTTTTCGTGGATGCATTTTTTAATTTGCTGCATCTGTTACATCATAATTGGGTATTAGGAGTGAGGCTGAAGTTCATGTGTAAGACAATGTCGAGTATTTAAATCTATCAAGATTCTGTCTTAAAAATGGAGTCCCCCAATTTTACATTAAGATTTTCCACATTTCACGATGTATCATGCCAAGTTTTAGTCTCACCATTTCCCACAGCTTTGTGTAGGCCTTATTAGAAAATACTACAGAATACATAATATCATGTAAAGTGCAACTCTTTGTTCATTAAATATATATTTCTGCTTTCAAAAAAATAAATAGCAATAAGAAAGACTGGTGCAAAGATCTGAAAACTTTGAACACTGCAATATCATAACTGCACTTAATGGAAAACTGTGCTACCTTTTTAAGTGATACCTTGAATTCTGTTTCAAAGACTGGTTAAATTTTTTAGGTCTTGATTGAGTACCTTATTAAATGTATCGATGGGTTGAATAAACTTTTCTCTTTTGAAGTGGCCAAATTATGATGTTTGTTTACATCAGTTGTTTCTGTGTACAGTTGGTTTTTAAATTGTCATATTACACTTTCATTTTTGTCATGCATACATTAAAAAGAAGTTAAAGAGAATGGAGTAAATGCTCCAAGAAAACCTTTGGAGAACTTAAAAGATAACATTGAACATAACAGTAACTGTTTTGGGAACATTTGAAATTTATTTTTTGTGTTATTTCAGTCAATATTATGATAAAAACTAATAAGTGCATACTCAAATGAAACATCCATTGATTATCAACCAAACGAACTTCTTAATATCTACTATTTACATCTGACCTAACCTTCATTACGGTACCATGGTTTTGTTTAATACGCACACCACAACACGTTTAGAAATTTGTATGCGAGTAGACGTGAGCAAAAAAAAAATGTTAACGTATTTTATAATAGTAAAGGCACATAAATATGTTTACAAAGAATTTCACCACACAATGTAAATTGTACATTTTGTAAGCTTATACATTCCAAGTTAGGCCTAACATACAAAATTTGGTATAGATATTTTTTATTAATTTAATATTACTTCTAACATTCGTTTCAAGAGCACAGCTATCATATTAAGGCTATATTCACATTGTATGCCTAAATAATAACATGTCACAATGTTAAGCCATGAAAATTAAACATTTAAATTATTTGGGTGGTTCTCAAGAGTCCCTCTTGCAAAAAGTTGAATTTATGTTATATAGTTTTTTTCAAACACAGCAATTTCTAATAAATTTCAGCTGTTTTGATATTTGTCTAGGTAGCTTTCATAAGCCTAACAATTTAAGTTTAATTGCAACTTAATTTTTACTTTCAAAACACTAAAATGCATGTTTTTAGAAATGTTTATCAAGGATGATCTTACTTTCATANTTAGCTTTCATAAGCCTAACAATTTAAGTTTAATAGCAACTTAATTTTTACCTTCAAAACACTAAAATGCATGTTTTTAGAAATGTTTATCAAGGATGATCTTACTTTCATATTTCCCCTTCTCTTTTTTCTAAGTTACTGAAATGGACGTTACAAAAACTTACGAGGCCCACAAAATTGACACTAATTAGCCTACGCGTTTTAACGCAAGTAAGCTGTATTACTTTTATAACCCTTTCCCTTAGCTGAACAGGAAGAAAACAGCTTTTGAGAATAAAACAAGTTCTTAAGCTTTTATTACGGATTTTCTTCACTGTATTTAATCTCATCCCAGATATTAAGTGTTTCTCAAACTGCCATATCTATATTTTCAGCTTATGTGTACAGTTCTTACAGTTTAAAAATAAAGTGCAGACACAGCTATCGTGATGTCAGAATAATAAAAGGTATGTTTGGTATACAAAACAAAATAAACAACATGGTAAGCAAGTTAATTTTTAAGTAATTTTTTGGTTTCTAAACACTATATTTGAGGCCTCAATATAGTGATAACAAACGAGGTGGAACACGGAAATACAGGTTTACTAGCCGGCAGTGCAGCATTCTGCTCGCCACCGGCTCGCAACTGCTCGAGAAGTCGTATGGTGTCTGGTAGAGATGTCACCATACTGCTCGTTATCTGACATTTATAAATCGAAAAAAAATTTTTATGAATACTGAAACATGGTTTAGAATCCGGAAATATTTGTAACCTTCTTTCTCTACACAACATTATGTTGCATTTCTAAATAATTAAGTTAATTTATCACACATCAAGCATGGCGTGCAACAACACAGTATGCTCACTACAGTTGCAGCCATTACAATTGTGTTATTCTTGTGAATGTAATACCTATTCCATATTTTAATTTCCTACTTTGAATCTTAGCAATCGCAAACATAAACACAGATAATAATAATACGTAAATCAATAAAATGTACAAACAAAAAAGTTTTAACATGTGATGCAGGCCTACAGTCACTTTGAAGATCACATTCTTACCTTTGTAATTTGACACCTCTTATTTCAAGTTACACAAAACAATGGGAATATAAGTAATCAAGTAGCATATCGGTATCTACTCGTGGCAGATTGTTCGACTGCGCTTTCACAAAGTTGCCTTCCATTTTAGTGCTGCGTGTTTGCAACGTGCCGTAGCCGGCCACCGGCGTATGACTAGTGACGTCAAACAAATGAGCGAGCGTTCCGCATTCATGTGACAGCGGCTGCGAAAGTTACTGTTTTAATAATCAAATAACTTAGTCAAAACCGATTTTTATGAAGAAAAAAAAAACGACAAATTTTTATTTTCATACACATATACAAATGTGTTTGTATCATTTTCAACAATATTGGCAAAATTTGCATGTTGCCCATTGTAAGTTTTATAGTAACCAGTTTTTTTTACCAAAAGCAAAAATTGAAGTTTTCATTTATTTTTATTTATTGTTTCAGCATACCAAATATTTATACAACCTATCATTCAGCGTGCAACAATTGATATTTCATTGTCACGGCATGGTTTCCAAGAAATTAATTTTAGTGGAGAAATAATTTTGCTTTGTATGAAAACAGTTAGGACAGCACTTGAAAAAATGGATGTAATTTAAATCTGCTTCTGATTATACATTTTTAATAAAAAATTTAATTATTTCACTTTTTATTTACTTGCATAGGTAATCATATTCTGGGCAGCAGGGCTTCTGCTTACTTGAAATTTATGTGTAATTAAACAATTTTTAGACTAGACTTTCTTGCATGGTTGAGACCTGCGAGTCAACTTTTACTCCCATTTTCGTTTTGCTTTGTGGTCATAATTTATACATACAGGTAATTGCATGTACAAGCCTTTATACCTGTCAACATTTAAGATTCTTCCTTAATATTTACGGAAAACATGTAGGTCCTAAGTTTTACGGACACAGTTAAAATTTTATGTTTCTGTATGCTGTCTCAATATCCCACAATTTGCAGCACTGCATAAGTTACGTGTTTCAAATGTGGTCTATAAATAGCATATCTACGGTAGGTATACCAGATTTTCGACCAAAGTACATTGTACCATGTAATGTCAGTAGGTGATACCATAGTTTTGCAAACTACCGTACTGTAAATCTGGCCAGTATGTTTACACCATTTTTATAGCTACAGAATACTATTTTTCTTGTGCTTAAGACAAGAGCGGCCGAGTATATCTGATAGCAGAATTGCTGATCTTGTACGAAAACAAAGTATTGGATTTATTTGATATTGCCAGTATTATTTTTTATAGCTAAAATGGAACTGCTTTTAAATGGATAGTTTTGGTATAGTTATTGAATGACATTACTCAAGAAACTCCATGTGAAGTGAAAGTATTACCCTCATGAGAAGTTTGTGGGATTATTTTACTACAAATATCTAGGCATGTGCTGACATGTGTATACATTGCCAATGTTTTGTTTTGCAAAACGCACGATTGTGTACAACAAACTAGGTAGATGGAATCTGTATAAAGTAATTTTGGCAAACCTAATTGCTGTCACGTAGTAATACCATACTAGGGAAAGTTAGCGAAATAATCCAACTGGTTAAAGTTAGAGTAAGAAAAAGTTAACTGATTAAAGTTAGAAGTTAAAATACATGCAAATTAACTGATTGAAGTTTAAGTTAAAACAAAATTAACTGATCAAAGTTTGAGTTAAAACAAAATTATCTTATTAAAGTTAAAATTAAATAACAAAAATTTTACAGTTAACTTACAATTTTAAAAAAAGTTTTTCGTAGGTGTTTATAAAAAAAACATAAAAAATCACAATTTACGGTCCCAGAAAAAAGTTACCACTACTTTGTTCCTGGATGCAGAATCAGATAGTTCTACTAATCAAAATTATGAATTAACAATCTTATGTAAAACCATTTGAAATAAAACTTCTAAAATTTGCTCTTATAGCACACAACCAGGCCAGTGCAGTGACTACAAAAACAATCGTAATGCACAGCATGTTTCACTATGACCATTAACTGTACAACTGTTACTTTTGCGTAGAGAAAGAAAGATTGTATCGATAGATCGTGACAATGGTATCTCTCCTACCCCACAATTGCGTTGCGTGTTACTAACTATCTTCGTTTCAGTACATATCGTCAGTGTATCGATCTGTATATCGTGGTGTGCAACTCGTTGGCCGTCAAATACGTTCCATATTTTTAAGAAGTTTGTCACAATATTAATGGCATTTTCATATATTTTGTTATCATCTTCAGCCTCCATGCGATTGCAAAGTTAACTAATGTTAATTTTAATTGTTAACCAGAAAATCTAATGATTAAAAGTTAAAAGGGGCAGGTGAAACTTCAAAAATTTAAATAGAATATTTTTAATATTCTGCTTTGTATTCAAAATAAAATTTTTTACTTCAAAACAAAAATGTACTTTTGGGCAACTTAAAGAATACAACGTGCACTTTTTATTCGAAGTATGACACACACATAGCTAGTGAATCATGAAAACATAACCTCAACTCAACAGGAAGCCCACAAATTAGTTCGAACTGCATTTCGGTGTGAAATAATTATCAGTATCTAATTTTACTCACAAGATAGCAAAATGGAATTATCAGGAAGAAAAAAAAAACCTTTTTATATTATGAAACACTTCATTATCTTCCCAAACTTCATTCAGCACCGTAGATTTTAATTGGAAATATATGTTTTTCCCTCATGTCCAACAGGGCCTTAATGCATTACAGTGTGATAAATAGGAGATTAAACTGCAAGTTTTACAAACTTAACGGTTGTGAAATTGCACCCACTGTGATTCAAATCTCGGTAACGTAATTTAAAAAATGGGAAATTGTTAATAACTATGCTTCACTTCATGCCATTTTTAGTGGCCTCGGAATACCCACATAGCCAACAATGTTCCGTTGACTGAATCATAGAACAAATAATAAAGGAATGGAACAGTTACTGTGCGTATTTGTAGAATACAAATATGGAGATCAAACAAAATTTAACTAAACTTGATGCTCCACAACATTAACTCATATAATTTAATAATGTATACGTACACAAAGTAACAGAACCATATTATATTGAATCACACTGCTTAGATACACAATTTGAATAAAAAGTTCCATAAATAACTACTGGGGTGTAAAAACATGAGCACTGCAATTAATTATTCTGTTTTATATGATCAACACTTTGCTGAAATAATCTTTTGTTTCTTATTTAGTATTGTTTTGCATTTAAGTCAAGAAATATGCTGATGTGATGAAAAATTATTTTTAAGGCTCTTATAGTAGTTATGCTCTACTTCTAAATATTCCTGAAGTCTGGATTAATTTTCAGTTTGTTATTTAGATTTGTTTAGCATGAAAGGCAATAGGTGTACTTACATGGTAAAGATACTATGATAAATTTTTTTGTAAATCCGTGGAAAATTTTTCTTTTTTATCTGCCTTTTACCTAGCTTGTAAAAATGTATGTATTAATTAAATTTAAACAAATAATAATTAGTGCATTGTGTACTTGTCAACAAAACCCTTTGACTTGATATTCAATTTGAATTTGCAAATATTTTAAATTTGCTTCGAAATGATATTTCCAGCTTCACTCGCCCCTAAAAGTTAATTAGTTTTAAAACTAAAAGTTAAAAATTACACTTTTTTTAATCTATTAATTTTAATCATCAATTTTTTTAAAAATTGTTTGTCCTAAGTATGAGTAATACTGAATGGACATTTTGTGTTGTTTAGACAAATGGAACTGGATTTAGAATATCAGTGAACAGTAAAATAAAACAATCAGCACTTCCTTACTTAAAAGCATTTCTTAATGCATTACAGGAAATAAATGTTACAGTGAAAACTATCTTACCGCTGGAATAAAAAAACTTTAGGGGTTATCAGGTATGTAATTATAAACATGTACCACCACTTCTGTCGCTCTCTAAAATAAAAAACAATTATAAATCCCTTTCTTTTAATTTGTATAATGTCTGATAGGCACAATCATCTCCAATAACACTAGGCATATTTTCACAGTTGAATTGGTATTTTGCTGGCCGCAGGCTTTTGCAGCAAAATGTTTGTGTTAGCAAAAAGCAGTAAAATTAAAGCGGAACAAACAGAAATGGCTTACTTTGGGACGGTGTTTGAAAATATTACTGTCATACTATCAGAGACTGATGGAATAGACAAGCATGTTGCCCTATTTATGTGCAGAAGCAAATATTAGTTTGCATTTCGCTGCACTTGTAGTTCAAACAGAAATTAATTTTGCACATAATTTTTATAGCGAGTTAATGTATATGACAACCACCAATTTCATTATCAGTTTATTAATGGCTAAATAAAATTCAGTATTTTCATAAAAGAACAAAATACTTTTATACCTTCTGATCAAGCCTGAAAACAAACAGTAGGAAAACACAGCATATCTTCGTCTTATCGGTATCCACAACTTATAAATTATTTTAATGTACTTGGACTATGTTATCTCTTGACTCTTAACTTTTAAACAGTAAAATTGACTCAACAAATTTAGGATCTAGAGCAGTGGTTCCCAACCTTTTATGAGGTGTCGCCCCTTAGTGGAAGACAACTCACCCCTGTCGCCCCCCTTCTCTTAATACGGTATACCCTTATTTAAATGTAAGAAACAAGTTGTTGTAAAAATAANCTTTCATTACTGGCTTCAAAAGGTGATTGGTTCTTTTTTTTTCACACCACTGTTCATATGGCAATTTTTTTATATATATATGTGTGTTGTGTGTTTCCAGGGCAGACATGGAGCAGCTGTGTGCACACTTGTTTCAGAAGGCTGAGAGGACACTGCGCANTTTTCATTACTGGCTTCAAAAGGTGATTGGTTCTTTTTTTTTCACACCACTGTTCATATGGCAATTTTTTTATATATATATGTGTTGTGTGTTTCCAGGGCAGACATGGAGCAGCTGTGTGCACACTTGTTTCAGAAGGCTGAGAGGACACTGCGCNTGTGTTGTGTGTTTCCAGGGCAGACATGGAGCAGCTGTGTGCACACTTGTTTCAGAAGGCTGAGAGGACACTGCGCAGACTATTGGAGGATTGCAGTAAGTTTATGCTTCTTGTATGCATATGTAAACCACAGTCAAAGTTTGTCAAACCTAGTTGACCTTGGAAATAAATATAATGTTTTTAGTTTTCAATTATTTTTTTTGAAGGACTGTGTTGATGCATTTGAAACATACACAGTTAACATCATAGTGAGAAGTGATATTTGAAGGTACAGGAGATTCCTGATTTTATAAGGTGCCACAGTTCCAATAACTTGGAAAAATTGCTACTAATGCAAATTTTAAACTCACAAATTTTGACTTTTAAATAATCCAAAAATTTAGTTTGAAGTAGCATTTTTGCAGGAAGTCTGTGTTTGATTATGTATGGTATAAAACAAATATAATTTTAAATTAAAGATTAACTTAATTAAATAGGCAGAGTCTTAGGAAAGATGAGACTTTGTTATTGAAATATTAATTTATATGAATTGATGTACATAGTGTTGAATGAACTGACTTTATCTGATGCCCCATTATCACCAAATAATGTATAAGCACAGAGAATGAGTGTTGCATAATCAAGGTAAAGCGCAAATGGAATCTTACTGTAAAGTCTGATGATGCGGTTTTGAATTATTAACTTTTATTGGTCATTTGTATTTATTTATTTCTATTTCAAAAATCACTGTTTGTAAAAAAAATAATTATTTCATTAGCCTAGATGTCTGTGAAATAGGTATTGTACATACAATCCCCAAGCACGTCCAGTACCCATCCAGCTTTAGGGATAACTGCATACAAAATCTTGTTTCTTTCCCTTACATGGCTGGCAAAGTTGGAAATGGTTGCTTAGCAATTAGCAAGGTTTTGTTTACCTTGGAGGGGGGTGGGGGTTGCTCGCCACTGCCTGGGCTGTTTCAGCATGATCCTTCTCCTCTTCCACACACGTTGCATTACAACAATGCTCAATGTAAATTATCTCTGCTGCAGGTTTTAACCAATTTTCACAAAGTTTTTCTTGTTGTGCACCAATCAAGACCAGCAACATCGCAACACCCGTTTTTGATTTCTAGCAAAGTTATTCTGTTTTTATAACAACTTCCTGCATATTTGCAAATATTTTCTTCACCTCCACCCTGTCCCCTTAAATTTTTGCAATAATGGTTCCCAACGATGACCTCTTAAAATAGTTACTCTAGTTAAATCCTATTTATAAAATTGAAAGTCTTACTGTATTAATTTTAATTCTCAAGTATCTTTGTCCGTTTGTTCAAATACTTAATAGTCAATTGGGTAATCTGACACTAAATTTTTAAAAATATTTTGATACTTTTGAAATGCAATTTTATGTATACAGTGAAATCCCGATATTTTGCATCTTGATTATGCGTATATCCCGCTAATTCGTGCAAATTTGCCGGTCCCTTGAGAAAAAAATCCCTTTAATTCGTAAAAAAAACTATGTATTCCGGTCCCCTCGATAATTCGTATTTATTTTGGTGCTAGAGCTCAGTTAAAACGACTTATAATTCTTATTTCCTACTTAAAAATCTCGTTAACTCGTAATGTTTTTAACCCCAAACTGTACACCAGCTCTAGATTTATGCAATTCGGGCAGGGTAAAAAAGACCGGAAGGGTACTGAGGGACGAAGGAGAGTTTGAAGGGCCCGTAATGATGCAGATTAGGCTGTGAGGCGATGTGTCTGTGATTCCCAGAACTAAGAGGCGCCTTGGTGTCCGGCCTAGGGTTATGAGAGGGTAGGAAGGAGCAGAGCGAGTGAAAAGTAAGAGGGTTTGAAGGGAAGGTAATGACGCCGAGTAGGCTGTGAGGCGATGTGTCTGTGATTCCCAGAACTAAGAGGCGCCTTGGTGTCCGGCCTAGGGTTATGAGAGGGTAAGAAGGAGCAGAGCGAGTGAAAAGTTAGTCAGTTCGGTCTTAGCCATGCCTCCGGAAAGAGCTTATAAGTGAAAAAAAGATATTATTAACGCCGTGGCCGGTGGTGATAAACAAATTGACGTGTCCAAACGTTATAACGTTCCTCCTTTCACAATAACATCAATTCTGAAGAACAAGGACAAGATCGCTTCTCAGACATCGGACAGCAAAGTCTGCGCTTTAAGGCTGATGAGTATCCACAACTAGAAGAGAATTTAAAAAAGTTGNTTCTCAGACATCGGACAGCAAAGTCTGCGCTTTAAGGCTGGTGAGTATCCACAACTAGAAGAGAATTTAAAAAAGTTGTTTGCGCATGCATGGAATTCGAATGTACTAGTTGGAGGAAACATTTTAAGAGAAAAAGCAAAAGTTTTCGCAGAAAAAATGGGAATCAAAGACTTTCGTGAGAGTGATGGTTGGTTTGATAGGTTTAAAAAAAGGCACAGCATAAAATTGAAGAAGCTTTGTGGGGAAAGTGCGAGTGTATCGGCCGACGTTTGTTCTGAGTGGAAAGACGAATTGGGAGAAATAATCAATTCTTATGAGCCCAACAACATTTTTAATGCCGATGAGACGGGGTTATTTTATAAGTGTCTCCCCGACCGATGAATGTGTTTTATGGAAGAAAAGTGTCATGGCGGAAAAAATAGTAAAGAACGTGTAACCATATTGTTCGCCGCCAACATGGACTGATCTGAGAAATTAAGACTGCTCATGATAGCAAAATCAGCCAAACCAAGATGTTTTAAAAACATAAAAAACTTTTCCGATGACCTATCGTGCAAACAAAAAAGCGTGGATGACGGGCAAATTATTCAAGGAATGGATACAATCAGTAAATGCTGATACGGAGAAAATGCAGCGAAAAATTCTACTATTCATGGATAATTGTATGGCCCACAACAATACCGCACCGCTCAGTTATGTAAATGTTGTGTTTTTGCCTGCCAACACTACTTCTAAGCTGCAGCCTCTATACCAGGGTATAATTTAAACGTTTAAAACCTTTTACCGCAAGGAAGTAGTGATGCAACTCCTTGACAGCATCGATGATGGGAAGGATCATAAAATCACCTTATTTTCAGCCATGAACATTGCTCACAAGGCGTAGCAAAGTGTTAGCGAAAGCACAACAAAAAACTGTTTTCGTGCTTGTGGATTCACTATGGGGGAACTTTTATCAGCAGTTACTGAACAAGACTTCGAATCCCCTGTGAATTGGAATCGTCTTTCTCAAAATGAAGAAAATTCATATTGCAAACTTCTAAAGCAGGTAAAACTGCTTGACCTAGCGGTAGCGGGGATTCTAACTGATGACGAAATTGTTGCTCCATCTCAGGACATTGATGGTGAAGGTGATGACGAAGAAGATTATGTGCAGACAATCACACCTAAAGTGGCTAAACAATAAATCAACAACGTGCGCCATTTCTTAGCGAAATCAGATGTTGACGAAGTATTTTCTGTTTAGAACATGCTTGACAAAGCCATCAACAATACCCGTCTGCAAGGCTTGTGCCAAAAGAAAATTACAGATTTTTTCAAACGTAAATTTATAATGTGTTNATCAACAATACCCGTCTGCAAGGCTTGTGCCAAAAGAAAATTACAGATTTTTTCAAACGTAAATTTATAATGTGTTTTTTATTGATGTAATTATTGATTTATATATACATATGTATACATAATATATAGCCATGCATTTATCATTACATAATAATAAAAATTTGCATTAATCTCGTTATTATGTATTTTTCTTTTTTTGCTCCCGATTATTGGTAATTCCGCTAATTTTAATATCTCGATAATTCATATTNGTTATTATGTATTTTTCTTTTTTTGCTCCCGATTATTGGTAATTCCGCTAATTTTAATATCTCGATAATTCATATTTAACATTCAGTCCTTTGACAATACGAATTATTGGGATTCTACTGTATTATCTGAAAAGTGTAAACAGCACTAAGACCGCTGAAATATCACTATGGCAAATTGTTAAAAACATAATTTAACATAAAATATTGGGGTGAGAATACACATGCGTAGGACTGTTTTTTGAAAGACTGTGCAATAGATTTCTGGTTCTTGCAGAGTTGCGGCAGGATGAGATATATGCGGTAGAGGTGGTGGGTGGGTCTACCCGAATGCCAGCAATCAAGCAGTTGATTGAGCAGGTATTTGGCAAGCCAGCCAGCACAACCTTGAACCAGGATGAGGCAGTGGCACGTGGGTGTGCCCTACAGTGTGCCATGTCCTCGCCAGCAATCAAGGTGCGCGACTTCTCCATCTCGGACGTGCACAACTTCCCCATCAAGCTGGTTTGGGACACATCTGTTGGGGAAGGAGGGTAAGTTATACATTTATGTACGCTTAGTGGTTTTTGTGTGCATGTACTGCATGCATTTGTGTGCATGTACTCTGTGCATATGCTAGTTTGTCCTGCCAGCTTCTGTAATGGACTTAGGGCAGAGCTTCTCCTCCAACTTTGTTACAGTGTTTCCTTGAATGTAATAACTTTTTTAAAAATTAATTATCCCAGAAATGTAGTTGCAGCTAGAAAATGTAGCTTTACAGATAATCAATTGGTGTTGTGGAGAGATAGAAGCTTTGGGAGACAAAATTGTTGAGCATTAGGATTCTGGTAACATGAAGTATTAATTGGTTTCACCATTATCTTCCTTTCCATTATATTTATGGCTCTTGAGAATTATAAAGTACATTGCTTATAATCCATTCACGGTATCTTCGATACTTTTGAAAAGAACCTTTGAAAAATCACCCTAGGAGTTACATGTTCAATTGGTTATAAAAAAATGGTATATGGAAAAAGGTTTTGTCTTGCTTTTAGCACTGAAGCACTATTTAAATTGGTTGTTTTAAGTTTTAAGTATATTTTTTCAATAAATTTTAATAATTTGTTAAAATTTCTTTAAGAATTANTAAATTGGTTGTTTTAAGTTTTAAGTATATTTTTTCAATAAATTTTAATAATTTGTTAAAATTTCTTTAAGAATTAACAACGAATTTTGAAGGGACATGTTGGTTATAGCTGAAAAGAAATAGTTCGTAGGTTAAATATTAATATGTAT
>NQII01000051.1:1493503-1520884 GCA_002778355.1 Clitarchus hookeri
AGATTACATGGCATTGTTTCTCTTCAAAAATAAATTTTGGTAGTTCCCACATGGACACTGTTAATAAAATATTTGACAGTTCCCACAAGGCACTGTTTGTTTACAAAATATTTGACAGTTCCCACATGGCACTGTTTACAAAACGTTTGACAGGTGTCACATGGCAATGTTTTGTTTACATACTGCGGAAGGATACATAATCGGCTCCCTGAAAGTAGATATTTAGCAGGGTTTCAGAAAATCTTGAAGTTACCGTGAATACATTATAGCAAAGCTCACTCTACTTTTTACACCCAACATTTTAAATTTTGCATTATTATTATTATTATTATTATTATTGATCCCTAAAATGTTTAGTAAGCTTTGACTTTTTCACCTGTTGTATAGCATGATCATGCAAAATATTTTTAAAGCATGATAATCACCATATCAATCTCTATCTAAATTAATGGTGGACTACTGAAGTTGCTGTCTGTACAGGATACATGATGGATAGATATGATTGAATTGGTGTCCTAGGCTTATAGTATTCAGCAAAGTGTTTTAGTACTTGTTCTACGTACAATCAACTCTTGAATAGTGACTTTCTTGAAATAACTTTTGTTAGGAATTGTGAAAAACTTTACTTAGAAAAAGATTGAAAATTTGATGGAAATAGTTCATTTATTTTGGTTGCCCTTTGCCAAGCACTGAGATCCTCTTTTCTACACATTAATATTATCTCTGCAAGCACTATACTACCATGTTTATCCATAATGTCAGCCATCGCACCACCCTTGTTTTAAAAAGGTACAAAAAGATTTTTAAAAAACCTGCTTAATGTCTGCACTGGACTTCTACTGCAGGCAATGTAATCCTGGCCACTCATGGAAGAGACANNCAGTCTGGGGCACCTGGTGTGTCCTGCCTCCTCCCCACCTCTTCCCCCTTCTCTTCCACCACTAAGTCCATGTTTCACTGATTGCCTACCTAAAGGCGAAAAATTTTCTATGGCTTACAAACCAAGCAATTTCTGGAGGCAGAGTCTCGCTATGTTTCACTTCCATATTACCTTAAATATGAAGGTGTCTAACTGGGTCAAATTTAAAGTTCATGTCCTGAAATGCCAAGCTAAATTTTCCAGTATGGTGAAACTTGTTTCTTGTTAAATTGTTTTGCGGTGCTGTGTTAAATTTTTTTTTGGCATCAATGGGTGGTAGAGGTGCGTGAAAATAGCAAATGCTATAAATGCTAAAATTTTGAAGAGCTACTACAATTTGCTAAATTTTTTAAAAAAGAAAATTGTCCTATAGGATGATGATACCCTAAAGTAATATTACCTCTACTATAAACTTTTACAACTCAAAATGCCTTTCAATGTAAGACCCCTAACATAATTAGTCAAATACAAGCTGCCCCAAATTAAGATGCACTTGAATAAATTTAATATGCCCAAAAAATGACTTGAAAATTATACCCTGAAAAAGACACTAAAATAAGATGCATCTAAAATAATCCCCAAATAAATGGCTATGAAAGAAAAGTAGTCTTTCCTTTTTTATGTAGGTGTTGAAAACAGTACAATGGAACCCTGTTATAACATCCTTTCATATAACATTTTCCTTAATAAGCTGCCTTTTCTTGGTCCACACATGTTTTTCAATTCAAAATGACCCTCATAACAAAATTTTCCTTTATATTTGACTGACATTTCTTGAGGCCCTTGAGAAATGTTATAACACAGTTCTACTACACTTCAGAATATTCAGGAATGTATTTAAATCAACTGTTTATTTTGACTTTTATTAAATATTTCAAATATCTTAACACGTGTTGTCGGGTGACTGATGACAACGTCACAATCGGGCAAGGTTTTGTTTGTTGGTCAGACACATGGGCGGTATACTTGGCTGACTTTACTGGCTGCTAACCGGAACTCGGCTGGTGTATAGACCTAGGGCGCGTGGCTTGATGGCACGGCACAAAGTCGGCTGTGGGCTTGGCTGTCCTTCGTATTACTGGTTGGCACACAGCCACTGGTTTACCTATATTGGACGTGGCCTGGGGTAGCTCCTGACTCTTCTGCTATAGCTGCTGAGGTCGGCCGGAACTCGTGCCCAGTCGTCTGGCGGAGGTGGTACTGCGGCTGGCGGTGCTGAAGGGTTCCTGCGGAGGGCTGCTGGTCCTAATGCTCCGGAAACACGGGTTTGCTATCCCCAGTTTGCACGTGACGCGACCTGACGGAAGTCTACGACTACCGGATGTGGCTGGCCGGTGGTATTGAATGGGGGCTGAAATGAGGTGGAGGAAGCTAGGAGGTGAGGCCTCTCCAACTGTCGGGTGGCTTGAGCTTGTTCCCAGGGTGTTATGCTGCAAAGTGCAGTTGATATTGGGTTACAGCTCCCGTTGAACTTGTAGGCAGTAGCTGCCTTCATAGCTTGCCACTTCGCAAGGGGTGTATGGCATAAAGGCGGGTACTAAAGTCGGCCCCACGAAGGAAGAGCAGGCGACGATGATCCCTAGCCAGATGTGTAGCCAAACAGAGGCCGAGCCAACCAGAGTTGTACCCGATTACTCCAATCGGCGACAGTTTGGCACGGTGGTTAGAGCGGTGGGTCTATCCTGGATGTCGGACGACTTGGGTGTGGTCCAAAGGTGGGCAGACCTCCAGAGCCAGTCTGTCACTCCTTCCGGCCAGTGCGGTGGATGGAATGAATTGGTTGGGCTTGTGACTAGCCGCCTTGTGGATTGAGTCTCTAGTGGTTGTGACTGTATCGTACTGCACACCAGGTGCACAGTATGGGTGGCCGCCTAATTGGTGTTTGCTACATACGTGCTCTCTGTTAAGGGAGCCCGCAGTCCTACTCTAGGTTCAGCATTGGGGTTTGTGAATGAAGCGGTCTCCTACTTTTCCCTGGTAGGCTGACGTCTACGGGGAATAAACGACATAGTCACCATATACTCAGTACTCCGAGGTTTGATACAAAAACATATTTATTCCGTGAGGAATAGACACGGTGACCTGCACTACCTCCTAACTAACCAGGAACGGAAACTGAAGTAGACTACGAATACCAGGTGAAGGGGACCTGGGTCTAAACTCGACAAGAGCAGATGCGGCTCGTTAGCTTTAGTACTGACTGATACCAACTAACTTGATGCTGTTGTCCAGAAGGGTAATGCATGTTGAATGAGGTTGAAAACTTTGCTCTCTGTCCAAGGGGATCCGCCACGACAGTTCCGACCCGGTGGTGTCATACTGCCACGTCTAGCGGTCATCTTGCAGATGAAGTCTTTTGGGGTCGAGGGCAAGTTCCGGATGGACCTCGAGGTGCAGGTTGTTTGACCCTGGTCAGGGTGTGTTGGACACTCCCTCGGTCGGCGTCCAGTCGAAGTTCTGGCTCTCGAAAGATAGGTGACCCAATTTCATTGAGCATCAGTGGAGAGGGATGTCCTCCCTTCCTTCCTCCCTCTTCTTTGGCATCTGATGCTGGTGCTTCGGCCTGGTGGTCTTAAGCTCCGGCGTGGCAAGGGCACACCTGCTCTTTGGTTACCTTGCGGATTCGTTACCTTGCGGATTCGTCCCCTCGCGTCCTCTGCCCAGTAAAGGTTTTCTTCGTGTCCCACTATTGTGTAAGCCTTACTAAGTGGGTTAGGCTCCATTAGGTCAGCCGCCAAGAAGGTCCAGGCTGTTTGGGGTTGACAGGACTTTGCTGCTGGCTGAAGCATGGGATAGGCTTTGCCACGACGGCACGCTTCGCAGTTGTTGATGTACTGTCGCACATCCCGGCTTATCCCGTCCCAAATGTAAAATTTTCGTATATCCTGTAGCGTCTCCTTAATGCCGGGATGACCGGCTTGCGAGTGGCAGTGGTGGCATAGGCCAGCCTCAGGTTTTGTGGTATCCAGATCTTCCACGGGGTCCCAGTTTGTCCGCTCCGCGACCAGACGACGTCATCTCGGAGCTCGAACCTCTGGGGTATGGCTTGGAGGAGTCTCTCGATATCTGGGTCTTTTTGTTGATGATAGCTTATCTGGTACCTCTGAGTTCCAGCTGGAGGTGCTCTTTGGGGTTTCTGGTAGGAGCCAGAGGGAAGTAATTTGTTTTGCCCCGTCATTGTTGTACCTCAAAGTCAAATTTGGTAAGGAACATTTCCCATCATCCTAATTTAGCTTTGGCATTTCTTGAATCGCGCAGTCATTGAAGGATCTTGCTGTCGGTGTGGAGTATGAAATGCCTTCCTTCCAAGTGGTAACGGTACTTTTCACTGCCCAGATTACGCCGAGACATTTCTGCTCGTTAATGTGGTATTTTTGTTCTTTTACGTTCAGTTGGGTACTGGCATATGCAATGACTTGAGGTGGCCCGGCGTAATTCTCCTGGTTCAGGACTGACCCCAGCCCGTTCTGGCAGGCGTCCGTCTGTAATATGAGTAGGTTATCTCCTTGCGGTTTGTGGAGTTGCTAAATATTCTGGAAGCTCTGCTTCAGGATTATGAAGACGTTGCTACGTTCTTCTCCCCACCGCCAACGAGTTTCCTTCTCTAGGAGGGGATTGAGGGGAGCCATCTGCCTGGCAATGTCTGGTACGTAATCACATAACCGGTTACACACGCCTAAGAAATGACTCCGTTATTTCTTGGTGGTGGGGTCTTCTGCCTCCTCTATGGCTCGATTCGAGGTGGCTTGGGAGTAGTTCCTCTCAGGTGTGTGTACATGCCCTAGGTAGTCAATAGTAATCTTTCCAAAGTGGCTCTTGGAAAGCTTGCAGGTTAGGCCGAGCAATTTGAGTCTCTCTAGTACTCTCTGGAGGTGTCTGCAGTTTTCCTCCCATGACTTCAAGTATACAATTATGTGGTCGAGGTAGACGAGACAAAACTGACCTTGAAAGCCGTTAAGAACTTAGGAGGACATGAACCTCTGGAAGGTGGTGGAGGTATTCTTGAGTCCAAACGGCATTACTCTGAATTGCAGGGTTTCACCCTCTGGAGTAGTAAACACAGTGTACTTTAGGCTGTCTGGTATGTACAGCAATCTGCCAGTACCTTGACTGCATGTAGAGATTGCTGAAGATTCTGGCTTCTCCTATATCCTGGAGGGTGTGGGTCAGGTTAATAGCTGGTGGTGCAATGGGATGCGTAACGTCATTCAGATCTTTATAATTTATGCAGAACCTTAGCTGCCCATCCTTTTTTTGGGGGGGGAGGGGGGAATTAGTACTACTTGTGAAATGTAAGGAGAGTCTGACAGTTCCACAATCCCCTACTCCTTCATCACGTGGACTTGCATCATAATGAGGTGCTGCCTCTGGGCAGATAATCTGTAGGGTCGGTTATACACAGGCATGTCAGTGGTGGGCCGAATCTCATGTTGGATAATACGCGTCTGGCGTAGCGATTCCCCTTGGCCGAAGGCTCCAGTATGGTCGTCCAGGATTTGTCTAAGTTGGGCGAATTAGGGTTCTACTAGCTGGTGGTTTATATCTTCGGGTGCAATCGGGGGTGGGATTGCTGCATCCGGGCTGTGTTCCCAATTGACGGTCACCCAGTGCTTGTCTCCGATATAAATGCTTTGTTGTTGGCATGGCCCTATGGTTGCCCCAGGATTACTTCTTCCGTTATATCGGGCGAGACTACGAAGTCGGATTGGTTTACGTGACGGTATATCCCTACTGTCAGAGTAGTTCTGCCGTCTATCTTAAGGGTCTGGTTGTGTTGCGCCATGTGCACTTACCAGTTTTAAGGGCAAAGTGAAGGTTGTTCTGCAGGGGTGAGCAACTTGCTACTTATAAAATTCCATGTAGCAGCGGAATCTAGTAGGACGATTGCCTTATGTCCATTGATTTTCACCTCTATTTGTGGGGCTTCGGGTGGGTCGCTTTCTTCAGCTAGTGTCTGGATGACGGGCCTGTGGTTCTCGATGGTGGTGGCACGCAATGCACCCCGGCTGTGGTGTTTCCCGCATGGTAAGGTCCTTTCCTCGTCTGTTCGTCTCTGTAGGGGGTACGGATTGCAATCCGGCATCATTTTCAATCCTACCGGATACGACAGGATTCCCGTCTATTCGGTCGGGTCTGACCGGATTGATCAAATCAGGATGATTTTTCCTTTTCGGTCCGCCAAAATGAACTGTTAATGAGTTAATCAAGTGAATTTTACTTATAGGTAGTTTATAAAAAAAACGTATACATAAAATCAACTTTATTTCCGATGTTAAAATTAGACAACGAGCAAAGAATTAAAATCTAGTACAGTGTAGGTAACTAGTTAAATTTTAACGACACATAACGGGTGGTTCAGTCTTCCTAGATTTCACTTTCACAGATAGATCAATTTTAGTAAGTAACTTTATAAAATCTAACATAATTAACCTTACGTAATTTGCTGAGATCACAATAATTAGGTATTTGAGAATGTTAACAAGTCTCATTCTTATATTTATGACAGAAAAAGGGATCGTAGAAAACAAATAGTGTTAATTGTGTCATCTGCCAGTCGACTTCTAATAGAGCTACAAATATAGCCTGCGGCCGGAAAGGCCCTTTCAGCTTCTGCACTTGTCGGCTTTATTGTCAGCAAATAATCGTGAATAGCAGACAAGTATTCTCCTCGAACTCCTTCACTTTCAAATGCAGTAATTTCCTTTTTTAGTACTTTATCAAACTCTTTCTCTTTTTTAGTATGTATGGTATAACACGTCAGTCGTTTCTTGCTGAATTTGTAATTGTAATTGTTCCTGTAATGTCAAATCTTTTTTCAGTAATGGTGAATCTAAGTTCTTCTCTACTATTTCTTCCACGTTTTCGTTAGTTATCATCTTGAATAAGCCTTTATAAAAAAAAATTCATTTCTAATCGTATGACTTTTTTCTTTGGCATAGTAAATGTATCATCAGCTCGGTTTGTATCTTCATGATATTTCTTTGGACTCTGTAAGTATATTAATATTCCTGTTACTACAGTGCGGCGTTCTTTAATCCTTGTACGTAGTGCTTCAGGTAATTCAGTATTTAACACCGTGTCATGAGTGAGCAACTTCTCTAAAAACAAATTTTAGTGTTGTTTCAGCAATTAACAGGGTGGAATCTCTTGTGCATAGGGCCTCTACAGCCAATTTAAATGGCTGCAAACTGTCAATCAAGTGTTTTATTTTTGACCATTCAAGGTCACTAAATTTTATGTCAGATCCTATATCTGTTAAAGCTTTATCGACACACACTTTCAGTTTATAAAATCTTACTATCATAGCCAGAAGACTATTCCAACGCGTGTGGCAATCCAAAATAAGGCATAATTCTTTACCTGTATCTTCTTTCACATACTTTTGCAGATACATATTGTATTTAGTAGGTGATCTTTTGAACAGCTTCACCACTTTTCGCACTTTTTGAAGAAGATCATTGTATCTAGGAATTACTTCAGCCCTAGAAAGATAAGGATGACGAGGATCCGTTATTGTTACTGTAACTCCTTGTTCTTCAAGAGCATCATTCGTTGTGTCTTCGTCATCTGTATCTGATTCATTAGATGTTGTTGGCGATGTTGCTTGGTGTTCTTCTTCCTTGTCTTCATTCTTTTTATATAAAACATCGACCACTGCTAATTGTAACCCATGTGCGAAGCACAGTTGCTGATGGCAATTCATGAGCTTAACTACTTTGACCATGACACTTGCGCCGTCATTACTCGTGCCAATAATGTCGGTATCATAATCAAGACCAATGCTTTCTAAGCGGTTTTTTATTAGACTGATAGTATGTTCCGCAGTACACGAACCATGTATTCTAATCAAGCCCAGATTAAAGTGTTTTTATTTTTGGTGTACATTTAGGTTCAAATATCTGTGATTTTTTTGGGACGTTCATTCGTCAAAACTCAAAGAGAATCTTTTTCCTTGTTTCTTAAGATATTCAAACTCAATTATCAAGTCGGCTTTGACGGTATTTGCAAAATTTGTAACTATAGATCTTATAGTGTTTGGTGAATTAGGAAGTTGAAATACGCTTTTTGAAAACAAATATCTCAAATCTGGTGACGTACAAAATAAACTGAGGGGCACGCCATTTTTACAGACCATTCTCGAGATCATCTTTTCCATCGAGTTTTCCTTTTTAAAATAACTGTCAATTGTTTTAGATTTTTTTTTGGGTATTCCCGCCTCACAAATAATATCAGCTGAATCAGTTTTTGATGTGGATGGTTTAGGAAATTAATTAGAATTTAGACGTTTTAATTGGCTATTTTCAGAACTTAGATCAATGCAATGCTTTGTTCTCAAATGTGTTTTTAAACCTGTATAAGAACCTTTACTTATTTTTAGTATGTTAGAGTACAATGTGAATTTCGTGTTCACAGAGTTGTCTTTTTGCATTTTTTTTAAATAATGCCATACCGTTTTCTTACTGTCCCCACCATAATCCTCCTCATTTTGGCTTTGTTTTGAAAGTGACATGTTTTGAAACTTTTGTCAACTAGGCTGGTAGTACGAGTAGTACCCCTGTAACAAACAAAATGCAAAACATATTTAATCCAAATTTTTGTTCATTTACGTAACTCAACTTAATGCATTCCTAATAATTCAGACGATTTGTGTGAAGTATCCGGCATTATTTATTTATTTAAGTATCTTTTATATCATTCTCACACTCATAAGTGGAAGTAGTGGAACATAACGTAAACATAATTAATTTATCAATTGAGCAAATAAAATGTCTATTTAAATAAAACACTTTTTAGCGGATACTCTCGCGGTTTATTTTTCATTTTATCTTAAATCTGAAATCATTAGTGCTTGCGTAAATACAATAAAAAATGCCTATTTACTTACATTTTGACGAAGCAGCGTGACAAAACAAAACACACATTTGTTGACTCGAGCGAGTCGAATACTCGAATGATACTGAGGACTGAGCACGTGGCGCGATGCGGCGGCACGGCGACTCAGCGTCGAACGACTCGCACGCATACGCACCACGCATTTAAAGTACCTACTCATGCAACAGCACGATTATTTTGCCAAAAATTGCTATCACCGGATCTGGTACCAATATACCGGATCCGGTAAACGTTTAGAAATGTCGTATCGGCCGGAATACTGGATCCGATTTTCCGGATTGCAATCCCTAGCAGGGGGTCAGGTGCCCATTTTGTTCCCCTTTCCCCCACTCTCCCTGGCCTGCTTGTTTAACGGGGCAATCTCGGTTAACGTACTAGTGTGGACAAAACCAGTACTTATGGAGTTAACAGGAAGGGAGGGGGTAGTTCTCCCTTTGCTTGGGAAGTAGTATGCGTGTAATGTGGCGCGCACATCTTTCCTCGTTTCCCTCTGGGAAGATTCTTTTATACATTTGCAACTTCTGCCTCACGAAGATTTCTGCCTCTTCCTCGGCGGCCTGGGCTCGGCTATGAAATTTGGTGGTTAAGTGGGCTACCCTGAAAACTGAGTGGCTAGGCGTGTTCACAGCCGTCCCCAGTCATTAATAAACTCATTGTACTTATTCCACCATTCGAGGGCTTTTTCCTTTTATTTCTTCTGGGTCTACCTAACACATTGTTTAATTGGAACCTCATTATTGTACAGTTCTTTTTCGCAGTATAGGGTAAACGTGATCGGGTCTTCGTGTGGACTTCCCATGAACTCTGGAAGTTGAGGGCCATCGCTTTTCCGGGTATGTAGTTGTTATACTATGGCGAACGCCAGGATTATCTGGTCGGTATTCCTTCGCTGTAGGCAAACCTCACATCTATATACAAGGTCCGGTCTCGTGATTCGCTCATCTGGCCAGCCTATGCATATGTGATAAGGCTGTGCACAGACAATACATTGTACCGTATTTACTCCTTGCCCAGCGCAAGTATGCCAGCTGCAATATGCAGTCTGGCGTGTTCTATAGTTGTTACATCTGATCTCTAGCCCGTCTGTGTACCTGGGCTTGTCTGTCCATCCCAAACAGAGGTGAAGAAACTATGTTGTCAGTGTGCACATATAATATTATTTACCCCTGTACCAGGGCAGGCGACTATATGGTACCTTTCGGGTTGTTCCGTAATTGCCTCTGCCATGGTGTTTGTTTGAGTCTCCTTGATCAGCTGTGCCAGCTTCCGTATCTCACATTTTGGCTAGTTACTTGAGCGCCACTGGGTGTTTTCAGTCTCCCCGAAGTCTGGTTGGATTCTGTTTGACTCTTGGCTAGTTTAACTGGATCTCGGGGTCGTGCTGGCCTAGTTCTGCTTTGAGTTTGACGTTGAGTTGGCAGAGAGTGCCAGCACATGTGGTGGTGGAGAGAGTTGCTGAGAATGAACTACTGTTCTGCGGTGGTGCACGGGCATACATATATTCCACCTGCCCGCTGGTTCTATGAGGTGTGGGGGTGCGGTGGTGAGCTCCTTATCCTCCTCCTCCTCCTGTGGGCGTATCTGTGCTCTCTGGTGCCATATCTTGGTCCATGGTGAAAGCAGGTGTCTTGTCATGCGGGGTTGCATTGGCTTCGCCTTTTGGCTGGCTTCGCCTTTTGGCTGGCTTCTATCACAGTGGGGGTTTGCCGTGACGTCTGACATAAGGGTTAAATAAACTTGGCTGACGTGTCCGTGGGTGACCTCGCGTTTAGGGGCATGCTGGTAAGCTCTGGTAGCAAGTCGTTTTTGGGTTTAAATCCCGCCTGGGGTGACATGATGATACGTGAAGATGTGGCGAAGTCTTGTTTGAATAGTTTTCAGTGCGCATCACACGTCAATCTTTATATATATATATCGACATTAAAATAGGAGTTAAACATAGTGCTTTTATTAAAGGGAAAAAAATTTAAAACTATATTCTACACTTGAAATATATACATGTAAAATCTTATGGCAAAACATGCTCACAGTAGTCTGCTTAAATGTTAATTATAACATTTTTAGTAATATCTGTGTAGTTTGCTATAGTCCATACTGTATAAGAAGGCCGTTTTCTGACAGGTCTGCGAAAGTAGCGTCACTGTTTACGTCTGACTACANAGTCCATACTGTATAAGAAGGCCGTTTTCTGACAGGTCTGCGAAAGTAGCGTCACTGTTTACGTCTGACTACATGCGACTATGTATCCTTCCGCCATCAGCTGGTCCGTCAAGTCAGGGCTGTATTTTTTATCAACACGCTGTCAGCTAATCCACTTACCATTGTACTGTTTGCTAAACAAATTTTAAGATACTTTAAGACTGACATCTGTCTAAAAAAATAAGTAGGTTATACAAGTAAAAATATAAAATATTTCAAATAATTAAATATTTGCTAACTCTTTTTTAATTTGTCCGAGATAGTGAATTTGGGTTAACATTTGCGAGACGGTCTGTTGTATCTAAATCACACTTTGAGCGTTATAGCTAATATATTCGAGTTGGAAATATGTGACGTGGAATAACATTAGAATTGCTTAAAAACTATTCACGCGTCTCACTTTCTACAAACAAGGAGATGGGTTTCATGAGAACAATATGGCGTATAATTTACGTAGACGAACGATTACCGGCCGAATATAAATGACTTTTACTCCAAATCATTTTACATGAAATATATGTTACTTTAAAAATTATGCAGAGCTCGTGGAAAAATATAACTATTGGCATTTGTTTGTAAATTCGTTATATATCGCGCAAAAAAGAGGTTCATTTCTGGCTGGTAATACCTCGCATAATATCCGAGAGATCGCGCGCACAGCGCGTCACGGCGAAGTTTGAGCCGCTGTTTTTGGATAACAGATAGCGTATTATTTTAAGTTGATTGTTCTTAGATTACGGGCTGGAAATATATTTCAAATTCGTGTCGTTTCGTCAAATTAATAGAAAAATAATTCAACAATATTATGCAATATTTCTATATGCTTTTCGAATTAATATCAAGGACGTGTTAAAAGCGAGGTTGGAGAGGGATGATACGACGTGAAAAAACTTTCTGAAGTTAGCACAACTTCAGAAAACTTTTCCGCGTCGTATCGTTCTATTGTACATTTCATTTTGAACACCTATACATAACTACATTATCACGAAGTTTAGTTTTTAACACTAACAACCATTGTTTTGTGTCCTTGTAAAATAAAATGCATTAATAAATGTAAGAACTCTTTCTTACCCGCGTATTTTCTGCTTTTGTGATGTGCATTGGCAGTGCACTCAGAATAGCCAACGTAATTTTAACTTTTGTTCGTTCGTGCATCAGCTGATACAGGATTTTGTAAATGGCACTTTGTTTGTTTCGTAAACGTTAAGTTGCCACTCACTGACTGTCAGAAAGTGGCCTTCTTATACCATATGGACCATATCTGCAGATGCAGTGAAAGTAAAGGAAATTTCGTTTACTTCCTTTATTTGTCGGCGTTTTTCTAATTATGTAGCCCTCTCAGTTAATTTTGACTAAGAGTTTCTGAAATACCTTGTATACTAATGAAATACACATCCTGTGTAATGCATTAACATGAATTATTACACTAAGCAAATATAGTGACTGCAAATTTATTAATGGAAATATATAAGCCAACTGAAAATTATGGTGAAAAAAATTGCTGTAATTTTTTATTGTTTGTCATTAAATAAGCTACAAATCTCTTCTCAAAATGCTATTTTCACGTTCCTCTAATTGGAGGTAATTTGTATTCTTCTAGGCTATATGTACTGTGTTTGTGGTGCTGTGATCACAATCACAAATGCTCAGTTACTTGTAACAACATATTCAACATTGAATCTGCTTGTAACCCAAATGTAATTTAACTATGTTTTTGTGTTTGCACATGCTTACTGCCAACAAGAATTTATTACTTTATTTGGTTCTTACTGAACCAAATGTTAGATGTATTTTGTGACTAATTACGAACTGTTAATCACATGTTTTGTGTAAGATGCAAGTTGCTTGGACTAGTGAAATAGTGTATCGAATAAGTTAGTAATTTTGAAATATTTATGTGGTAAAAAACACCTTTCATTGTAAGGTGCTAATGATTTTGTATGTGTATAGATTATGGACACAAAATGACTGACACACGTTTTTCGCAAATTGGGAAATTGTGAAATTTTCACAAAAAAATTTTTAGTTACTTGAAATCACGAAATAAGCAAACACTTGGCAAAAACACAAAATAATCGTGTGTAATTGATATGTACAGCAGTAAAAACATAGTTGGTTCAAGCAGTAGATTGCAATAATTTGTGCTGAATCAATTTTTAGAATGTTTGATTGTGTATCGATTGCTTGTCGGATCTACATTCAATTTTATCAAAAGGGGCCTTTTAAAGCTTCAAATTGTGTTTGTTTAGGTTATAGTCAGGAAACATGTAGATTTTAATTGGATGTTAAAATTTTCAATATGGTAGTATAAGTTACAAAGGCAAACTTACATTTTTCATTACAGAACATTGCTGTGTGCAAGTATTACAATATTAAAAATAATATACGTGTACCTTAAACATACAAACACAACAACACATCAGACAAACAAGAAGAAATTGGTCCAGTGCAACTACAAATCTTCCTAACCTCAGTAGCATTAGTGGAGAAAACTAAAATCTAAAAGGATAAATAGGCTATTTCAACAAAACTAGCTGTTGTTGAGGGAGAACGTTTATAAATATCAAGTTATTTAGTTCTTTGTTCTTATGTAACCTATAAAATATGTAAACAAAGCAATTTAAATAAATGTTACCAGCTTTTATAAGTTTTTGCAGTTAATTGATGGGCTGATACAAAATGTGACATACTTTAAAATCGTTTATATCTGTCTTTTTGCAGAATAGTTCTTTTTATGCTTGCAATTTTTTTCCAGTAGTATTCTATTCTTTGTGGGAATCATGCATGCATTTATATCAACTGCCTCTTTTAAATGCACACACTTGCTGTATATCTAGACTAAATTTTCTTATATAATTTAATTGGAAAATTTTAATTATTTACATGAAATCAAGTGCTTCAATGTAGTATTTTTCTGAAGAACAACCAGTTGTAAGCGTTCTTTATTGTTTTAAAATATTTTATTATATTATAAAAATTACCAATATATTTGATGAATGTTTTTGGAATACGTAGTGAAATATATACCAAAAGCATGGGATTAAATCATGAAATTTTTTTTACCAAAAACATGTCTCTTTCTATTGAATGCTGCTGAAATTGCATCTACAAAGTGGACAAAGGAATTTGCAGTTTTGTAATCATAGTGTTTTGCTTTAAGAAAAATGTGTTGACTATGTCTAAGCAATTGGTTTTTAGTAACAATGAAACTAACTTAAAGGATACTTTATCTGGTATTGAAATTTATAAATTTAAATTAAATTAATCACCGCATATCTGAGAAATTAGGAGTAGATATTATTACAATAGTTTTAACCCTGTGTTTTATATTAAAATTTGGTTAGAGTTTGTTTCGAGTTTGGTGAATTGCAGAACGGTTCAGTTAGAGTTTGGTTTGTGAATAATGCCAAGGTTAATTTCAAGTTTGGATTCAAAGAAAATATTCTACTTATAGTTTGAGTTTGAATCGGTGTCAAAAACTGAGTTTGTCTCATCGCTAATTAAACTAAATTCTGGCTAAAAACGCTTTGAATGTTGAATCAGTGATTATACGTAACTGAGCATTTATCATCATTATCACAGCACCATAAACACAGTGCATATATAACAGTATGAAATCTGTTCACATGTATAATCTGACCTTTTGTTGATCGCTGTACCACTTCATCACAACTTGTAACCTTGACTATTTATCAAAGACCATAGAGTGTGTAAAACATTGTCAACATTGTGCTGTACTAATCATATATAACAAGATTGCTTGTGTGGTGTTTATATTTGTGTTTCATGCAAGACACTTGTAGCTCAAGTTAGTTTCTAAGTTCATTAATACTCGTGCATGTAAATTTTCAAACCAAACACAAACTCATGTCAGTTTTTGGAGGAAAACTTAAACCAAACATTTGTGCAGAGATATCTTTTAAAGTTTGAAATTAGAATGTTTGGTCCAGCTCTATTTTATATTAAAGATCTTTTAAAGGCATTACAACAAAAAAATTTACTTAAAGTAGAGCTTTAAATTGATTACATATACTTTTTCAACTCAATAAGTAAAAGAAATTATGATTAGTTCCCTCCATTTACTCTTTTCCCTGTAATCAAAGTGTTTAATAAAAAGTAATACTACATGTAGGAACAAAATTTTCATCTAATTTTAACTTATAGTTACATGACCATTTTAAAGTTTGTAACAATTCATGTAACATGTTTTAGCAATGGTTGTCTTTTATTCGGATTCTTCCCAACCATTTTTAACTCTTTCTTTTGATAGCTCTAGCTTATTCGTATACACCCAGTCTATTTTTTTTTCTTCTTAGTTTCCTCTTTTTCCATAGCACAAGTACACAGTCATCAGAAAAGTGATTTTAATTATACACATAACTGCAAGAAGATGGCCAGAGTTCTAGCTAGACATTGCACCAAGGTGTGTCTATTAGTTAGCATTACTGAATTTTATTTTGCAGCTTGCCACATGATGCAGTACTTGTTGCTGACATCATTCAGAGTTGGTCTATCTGCATTTCATGTAGCATTATGTTTGTGTGTTTTTTATGTATTCGTTTAGTTTTCTTCATATAAAGCTTGGGATATTGTTGCTTTTATCATATATTAAATTTTTTATCTTAAATGTTTTTTTGTTCAGGTTTTCACAGATCCTTTTTTTCTACATTTTTTGGTTTTGCATATATTTCCTTCCTTCACTTGCTGAAGCACATTTTTCATGGATCTGTTTTGACGAAATAATCCTGGGTCTAAAAATATTTTTACAGAAAAAAAAAAGTGAAAAGTAATTTGTCAGCAGTGATTATACTTTTTTTTTTGCTGGTATACATCTAAAGGATTGAGCAGTAACTTTAAGTGCTTGATGCAGAATTGCAAAAAAAATGTTGAGTTATTTTTACTGTTAGTTGACAGATCAGCAGTATGTTGAAATGTCTGGATGTTAGTTTAGCTATCAATTTGTTCAATAACATGTTACAACTATGTCTCTTCCCCCCACCTTACACTAAGCATACCATGGTCAACTTGTGTTGGTGTACTGTGGTGACTCACTACAAAGGATAGTGTGCTGTGAACCAAAGAGAGTTCATAATGACTGCTTGTAGTACAGATCCAAACCTCTGTGAGTGTTAGTGACTGGTGTGACTGTAGTGGGTGTTTGTTGACAGGCACTTTGTTAGCACTTGGCAGGGTTTAGGACACAGTGTCTGTGCTGTAGCTGTTCCATGCATTTTCCTTCAACTTATATCCTTAGTTCTGATAGTTTATGACAGCTGTATTGCCACAACCAGGCTTGCAGGTTGTCTGACCTTATATTACTTCATGTTATGGGCATTATACATAACATGTGAAGTGGTATGGCGACTGAATGTGTTGGGACAGTTATATTCAATGTTTTCAATAATAAAAAATGCCTTTTTTTTTTTTTTTTTTTTTTTACAAACAGTGATAGGATACTTCACTCTTTGATAAACGTATGTGAATTAATTTGAGAAGTTTGCACAATCTATGCAGGTTTCTTGTCAGGATGGATAAGTCACCACAATGAATCATATTTTCTCCTCTGGGACAGATAGATAGAGGTTGTAATAAGGATCTGTAATTTCTTGGTGTTACATTGAAAGTGCTATGAAGACAGCCTATAGTGCAAGTTTTATAATGCTGCTGATAACTAGACTATAAATTGCTGTGCTTGTAGGTGGGTAATTAGTTTAGGAATGGTTCCATGCTCTGACCAATTGCTGATGTGTTAAGAAACAGACAAATAGATGAGAAACTAGGAATTCCTAATGAATAATTTTACTTTTTGTGCCGTAACCAGATCCTATTGTATTTGTTCATCCTGGGCTGGAGGAATATGGACGGGTGAAATAACTTGAAAACCTGGATCACGTAATCATGTTTTCAGTCTCTCTTGCTCTGGGTAGGATGTGCCAGGCATCAGCTACATTTTGGCGAGTTAATTTGTATGAAGTGGCAAAGATTTTTCTTTTTTTTTTTCCCAAGTAAGCAAATGTATGTGTTAAGGTAAGAGAGTAGTGTTAGTGGCAAGTGTGCCATGTTTATCTGACAACGAAAGCATTGTTCAGTTTGTTACATGCGTTGTAAGAATACAAGATTGTATTGGTCTGTAGAACTCTTTTTACTGTACATATTTCAATATGTGATGGCTATAGACACTTTCATAGGTACCGTAATTTGGGGTGAAGTAATACAGTTTTAAATTTCAAGACAATGTCACAATGTAAAATAATTTAATTTAATGTTTTGTAATGCTAAAATATTGATTTCAGTTGAAAATATTTTTTTACAACCAGTTATATTTGTTTAAAACCTTATCTTTTTAAGAAAAATATGGTGCATCAGTTCACCCCGTGAAATACATTGCATATAACTTCCATATGTCAAAGGTAAATTATAAATATTAAATTGTTTTATAATGTGCAAATAAGTAAAAACTTACATGTATTTAAGATACATTTTGTAGCATATAAGCTACACATTTTTTTATATAATAAAATTATTATAATTATGCAGTTTAATTTACTTAGAGTACACAGGTTACAAGAAATAAACACTTCCATAACACGAGCATACTTAATAAAAACAGTAGGTATAGTAGAATGTTTGCAACCTTGAACAACTGAAAAGTGCCTGATTAGATATGAAATGGAATTTGCAAACGCCTGTATCAGAGTTTACAAGGCTCAGGGCGTTTTTAAACCACTTCATGAGGAAAAATTATACTGGACTCCTCAATGTCCTTGAGATTTCTATAGTGTTTCAGATATTTTACTTTCACATTTCTGGCAATCATACTATTTTTCTGTCACAATTGAAACTTGTGAAGCATAATTTTTTTTTCTTTGCCTGTTTTAGGATCTTTCAATCTTACCAAGAGTAAATCTCCCTCCTTTATATCCTTGTAATCCACATTTAAGGTCTCTTATTGTTCTTGAAAATCTTTGCATATACTTAGTTCATCAGACTTGGATGAATTATCCGACTCATACTCAGATTAGTCACTAGTGTTTTCCACATTTATTCCTGGTTCTCTTGAAGTTTTGCACTTCTCTGTGTTCTTGGTTGTGAACTTTTTTTTCCCATGGTGCAACTCTCGAAGTATTGAAATCAGGTTGTTGACCATATCTTCTTATGTTTTCTGAATAAGTTTCCATGATTTTTTCCACAAGGTTTTTAAGAAGCTAGGGGGAAGTGGACTTTGCTTAATGTGCCACGATTACTTTTGTCTTGCCAAGTTTGGAGTAACTTTCACCATTCACATTTTAGGGGCCAAAAGGAGGCCACGTCTGAAAGGTTGTGCGTATAGTGTGAGACTTAATGTTGTTCTCAACACATGATGTAATTACATTTTCCTGAGAAATGGCTTGAGAGATTGTATCCTATAGTCACACTTGGAGCAGGTTGTTGTTAAAGATAATGAAGGGCAACTGTGAAATACCATTCCTCAAATTGTTTTTCATCAAACAACCCACTTTTCGTACAGCCATACCTCGTCTGTTTTTAGGGCCACCGATTCTCCACAAGTCCTATATGTTCTCAGATTTGTAAACAGCTTAGATAGGAAGAAATTGCCCATAATTAAACGAAAACAGTGATGTAGATGAATTTGCAAAGTCAGTGTTGTTTTCTGAGTATTTTTGTCCTCTTCTGCATATTATTTTCTTTGTTTCTGGGTCATCAGTCAAGTTTATTATCAAAATTTATGATGCTGTTAGGATGTACTCCTTTTAAGTGTAATTTTAATATTTTCAAAATACAGGCAGTCCTCTACTTTCATACACAATGTGTTCCTAAATTTGTGTATGAAAGTTGAAATGTATGAAAGTAGAACCCTTATTTTAATGTGATAAATGAGGTTCCGTTCCTAGATGGGGAAAAAAACTTACTAAACAAAAAAAAAATATTCAAAACAATATATTTACACACAAAGAAACAAGATCATGCATCAAAGTTATTTAAAAGTGTTTAAATATATACCTAATAGTTCAAACAATTGAAAAGACATATTTTACACACACAAACATTTGACTAATTTTTCCAATCTTCAAACAAACTGAGAGCTTTGCATTGAATTATTGCAAGGCTGATAGGGATATTTTTCTGGTGTTGATCGTCTAACCACACTTTTAAAGACCGTTCCATCTCTTCCATCGCTACACCCCGCCGTTTTGAAATTATTTTAGAAGAAAGATTTCCCGAATTTATAACATAGTCCCTTATATTTCCTTTACTTTTTACAATAGAACGCACAGTGGATCGGCTCAGGTTGAAAGACCGTCCTATAGCCGCAAGTGATTTGCTACTTTCCGATTGCGCGATAATGTCTAATTTTGTTTGTACACTATTTACAACATGTTTTCTTTGTTTCTTACACACCGAGTCTTCATTACTTTCGTTTTTACGTTTGTTATTCATTGCGTGGTGTAATAATTATGTACGTGCGCCAATAGAATAAAAAAAAAAAAAAACAATGGATATAAAATTAACCTCAAAGGAAACTAAAAACCATAATAAAAACAACGGAAGTTCTAAACAGGAGCGGCATAGCGCCATAGCGTAGTAACACATCAGACATACAACTGCATATTTGTTCAGTTATATCGGAAACATAGTTCCGTATATCCACACCAGAGGTCTCTACGTAGTATAAGTCAACTTTGCTGCAATATTATTTGCGAAGACAAAACCTACAGAATATAAACAATCAATATATCTTTGATGTTTACGTTTCTCGTGGAGGCATGCGCGCGATATTTTTTTTGGTTATGTACTAAAGAACGAAGCAAACACGCGAAAGTCGAATTTATGGTGTAAGAAACCAATGTACGAAAGTCGAATGCGCGAAAGTAGAGGACTGCCTGTATTTATTTACCATCTCTGCTGATAACAGCTGCACACATCCTCTTTAAGTTCTCTGGTATCCTAGCAGTTAAATATTTGTCTTTGCATAAACTGCAAGACCAAGTCATGGTTATGGAGGTTGTTCTTGAACTTGGGAACATTTTCGTCCAGATATTCTTATACCAGAAGGCGTAAATCCAGAAACGTCAATGGGAATCCCTACTCAGCAAGAATTGCAAGTTTGTCTGTAACAAAAAGAAAGGAAAAGAACATCGGGCTGATTTTCTTACATATATAATTATAATTACTTAACAAGAAAATCACATCTTAGGCCAACGTTTAAGAACAACTTGTTCAACTTCACTCAGAGGTGTCAGTTCTCCATATTTCTGTTTCATATTTTTTCTCTTTCTATAAATTTCACCTTATCAATACCATACTTTTGAGAAGCTTCTCTGTATGAAACTTCTCCTTCCTTTACTTCTTTAACAGCTTTCTGCAGGTCTTCCAGATTTACAGGAACATGTGGCTTTGTCCCTGGTAGCCTTTTGCACTTCTTAGGCATTATAATGAGCTGTATTTAAGATTATTGATATTAACTATCTAAAAAATTCCTTCTGGAGTCAAGTAAGACATTGTATCACTGCACTTCTTAAAATGTATAAAAGTGCTTTATTAGCTACCATATAAACAAAGGTTAGCATTTCAAATTAAACATCATAATATGTTGCAGTACAATATAATTTACCTGGTGGTACAATTTGTAATTTATACCAACTACAGTATTACAAATGTATAAAATATTGGAGGTTTCTAGTTTTAGGAAACTTATGCAACCACAACATTAAATGACATTTTTCCTGCAGGAAAAAATGGCAGGAAACGAGTAGCTGATTGACCATAGAGAAAGAATTCAAGGAGAGATGAACACTGAGAGGCTAGATTTTGTGGTAGTCTATGCAATTGTCTGTGAAATGAACTCTAACGTAACTTAACACTACTATATCATTTCACCCCAAATTACGGTAAATGCCTGTCAGACTGGTCTCATAATTTTGTTACTGCTCCTGGTATTTGTCATGGCTTTAGGATAATTTACTAGAGATTTCTTTTGGACTTCCTCCTTAGTGCCTCCTCTCTGTTTAAATAAGTGAAATGCTAAATGTGGTATTTTTGTCTAAATGCAGGGTTGTTAATTTAGTGTGTTGCCATACTGTTTAGGTAAATTTAATGAGGTGTGAACTGTTCCATCTCCTTTTGTTCTGTAGTGTCCATTTTTTAAAAATATTTTCTGGTAGTAACAAAATTCACAAAATTAAGTAATAAAATTAAAATTGGACATAGGCATTGGAGAGAGCAAGAAGGAATAAATCTGCTGCACTGTTGGGTTAAGTTTGCAGGTTTGTGTTGGCAATGTAACATGATGAACCTTGAATTGCCAACTCCTGTAAGTCTGATGTGTGCAATTCTACAGGTGTGTTAATAGACAGAATCTTCCTCTTTGCTACGTTGCGTTGAGATTAACAATGTGTGCTGCCACAGTCATGCCATTCCTTTCATTCCGGTTCAATGTTTCTCATGTCATTGCGTGAAAAGAATGTCGTAGCAGTTTTTTCAGCTGGAACAATACTTTTCCTTTTTTCTGTTTCACAGGCCACGCTGTTTCAACTGTAAACACTTTCTTTCGCTATTTTCCTCTGTGGCGTGTTGTTTGCGGTACGTACGTCTGCACTTAGTGTGCCCCAAATAACCACAGATGTGCGACTTACACCTAATTTGTTTATTTTAACCAAGAGGCGACTGTATAGTGAAATTCTGCTTACCGGTGTGATTCTCTGAAATATAATTGTGTGTTCTAAATTCCATTGGTGAAAATAGCAGTTCTGGGATGTGTTCATGAAAACCCATTACATAGAAATGTGCATTTTGCTCATAATAAGGATTTTTCATTGTATTTGTGGTCATTTGTTATTATGGAAGGTAAAGTGATAAAACAGTACATCTTGGTAAAATGGCAAACATGCATAGCTTGTGGATGCAAGACAGGTGTGGCAGCATATATTGGTGTGGTTGTAGATGTGTGAGGTTGTGCATGTTCATTGCAAAATGGCAAACTAATGGGTATGCATGAAGTGTGCATTGCTAATGATACTTCATTGTCATCTTGTAGTTCCCTTGTATTTGCAGCATTAGTATCAAAAGTAGTTAGGCTTTCCATTTTAGTTGATGGTTTCATTTGCTGTTTTAATGCTTCTAGGTTTGTATTGTATGATTGACATGTGCTTTATTCCATTCCTATGAGGAATTTCTTGTGAGAGTTACATTTGTACTTGTCAAACCCATTTATCCATTTTTATGTGAATAGCTTTTTATTTTTAGTTATAACAATTCTCTATATTCAGAACTAAGAATTTGGTGTTTGTTTATCCTTCACCATTCTAATAAAACACAAATGATGATGCATATGCACCTAACACTACTAGTGTTCTGTAGTAGTTGGGAGTTGGGTGGGTTAAGAAATGTAATGCAATTTTCTTAATTTTGTTTAATTGCTACTGTACTATGAGTAGGGCCCCATATTTATGGTAAATATAATGAGCTGATTTCGTCATTAAAATGTTGCCATTTCGTCAAATTTTATAGCAAAAAATGATGTATTATTAGGACATGAATCTGCAATTTTTGTAACAATTCCAAGTGAACCTAAATTAAACTTGTTATTCATTAGTTTTAATCAGTACATTTTTTCATGAATACAAAAAAAAAATAACAATAATGATAGGATAATGTGACAAGTAAACTTTGTCATATATTGCACATTGTCACAGTTGCATTCAATTTTGTGTATTCTGTCTTGTAGTTTCTCAAGACATTTAAACTGCTTGAGAGACTCACTAGTATTAGAGTTTTCTAAGAATTTTACATCATCCACACACAGTTTTTGTTCATGGGTAAGTTACAAAATTTTAATGAGAACACAGAAACACTGTCCCTTTTAATGTGTCCTTACAGTCTACAGAAACATTATATCTTGACCCTCAACACGGTACTGTTTGTTTGTTCATATCCTTATTGTGTATATTGGGTACATGATTTCCTTAGTGTTATTTGTACAAGGCAGTTGCCTTCCACCTATAAAGTATAGTACCAATGAGGGAAAGGAGAATAATAAAACTCAGATAAATTAAAAATAACAGCAAACACTGGCAAAATGCCTGTTCACTGTTGATATTACTCCAAAACAAATTCACAACCCAACTACAGAAAAAAAAAGAATACATTTTATTATATACAGAATGAAATACTCCTCGCATAGTATAGATGTTTCCACAAAGGTTCTGATTTGTAGAGCTGTTGAGTTTTTCTATTGGGAAGTGGCAGAAACTTCTTGTTTTTGTTTTCTTGGCAATCCGAAAATTGCTGCAAACAGATATGTGGATTTTTACACAAAGTTCCTGCCAATGCAACAGTTTTTTTTTGTGTACCACACTATCACTGTTCACTGTCCATACAGCAGTGTTTAAGCATGTGTCTTTTCATGCCCACTCAATGTTTACACAGCAGTATTTGCATTCTGTTCAGTTTATCCAGGCTCTTACTATAAGGCTACCTTGTGTATAGTTTTCATTTTTATAATACCTGAAAATACTTATTTCCTGTTTACATTAGAGCATGATAAGTACTATTTTGGCTAATTTGGGAACCTTGGATGTATTTAGTTCTAGCTATGCTAAAATTTCTGTGTATATAACTTGAAACAAATAATTTAACATGATTGACTATATTATTCTTACATTAATATTGGCCTTATTTCCCACACATTATTTTTGTCATCCTGTGGAAAAAAAAGATTTTGTACGTTTGTGGTATTCTGTTAGGCTCATCAGTGTTGTATAACCCTCAAGTTTGTAACTGTAAATTATATTTTAGCTACTTCCAACATAATATGTTAAACAGGCTTAGCCCATATTGCCACAGTTATAAAGTATCGTGTAACAGAATCTGAAACCAATTAATGCACTTGTTTTAGTGCATAATGTTTCCAAGAATTAAAAAAATCAACACTTTTATTTTCTTCATTTTCAAGGCCACAATTACTTTTTGTCATTGTGTTTTTGCAAGATTTTAATTTTTTGTTATTTTCGTTTTATGTGTATATTCAACATTGTATCTTGCAAACATGAATAGGGACAAGAATGTTGAGATAACTACATTCTGAAATGTTTTTATCATTGTGAGTTAAATGTGGCAATGTGTGTGTGTGTGTGCCATGAGAGATACTATATACATATAAATTTAACCAAGAATTTACCCATACTATTTAACTGGAATAGAAGAACTAAGCCTTAAAATGCTATAACAATTTTCATAAAATAATTATTTGTTCACTGCAAGTGAAAGTTTTGTTCATTTGGAAGAATTATTTAAGCGTACACAAAGCCCATGTGCACACTAAATGTTTCCCTTTTGAAGTTAACGATTAATTACCATCTCTTAAGAAGGTGGAATGCTTAAATGCTAAAGTGGTAAAAAAAAAAAAGCCAGAATGCTGACTAAAAAGCCACATCTGCTGTCTGTTAACAGTATTGTTATTGCTAGCCGGGAACATTAGTGATAATAGCACTGGCTGTTATGGGGTATTTTGTCTGCCATCCAACAAGTGGGTTACAAACATGAAGGGGTTTAAGTAGAGGAATATTTTTGAGTATTAACCAGTGGTTTTCATATTTTAAACAGACCCCTAGCATACTTGCATGTTAGTAAATTTGTATTTTCTGAAAGAAAACATGATTTGGAAGCGAGGGGACAGTAGACCCTCAAATATTTACTCCTCCAGTGATCAGCATTGCCAATTGATGGGGCATCATAGTAATGTGTGTCGCAGAATACAGTCAGTGATATACATAATACCTAGAGCAAGAATTAGAACACGCCTAGATGTGGACACCAGCTCATTGTGTCTTCTTACACGGAGATGTATGTGGTAGTTGAAGTGCACGCAATTCCAACATATGGATCATTGCAAAGGAAACTATGGCAGGTGTGATATCCAAAAGAATTATACATGTGTGTGATGAATCAGTGAACACTTGAATTTCTTGGTGTAATGGATTCCGTGGTGTCATGTCAGTGTGCTACCAAGCCTTGGTTAAATTGTTCATAGCTACTAATTAGCAAAGAGATTGGTACAGAAATATAATTTCTGTTGCTTGGACTGGCCCTACATGATACCCAATTTCTGCTACCTTCTATTGTACCCATGGGCACAACAGAAGGCATTAAAGTTTCTCTAGCAGAAGAGAAGAAAGAATACATCAGGTCATACCCACACGTTACCTAAAGTGTGCTAACAGAAAAGTGTAATTGGCAGGCAAATCATCTCGCAAATGGCAGACAGTTTGCAGTTGGCAGGAGTACAAATGCAATTATATCTTATATGTAGGTGCTTTGTGGTACATCCAAAAAATTGAATGTTGTTTTTCTTTTCTGAACAGTGCATTTACTTAAATTTTGAGTAGGAGTACAATTTATGTATGAAAAATAAGAGTAACAAGTACTGCTTATGTATGGAAAACAAGGTACTGTATTCACATTTATGTGTGATGGACATTTACGCCACTCATTAAAACATTAGCAAATTATTTAAATATTCATCTTTAACAAGCATAATAACCAATCTTGTGCTTTCCATAGTTAAACAAGCTTTTACGGTTAGAAAGCCAAAAGAATGCAAATATATCATAATAGTAAAAATAAGGATTTTATGTGTGTGTGTTAACATTACTTATTCATGTTACACAGCTCAAATTATCTACTTTAAAGCTAATCAGTTTGATTAGCAAACAACTACAGCCAGTAGATTGCACTGTGCAGTTACTTGCGTATTATTGCCATTAGACAAAGGTACAGTAATAAAGTTGTAATTGAAGGCACTTCATGATAACCAAAAATATGTTTTTCATCAGGCTGAGAGAGGCTTTCAGAAATATGCTACCAGTGTTACCATTCCTACATGTCTTCAAAAAGATAAATCTTCCAGGGAATCATCACATGGCTCTTAGAGTAGTTGTGTGGTTGTTTTCATCATAAATACACTTGCAGAGTATTTGAAAGCAGTCTAAATCTACAGAATAAAGCCTGGAAATCTTGAAATTAGCTAAAGAAAGGAAATGTGGGAAAATTTTGTAGCTACAATATTAACTGGGTTTAGAAATTTTGAGCATAAAATATTTGTGTGTGTGTGTGTGTGCGCACACATTTTTTTTTTTATACATAAAAGTGATTTACTTATTAGATGTTTATTTTTGAATATGCTTGCAGAGAAATGGAAGTGTTCCCACAAAACCACAATGTGCCATTTTCGAAGATGTTAACATTCTTTCGGAAGGATCCCTTTACAATAAAGGCATTCTACAGTGGAAATATTCCATATCCTGATCCCTTCATTGGTAAGTAAAAGTGCCTCTTTTATTTGTTCTTTAGTAGCAATGTCAATAACATTGCAATGATTTGAGGTTTTAATTTTATTGGGAGGTTTGTAGATGCATGATCTGGTGTAATTTATCTTGGATTTCTAAAGCTTTTGCTGCCTCTCTACCCCCAGTTGCCATCATCATCAGTCTTAGCAATCTTTAGTGGCTAAATCCCATATCATGACTTCATCTTGCCAGTTGTATTATGGATGGCCCATGTCTTTTTCTCTGGAATGATATATTTTGTAACACGTTAGTTAGAATTCCCCATTTATTCTGTTCATTTTCAAATCACATAAGTTCTTTATTGGATGTCATAAATATTAGGGATGGACAGATACCCATCCCGATACCAATGCATCGGCCAATCAGTATCTGTTACAATCTGCCGTGGTCCAACCAAATCATTCAATCAACCAAATGATAGGTAGTTAAAATTAATTTGTAAAAAAAAAAAACATTTCACCGTATAATATTCATTTTCACGTAGCTTCTATCACGTAAACATCAACAAACCATTGTGAAAGAAATACAAAACGGTACATTGATCTATCGCTCGCAGTATGAAATTGTGCATGATCGAGAAAACGTATTGTATAGCAAAGCATTATTGACTGGTACGAATTGGCAAAATTTTATTTATAAACGTAAGCATATAGGTCTAATAGTTATATTTTATTTTCATTTATAAAAAAAATGCATCTGTTTCAAGTAGTTTGTGATTGGCTGGACGTAAGACAAGTAGAATTCACCATGAACCACATATTTCCTTTCTCAAGAAGTACATGTTTTACGAGAATGTCAAACAAGTACACATTTTGACGCTACTGCCACCTGAGTTATACAGGGTAGTGGCTAGTAGAGTACTGAGTTACTGTACTTTGGTTCAGACTAAGGGCACCTGTAGTTGTTGCGTAAGGGGTGAACAAATACTCTTATTCTCAGTTAAACACACAAGTCTTTTATTTGACTGAAAATAAGATAGTTATTTACACACACACACACACACACACGAGACTGAGCCCCCCCCCC
>NQII01000051.1:1520926-1556789 GCA_002778355.1 Clitarchus hookeri
AGACCTGAAGGGCGGAATGCTATCCGTCGGGGGAAGGTTGCCAGAATGGAGACGTTTTTACTTAACTGTGACTGCGGCTTTTGTGAGTTGTCTTCGTTGGTTGGTGTAGCTGGGTCAGCTCGGCGTCCCTTCACGAAAGTCTCGGGTTGGTTTCCCGGAACTTGTGGTGTGTCTGCGATCTCGGTTGGTGGTTCCCGTTGGAGACCTTCGCGGGTCTCCTCTCCTGCGTCGACGTCTGCCACGATCCAGCTCGTGCTTCCGACTCCTCCGCCTTGCATCGAGGCTGCCAAACAACTAACTTCCGTCTCGGCTGCGCTCGTGATTGAACTATTTCGTCGCTATATTGAAGCTACCTTTGTCAGAAATTTCTTGGGAGAGAATTGGGGAGTTCCCCTGTGTAACTCGGGCGTTTTTATGCCCGATTTTGTGTCTTGTCAGTGGATTGTGCGCTGCAACCAGGGAAGAGGAAGGGTGAGGGTGGTGTCGCGGGGATTCCTACGGTACTAATATCTGAGCTGTGGTCTGCACAATTCTGGTCAAGGGCACCCCCTGCTTCCTTCATCGTGAGCTGCTTTATCTGCCATTTCTCTTGCGAGGCTGAAGTTTCTCCCCTGAGCCATTCGTCTCGGGACAATCCCTGTGTCATTCGAGCCTCGGTTCATCCCCGGGGGTGAATCCCCGGGTTGAAAGTTTCATAGTCAGCTGCCTGCCCTGGATATGTATTATATTCTGTACCATATAAGAAGGCCACTTTTTGACAGCTCTGCAAAAGTAGTGCCACTGTTTACATCTGACTATGTATCCTTCCGCCATCAGCTGGTCCGTCAAGTCGGGGCTGTATATTTTATCAACACGCTGTCAGCTAATCCACTTGTCATTGTACTGTAATGCTAAACAAATTTTAAGATATTTTAAGACTGACATCTGTCTAAAAAAATAAGTAGGTTATAAAAGTAAAAATGTTGCAAATAATTTAATATTTGCTAACTCTTTTTTAATTTGTCAGAGATAGTGAATTTGGGTTAACATTTGTGAGACGGTCTGTTGTATCTATTATCACACTTAGGACGTTATAGGTAATATATTCGAGTTGGAAATATATGACGTGGAATAATGTTAGAATTGCTTAAAAACTATTCACGCGTGTCTCACTTTCTACGGAAACAAGGAGATGGGTTTCGAGAGAACAATATGGCGTATAATTTACGTAGACAAACGATTACCGGCCGAATATAAATTACTTATACTCCAAATAGTTGTAGATGAAATATATGTTACTTTAAAAATTATGCAGAGCTCGTGGAAAAATATAACTATTGGCATCTGTTTGTAAATTTGTTATATATAGCGCAGGAAAGCGGTTCATTTCTGGCTGGTAATACTTGGCACAATATCAGACAGATGGCGCGCACAGCACTTCACGGCAAAGTTTGAGCAACCCTTTTTTGGTCAACAGATGGCGGCTTTTTTAAAGTCAATAGTTCTTATATTACGGGCTGGAAATATATTTCAAATTCGTGTCGTTTCGTCAAATTATTAGAAAAAATAATTCAACAATATTATGCAATATTTCTGTATGCTTTTGGAATTAATATCAAGGACGTGTTGAAAGCGAGGTTGGAGAGGGATGATACAACGTGAAAAAACTTTCTGAAGTTAGCACATCTTCAGAAAACTTTTCTACGTCGTATCGTTCTATTGTGCATTTCATTTAGAACACCTATACATAACTACATTATCACAAAGTTTAGTTTTGAACACTAACCACCATTGTTTTGTGACCTCGTAAAATAAAATGTATTAATAAATCTAAGAACTCTTTCTTATCCGCGTATTTTCTGCTTTTCTGATGTGCATCGGCAGTGCACTCAGAATAGCCAACGTAATTTTAACTTTTGTTCATTTGTGTATCAGCTGATACAGGATTTTGTAAATGGCACTTTGTTTGTTTCGTATACATCAAGTTGCCACTCACTGACTGTCAGAATCTGGCCTCCTTATATGAAATGGACCATAATAAGATGGCAGGGTGTGGTAACGGCGCTATGCCTATTCTAGTATGCAACATGTCATCGTCACTAAACCCTCGCATTGCGAGAAAATTAAGCCAGGCGGGACGTCATTTTCCTCCTGGCACCCTAGTAACCTCCTACACCAACAGAACTAATTTAATAAATAAGACTTGGCCAAAAATTGAAGTTTGAAAAAGAAATAACTAAGGTTGTACAAGAATAAAATCCAGGCATCTAGAAAGTTTTGAGAAAGAAAAAAATTTTCTTGCGAGAATTGAGACTAGAATAAGAAATTTTCAGTTAATTAACATATTTGTAACCAGTCTTTGTTTTTAAAAATCTTGTGATTTCCTAGCAAATGATTACATTGTAAACTTACATTCAAATGACTGTTGGTATATTATGCTGTATGATATAAGCACTCGCTATATTAAACATTAAACAAGCAAAACTTTACCTGTCCAGAAGTAGTAGTGACACCAAATTACAAAACTATGCAACGTAATATAATACGTGTAGTTTAGGTTATAAATACACTAAACCACATTGTGTCAAAAAACATATTCTTTCATTGCTATTTTGTTTAAAGCCTTTATTGTTTTTCATGTAAAAAACAAGTTCTTCAACATGTTCTGTAGCAAGTAGTTCTGCTCTGTAGTTCACTCTGTTCCCAGATCCTGATAAAACTCTCTCACTAGCAGCCTTTGTTGCAGGAATACTGAGAAATTCCATAGCAATTTTCCACAAGTGAGGATAAAGGATGTGTCCTTTTTCCTTCAACCGCTTTAAGGGGTCGTCCTCTCTTCAGATAGGTGGTAAAGAAAGATAGTCACTCACTTCAACATTGTCATTTACTTTCGACTGATATCCCATATTGTCAAATGTACTCCAGAGAGACAAACTGTTATCCTGGAGTTGGTTTTTCTAAAACAAAGAAATTTTTGTCATTCAAATTAAGTGTTTAGTAAATTTCACGTACATAAATAAATTCTCAAACAGAATACAAAGCATTTTATGTTGGGCATCAGCTTTGTTCAGCAGTCTACATTAAGTATGCCAGTTTTTTAATGTCATGCAGTGTTGAAGACAGGGAATAAAATTTGTTTAATGTATAAGTGAATATGCTAATCTAATATTGAAGCTATTAGACCCGTGTAAAAAAAATTTCTGAAGTGATTCAACATGATATAATAACTCTAGCTCACCTGGTTTGTTTTTTGAAGATGAAATTTGCTCCACTTTTCTCTTAAAGTGCTCTACTGCCATAAACTTTTGGTCCTTGCGTACAACATGCTTTAATCATGGATCTACCAGCATGGCAGTGCAGTATGGCTCACTTCGCTCGTACAGAGGGAACCTAACCTTCAAAGCTTGAAGCAGCGCTCTTGCAAAAACAATGCCAGACCCCATCACTCCCTTTTTTTTTTTGTCAATGTAACTTGTGAGATACTGTCTCATTGAAAATAAAATAGGTATAATCATAGATGCTGAAGGAGACAGGTCAACACACAACTGAGTTGTTGCTTCATATAATGGTCTTAGAATTTCAATGTAGCCCTGAACCAATTGCCATTCACACACAAACTGTCAAATTATCAATGTTTAGATTTGACAAATGAAATACAAGAACATCTTTATTTTCAAGTAACCTGCTGAGCATAAGGTATTCAGAGTTCCATCTGGTCGAACAATCTTGAATTTAATTAAGTGATGGTAACCTAAGTTCAGTTTGAATTTTGTGCAGTTGTTCAGTAGCACTTGAACTGTGCTTGTAACAGTCAACAATTGCCTTAGCCTTCAACATGTTGGCCTTGTAATCTGTTTCCTTCAGTGCATCATTTAGTGTTAATTGCAGGGTATGTGCAAAATATTGTAGTTGAATGAGTTACACTCTTCAAAGTGACGAACCAAGTTAAATGTTTCTCACATTGTCTGTAACAGTGTACATGGAGACATTTTTATCTTTGTTTTACAATGCTCTAGTCCAGTGGTACTCAGATTTTTTTTAGGGGGCTATATTAAGAAAAACTAAGATTGCCACGGGCTGCACTTAAGACACTTGACATAATAATATTTGGGAACTAAAAGTAGGTAGGTAATTCAATGACATTTAAAATTCAGTGTGTCGTGTATTGTCTTGCAAGTCGTTTGTTTATTCGTTCGATACAGTGATGGCGGCCGGAGGTAGTACATAAAAAATATGTTCTGAAGTCACCTGACTGATAAAATAATAAAAAATATTGTCTAGTTTCATCAGTGACTTTAACTTTTAATAAATTTGTATTATGTATTGCTTTTTAATTTTTGTAACAGACACCCTAAAAATAAGAATTTGGTAACTTGTATCTACTGAAGTCGACGAGCTCTGGCAACAGTTTGAGTACCCCGGCTCTGGTCTGTCGTAACTGAAAACAATTTTTCAACAATAGTAGTGCCATTATGGTCCCCTGGAAAATAACCCTTCAGACAAAAGCTCTTTAGAGTGAAATGGTTGGTGAAGTGACTTGTTACTGCCATGAAAGCATAATTTGCTGCATAGGTCCACAAATAGCACGTGAAAGAAATGGAAGCCAGAGCTTCTTCCACGTGCTTGTTTACATTCTCCTTCACTTCAGGTACAATGTGGGAACAACAGTTCGTGAAAATGAAGTTCTGCATGGTACTTTGTACAGGGGCTGTGCAGTATGAAGAACTTTAATAAAGACCTGTTTTCGAATGTGTTTTATGGCAACATCACATCAGTCAGCCATTCCCCGATAGAATTTGTGATTGCTGTAGCCTTCGCATGAGTGGAAGACCATTTGAATGTATCCTCCAGTTTTAACTGTTTAGGACTGAGTTCACCAGATCCGCTTGCAGGCCCAGCCTGCACAGTGAATTACGTTTTTGAAGCTCATCAAAATCATTTTTGATTACTGGGTGCTGAGAAATATGACTCAGTAGACCAGATGTGTTGCCAAACTTAGTTTTAAGTACTTTCCTACAAAATTTAAATTTGTTCCAGTCCACTTATTTCTTTTCTCATACTCACAGATGACTTATCAGCACTTTCCATGATGCCACCATGCAAATTTCACTCCTGGGTGAAAGTTACAAGGCAATCAGTCACTGTTTAAATTTATAAAAGTATTTATTATTGAACATGCCAGATATTGCTACTGCGCATGCGCTGTTAAAATGTTTGGAAAACCAAAATGGAATGTGATTTTGTTATTTACGTTTAAGGTAGGTTTACGGTGAATAACATGTACATACCAAACGTGTTATGTATCAAAATTAAAGTATGTATTCTTTATACCATGGTTCGTGGTCATCATGTACGTAGAGGTTTTTTACGTACACAATGAACATGAATCACACCATAAAGGATACCTTCTTTTATTTTCATACATGTTCGTTATGTACATGTTTTGTATCGTGAACTGAACTTTACAAAGTGCAGAGTAACCGTGAGTACCAAAACACCAGTTTTACCGAATTCGCTACCGATTAAATAGCAAAAATACACCTATTGTATTTGCCCCACGATCCACAATATGCGGAAATGCGCTATTCGCGAAAAAAGTTGTTTGTTGTCAATTGTTAAATTTGGTTAGTTACAGTGAAAACGTTTTATTTCATTTTGTTTCTGCTAAAGAAATATTTTTCTCAAGAGATTTTTTTGAAACTGCGCTTGCACGGTAACCTTTCATTCCTCATGGCACTCATTGTTTTTTATTGTAAACTTCTTGGTCGGCATTTCCGAAAAGAAAAATCTGGTACATGATTTTTTTTAACAGATGTTCCCTTAATGTTTTAAAATATTTGTCTGTGTTGATGTCATGATGTGAAATTTACTTCTTGTATCAGCAAACGACTCGGCAAGTCAATGACTTGTTTGTTAGTTAAATGTAGGCCTCCTGAACAGCGCCTTTAGTGCATAATCTATTGATATATCACTGTTAAATATATATTAATAACTGTTTGATTAAATTTGCAGTATTCATTACAGAATCTCGTGCTATATAAAGCAGGATAACCATCATCTGGCTGTCGCTCTAGAATGTTTGTTTTATTTCAAGCTTGCTTTGTGATTGAACACGTTCGTTAAAAACTTGCATGGAGTGCCTTGAAGATAAAATATAGTGTCTTTGTAGCACACTTGTTTTTTAATTTTTTTAGAAAATTAATTTTATTGCTTGCTGCTCGAGAACTCTTTATTTCTTGAAAATTTTCTCGAGTTTCGAGATCTTGCACAACCCTAGAAATAACGGTCATGAGTGCTTGCTGGTGTGGGCGAAACTTGCCATGCTCGACGTGTCTCCTTCAAAAACTGGTCTTCAACTAATGGGTGGCAGATGCTCACGGCTAAAATCGCCACGCTCTCTACCCCCACTCCTTACACCAGGTTGCCAAAAACATAACCAAGTAAGGGCATGGCGCGGTACAGAATCCCTTCAGATACTGTGTGAACCCCGTCGTTACCACTTTCCCACACCATCCGAACGAACCGCTTACAAGTAAAGTAAAACAATCAAATTTCTAAAACATTCTCTAAAGAAAAAAATCTTTGAATGTGGATAAAGCCCTTATATATGATTGCTGACGTAACCTCAACTGAGACTTCAGAAAAGTAAACGTATGACTGATAAACATTCTAACATGGCCAAAATGTCAAATACTGATAAGCAATTACAATTCCTCCTAAAACAAAAGAAAATTAACCAAATCTCCTGATTAAATTAATATTAACTCAATCATTATCATGATGTTCATAAAAACTTTAGAATTGCATCTGACGTACTTTCTGGAAAAAATCACAATTTCTCTGTGCATCTAGTGCAAATAGTGGATGCGTGAACTTGGACCTGGTGGCCAAATATTAAAAAATGAGCCTGTAAGTCTGCATACTGATTTGTAGATTAATTTTTAATCGGACATGGAAGGAAACTGTGATATGTGGAAGTATTTCAATATTAAACAAAATGCTCCCCACAAAGCACATATTTATCAAGGTGGTTGTTGAGTGCAGAGATTTGTGCATCTCTTAATGAGGTCTTGAGATCCAATGAGGGTGAAATGAGGTGAGAATGGAGCAGTGCCAGAATGCAAGGGGCAGGGGAAACGAGCTCCCCAAGAAAATCTGCTGACCAGTAGCATCATCCAGCACGATTCCCACTTGCAAAAATCCAGTAGTGACCCAGACAGGGATTGAACCCTACTCCTCTTGGTGGGAGGCGAGCAGTCTAACCACTTAGCCACCGTGGCCCCCTTCCAGAGGTGGTAATTTTTTTGATGACTACAGATGAAATGATTTGTATTGGCACTATCTGCAGGATCGGCCACAAAGTATCGGCAATATCTGCAAAAATGGGGTTTGGACCCATCTCTGATATGCTTTCATCATCTCCTGGTATCACTTATTCTCTCCAGCTAGGTTTGAATGAGCCCTATATTATCTTGGTAGCTAACAACTTCAATTCTTGTTAACATCTCAAACTAGGAATCAATATGGCCATGTACTCTGGATAAAGGGAATAACAAATCATATATCCTGGTTAACATCTCAGGCTTCCAAACAATACAGTATTACTATCTGGATCAAAGATTTTTAAATCCCTTGGTTTCAGTTTTTATTTTCTAAATCCATATTACTGAATTGATTACACTTGTTAATGCCTATCCTTTATTAATTTTCGTGGTCTGTTTTTACTACTCCTCCCAATCACCAAATTTTAGATAGTGTATTTAAAATAAATGTGCCGTATTTACAGTGATTCAAGTAAACCATCTGTTTTATTTTCAATGCAAAATGGAACCCTTTTTCTTGTTATTTTTGAAGTATAATGGCAATGGTGTGGTGAAACTGAATTCAGATTTTGATTGGATCTTCATTGCCTACAATGACTACGAAAACAGTAACGAAAACAACGAACACAATATATGGATGAGAAACACAAATGCAATAAAAATGAGATAATATAAATATACACATGGAACAAGAGATAATGATCCAGTTAGAGAAGCACTGGAACAGAAACAAAAGAAGACAGTACAATTATGATAATACGAAAACAGCGAAAATTATAAACGAAACAGACAATGCAGTAAGTCAAAATAAACAGACATAAGTGTGTCAACAAATTATATTGGTAAATTTATAAATAAATCCAACAAATTAAGATTCAGTCTGACAACTAACAACACAAAACACCATGGATATAACAGGTTTAAAAACGCAGATGGCTAAATAAACAGTAACAAGTTAAAAACCGTAAAAAGTCATGACGTTTGTTAGCTGCAATCTGCTCCCATCTTTAGGTAATAATGAGAACTGTTACTCCAGCCGAAATCTATAAAACTGTTGCTCAATTTCCAAATAAATCTTTGTCACGATTTGATAACATCAGTAGTTTCATTTTTAAAAAGTGTATTGATTTGATTTATGTTCCATCATGTCAATTATCAATAACTCATTTGATACCGGTGTATTTCCAGAAAGACTGAAATTTACGATTGTGAAACCACTGTTTAAAAAGGGTGATAAAACTTAATCTAACTATCAACCAATCTCACTCATTTCAATATTTGCAAAACTAATGTATAATCAGCTGTATTACTATTTTGAAAGTTCAGTAATAACATTTTGTCAAATTCACAGTTTGAATTCAGAGCTAGAAAATCTGTGAATTAAGCTCTGTTTAATTTGTCCACACCAGTTTTAATGGCTTTTGATAATAAAGATAAAGCAGCTGGTTTGTTCTGTGACTTATAAAAAGCATTTGATTGTGTTAATCACGAAACCTTACTAGCCAAATTATAATTCTATGGTGTCAGAGGAATAGCATTGTCATGGTTTTCTTCATACCTTACACATCAATATCAACAAGTTGGAATCACAAATCCTGATGGCTTAAATGTAACTTTTTCTAAACAAGGGTTAATAAGACACGGTTTTCCTCAGGAATCTACGTTAGTACCTTTGTTATTTTTGATATACATTAATGACCTGTCTGCTGTTGTAAATAGTAAATCCAGAATTATTCTATTTGCTGATGATACTACTGTGATATGTAAAGAAGATAATCCTTTAGCTCTTACGTCAACACTAAATTTAGTTTTTGATCAATTAAATAATTGGTTTATAGCTAACAGTCTTGCATTAAATTTGGATAAAACAGTCTTGGTAAAATTTTGGACTAAAAATCAAGAAGATTATGATCTCTTAATCAGTTACAGAAATCATAACTTGAAACATAGTTAGTCAACAAAATTTTTAGGTGTACAAATTGATAATCGTTTGAGCAGGAACGCTCATATTTATAAATAATACTTAAATTATCAACATGATTTGTATTATACTATTTATCATATTTTTTAAATACTTCTGATCTGAAGAAAATATGCTGAGCATACTTTCATGCAGTAATGTCATATGGAATCATACAATGGCCACCCTCTTGTCAAAGCCTTCAAATATTTCGGCTCCAAAAAAGAGTAATCAGAAACGTTAATAAGGTAAAAAAAAAAAAAAAAAAAAATGATTCAGTTTGTCTGTTGTGTAAAAAGTTTGGCATATTAACATTTAAAGGTCAATATATTTTTTCACTAATAAGATTTATTATTAAAAATAACAGCAATTTTGATAAAAATTAAATGATAGACATACAAAATACCAGAAGAAAAGACAATTTATATTGGCCAACAAACCATCTAAAAATTGCGCAGAATGGTATGCACTTAACTGGAATTAAATATTTTAATAAATTACCAACTGACGTAAAAATCTAAGCAGAAGTAACACTAAACAATTTAATATTAGCTTAAAGAATCTGTTAAAAATATTTTTTATTCAGTTGATTAATTTACTAATATGAATTATTTATCTTAGTTTGTTTGATGATTGTTGTTAATTTCCAAATGTGATCAGTGTATATATATTGTAATATAATGTATGTTTTACATTCCATTATATTGACAAACTCTATATCCCAGGGCGCATACCCTTTTAGGGATCAATGGAATGTTAAATAAAATACACTGAAGAGCCAAAAAAACTGGTACACCTGCCTAATATCGTGTAAAGCCCCCGCGAGCACGTATAAGTGCCACAAGACGATGTGGCATGGCCTCGACTAATGTCTGAAGGTATGCAGGAGGCAATTCACACCATGAATCCTGCAGGGCAGTCCACAAATCCATAGGAGTGCGAGGCGGTGGAGATCTCTTCTGAACAGCACGTTGCAAGGTATCACGTATATGCTCAGTAATGTTCATGTCTGGTGATTTAGGTGGCCAATGGAAGTGTCTAAAGTCAGAAGAGTGTTCCTGGAGCCACTCTGTACCAACTCTTGACGTGTGGGGTGTCTCATTGTCCTGCTGGAATTGTCCACATCCGTCGGAATGCACAATGGACATGAATGGGTGCAGGTGATCGGACAGGATGCTTACGTAACTGTCACCTGTCAGTCGTATCTAGACGTATCAGGGGTCCCATTTCACGCCAACTGCACACGTCCCATACCATGACAGAGCCTCCACCAGCTTGAACAGTCCCCTGTTGACATGTAGGGTCCATGGATTCATGAGGATGTCTCCATACCCGTACACATCCATCCGCCCGATACAATTTGAAACGAGACTCATCAGACCAGGCAACGTGTTTCCAGTCATAAACAGTCCAATGGAGGTGTTGGCGGCCTCAGGCGAGGCGTAAAGCTTTGTATCGTGCAGTCAACAACGGTACACGAGTGGGCCTTTGGCTCCGAATGCCCATATCAATGATGGTCCATTGAATAGTTTGCACGCTGGCACTTGTTGATGCCCCAGCATTGAAATCTGCGTCAATTTGAGAAAGGGTTGCATGTCTGTCACGATTAATGATTCTCGTCAGTCGTCGTTTGTCCCGTTCGTTCACAATCTTTTTTCCGGCCGCAGCGATGTCAAAGATTTTATGTTTTACCGGATTCTTGATATTTACGGTACGCTCGTGAAATGGTCGTACGTGAAAATCCAAATTGTATCGCTACCTCGGAGATGCTATGTCCCATCTCTTGTGCACCGACTATAACACCACGTTCAAACTCACTTAAATCTTGATAACCTGCCATTGTAGCAGTAGTAACCGATCTAGCAACTTTGCCAGACGCTTGTTGGCTTATATAGGCTCTGCCGACCGCATTGCGTTATTCTGATTGGTTCCATACCTCTGTTATTTGTATACGCACGCCTATACCAGTTTTTTGACTCTCCAGTGTAAATAAATAAATTAATAGAATCAAAGAGCCATCACGACTACACTCATTTTGTTACACAATTGATTCACAATCAAAGTAACTGCAACTATACATTGGCTTTATCATCCAGTGCCGTGGCCATTTGCGTTTTACTTATAATGTAGTAAATAAAAGTATAACATGATTTTATACTTAATGTTGTTAACCGTGTTTATACTAGACCTATGAAAATAATTTATTTTATTTTATTCCACGAAGTTGTGCACAAAATTGGTAAAGTTTGTGATAAACTTTGCTGCTGGTTGCCAGTGCTGTGAATTTTCACCCCCAATCAAATATGGCGTCATTGTTTACAATGCGATTTGAAATAAAAATTATTAAATTTTTATACGTCTGACGTCTAATGGGCTGGTGGTTGTATTCTGTAACAAGAAAGGATTTACATTTTACGATGCTGATTCCTCACCATATACAGCCACATGGTATTAGTGCATTATTATTTACATGACCATAAGCTTGCATTGAGAATTTTTTAGGGCCAAAACTTACTTTTAAGCAATTAAAGATTAGTACAACATAAGGAAAAAAATAATTTTTCGCCATCCATAAACTTGACATGTATGCATTATTTAATACAGTTAAATTTGTGTTAAACATGAAATAGGTTATGTACACAAGCACTAATCAGCAAAAAAATCGGCAGATGAGAAACCGATCATAACAAATAGCAAAAACACCATAATCGGCCGATCAACATGATCAGTAATCTGCATTGGCCCAGCTGTAGTTTGGAAAACATGAAATATTGCATCTAGTATTCTTATAGAGTATCTCCATAGTATATTCTGTTTCACATGCGTTTCGATTTGATCCGCTATCTCTGCTTAAGCATATCATTTTATTTCAATAAACATTTGCTTGATGAAGTTGAAAAATTAATTTTGTTAGCAAACGTTTTTGTATGAAATACTATACTGCTGTTACTTGATGTAGAATATATTTTTAGCGAACGTAGATTACAGTAGTTCTGCTCCTATTGAAAAGTGCAGTGAGGGTTGTTAAAATTTGGTATGGTTAGATTAGCACACCCATCTAACATCGTTTATTTGTATTTTCCATAGTATTTTATAAGGCAGTAGGTTTTTGAACAAAATTGTTTTTGTATTGTGGAAATTAAAAAAATTTACTTGCTAGTGCTGTAATTTTAGCACAGAACAGCAAAGAAGACACGTGTTTCAAAACATCTTGGTAATATTATTTTATCTAAGAAAAAAACAAGTATAGAATGCAGTCATTAAGATAGCATCACTCTCATTAGTGTTGGCAGAACAGAAAGCATAAATTAGCATTGATTAATTGGTTGTCATAACTCTGGCATTTATAGGAGTATACATATTATTTAGAACTAGTAAATCCAAAGCTAGTCAGAGTATAAATAAAATTAATTGCTGTAAACTATTGAAAATATTTGTTCTTTGTGTTATTTAACTGTTATAAATTGTTAACTTTATTGTGGAAGCGATTATGTAATTTAATGATTAGTAAGAAAGTGTTTTTAATTTAGATGTTTTGAAATTTTGTTAATTTTATATATTGTATAATAGCTATATGGTGGTTATTAATAAATTTGTATCTTTATCTTGATATGCAAATACACATACTTATTGCCTGCATTGTTTTTACTCAACTGGCCTATTTTAGGCCACAAAAATTTTGTACATGAAGATTGTAAAGTAAGCACTTTTGAATCAAACCTTTTGAAAAATTATAATTGCCCATAACTACATACAGGAAAACCTCTAAAAAATTTTAAGGCACCGGAATCAACTTAGCAGGTTTGTTGTATTGAGATTTTAAGTTGACAACTAAGAGATTTTACACAAGTGTTAAATTTGTTAATTTTAACTAGGATAAATGTCATTACCATCAGGTGTAAGCATGAATATATGCTTAATGCACTGCATATACAAAATATTAATTGGTAGGGCTTACGAGTTGATTTAGTAATTAAATTTCACCATTTTGTCACAAAAAAATATTTTCATTTCGCCAAATAAATTATATAGAAACAAAATGCATGCATTATTATTAGAACGTGAAATTTTTTTTTGACAATTTTACTTACACTTAATGGAATTTGTTATTCATGCTTATAATTACATATTTAAGAGGGAAACATTCAAAAATATTTAACGATATGCAGCAGACTACATTCAATAGTTGGAAATGCAGTATTTGCTAGTTGCCAAGAAAGAACAGAAAATGAATAAAGCGTGAACAAGCGCCATAGCGATTCGGCTCTATATATATTGAATTGTACGTGCAACGATATTCTTTCAACCTTGCCACGAATTGATTAATGAATCGTTCTCGTGATGTAAAATTTTCTTGAAGTTTTTATAGTTAAAAACATGATTATCATGCAAATAATTTATTTTATACGCACGTATGTGAAGTAAATAAAAGATAATGCTGTATAACAAATGGAAAATTGTAAAACTTAGTGTTTGTAAGAGTTTTCATGTTAAAAGAAGCTTGCTTGGTGGTTTTAGGTACATATAAACAAGCAATTTTGTCGTTTCGTGAACATAGGAATTTACAGAATTTTGCAAATAACTATAATTTCTCACTATTTCACATTATTTTGCTGTTTGTAAAAAAATTTATTTCTGTAACATTTTCCCTTTTATTAAAGTTATCTCAGAGCTGTAGCTTCTATCTGCAGATTTCCAGAGTAGCAGAGTCTACAGCAGCTCACTTCTCACACATAACATTAAGTGGGGCAAGGTTCCAGCATCTTTTGAATTTAGAAAGCCACCCGTTGGAAATTGACATGAAAACAAAATGTGTTATTAACGCCATCAAGCACGGTCAAGCAAAAGTGTGATCATACATGACTACTCTGTTTTATTCCAAATTAAATGATTATGAAGTGGTATCAGCAAGCAGAGGGAATTTCACAGTTTCGAACATAATTAATTTCCGTATGTGGAAGTGAAAAATGCATTGTTCTTATTGGTGTTTGGCAGGACCAGAATAATTCGTTGTATAGAATATTTAGTTAATTGGAATATTCATTAATGGAGGTCTTACTGTAAATGTTACAGTGCACAGTGTCGTGCAGGATCCTAGTTCAGTTAATGAAAGTAGTAGTCAACATTTTATTGCTTGTGTTGTGTGTAAATTTATGACCACCAAAGTGATAGATTTCTTGTTTTATACACATTTTTATACCAAAACATTTTTTGTTTTATGCACACTATGAATTTGTATTTTAGTAACACCTTCACATCTTCAGCAATTCCACAGTTTTACTTGGATGGTGCATGAATAAATTAATCATTCTCATAGCATTAATTTTACATATGAAAGACTGATACAGAATGAGGAGGAAAAGTAGAGGATTTTCAGAAGTGCTCAATTAATAGTTAACAAAATATAAAAGCAAATGTGTATGAAAATATTTTTACTTCAAATATGTGTATTCACAATGTATTTGTTTTATTTATTTCTTATTTATTTACTTATTTGTTTAGTTATTTGTTTAGTTATTTATTTATTAATACTGTAGACATGACCAGGTCATTCTTACAAATGGTATTTTATCTAATCTTATTTTCAACATGTTCTCTGCAAACTCCATACCCATTACTTCCTGTCTCTCTGCCCCTGTGGCAGTCAGCATTCCACAGTCATGTCATGCAAGCATAGGCTATATTCCAACTCTACAGCAGACCATGTTTACATCTACTAATATTTTTCTTGCTGCTATTATTGAATTTTTTCTTTTTTCCTGGCATTATCAGCACTCCAAAATTTTTACATATCCTTCAAATAACTCTGGTTATTTGTATTTCATTCTCTAACATCTATGATGGCTGTAATTTGTACGTGTGTCCTACAGGTCAGTACACCATAAAAGATGTGAAGCCAACGGCGGAAGGGGAGAGTCAGAAGGTGAAGGTAAAGGTCAGAGTGAACATAAACGGAATATTTACGGTGAGCAGTGCATCACTGGTGGAGAAACGAGAAGCAGGGGACCAGGATGGACAAGAGGAAGGCTGTGCTGCAGATTCTATGGACACGGACCAGGTTCAACAGAATGCAGACTCTGGCCAGCAGAATCACGTCGGCGGCTCCGAGGTGAGTAACCCAAGGAAGAGAAGTTGGGGCTCCCACAACGGGAACATGTTACTCTTAGAGCTCAGGGCTCGGACTATCGCAGCAAGCAGCTGCTTGCGTGGTTCTATTCGGTAGCTGTTGATCGCCTGGAGGTTGTGTCTGCAAGAGGGGAGGGAGCGCAGGAGAACTTAAGGACGAGCTGGCATTTGTGGTCATCCTGGAGGGTAATGTGGCATGATGCGCACTTTTGCTCTTTGCTGTTGTGTGCAGAAAACTTTATGCCAATTCCATCCAATTCCATCCAGTTCTTCAGAAATGACCATTGCGAATTAGTTTTTTGTAGTATGCAGTATTTGCTCTGTTTGGGAACTGGTCCTCTAAAATGAATTAGCTATCTTTTTGAACAGTGCGTTCTCTAGTTCCTCTATGCTATTGATAGATATAGTATGTCATAGTTTGTAATTGGTGTTGTAGCATGATCTTTGGTGTTAATTATTTTGTTGTAATTTGAGGGTAGAGGATTAATAGCAGTTTTAAAGTAGTCTCAGTTCAGTAATGTCATATGCAAAGTTTTGTGCATGCTGTGTTCCCTTGAACATTGGCATTTCATTCCTGTAATGTTATTGTGAAAATTGTAGGAATTGTTTCACTGATGTGACAGTCGACCTTTGCTTTCTTCTAGAGTGTAATTATTTGGCATACTTGTCCTTTTATTATTATTTCCCAAAGTTGGGAATAATGTTTCCTTCTGTTGCATCAAACTTAAATCACTGGCTCCAGTTCAAATATCTTTTGTCTGTGGACCAAGTCATGTAGTCACATTGGTCACGTTGTAGAAGTGTCGTCATTGTAAACTGTGTTTAGGAGTAAGATTTGTGCCCCCTTCACTTCTTTCGTGGTTACTCGTGATGTTGGGTGGCTGACGATGTCACGGTCAGGCAAGGTTTTGGTGTGTTGGTCAGAGACACAGGAGATTTAACTGGCTGACCTTATTGACTGCTTACCGGGCCCCGGCTGGTATATAAGATAAGGTGCGTGGCTTGTTGGCACGACACAGTCAGTCATCGGCTTAGCGCTCTGGCGGACTGGTTCATACACTGCCATGGGTTTACCTGTACTGGATGTGGCCCGGGATAGCTACTTGCTCTGTTGCTGGTGCGGCTGCTGTCTGTTGGAGTTGGTGTCCAGTCCTTGGGCGGATGTGCTTCTGCGGCTGGCAGTGCTGATTGGTGCCCACTGAGGCCTGCTGGTCCGGTTTCTCTGGAACCAGGGATACGCGAACCCTAGTGGCACGTGGCATCCTGGACGGAAGTCAGCAACGACCGGGTGTGGTCGGCCGTTGGTCTTGATTGGGGGATGAAATGAGGGGGAGGGAACTGGGAGGTGAGGCTTCTCCAACTGGCGAGCAGCTTGAGCTCATTCCCGGGTTGTTATACTGTAAAGTGCAGTTGGGGCTGGGTTACAGCTCCCTTTAAATTTGGAGGCAGTAACTGCCTTCCTAACCACTTCGCACCACTCTTTTGGGTGTATGACATGTGGGTAGGTACTAAAGTCGACCTCACGATAGGAGAGCAGGCGACCATGATCCCTGGCTAGGTGTATAACCAAGCCAAGGCCGAACCAACCAGTCGCACCCGATTATTTCTACCGGCGACAGTTCAGCGCGTTGGTTAGAGCAGTGGGTTTACCCTGGATATCCGACCTTGTTGGGTGTAGGTTCAAAGGTGGGCAGACCTCCAGAACCAGGCTATCACTCCTTCCGGTGACAGTTCAGCACGGTGGATGGAGTGAGGCGGCTGGGCTGGTTGACTAGCCGCCTTGTGGATTGTCACTAGTGGTTGGGGCTCTACCGTACTGCACAAAAGGTGCACAGTATAGGTGGCCGTCTAATGGGTGTGTTTGCGACATACGTGCGCCTGGTTAAGGGAGCCCGCATTCCTAATCTAGGTTCGGCAATAGGTTACAAAAGATGTAGTCTCCTGCCTCCTGCTTTCCCTGGTGGGCAGATATATCCAGAGAGTATAAACATAGTCATCCTAGAATCATTACTCTGAGGTTTCTTAGAACATTTATTTATTCCATGCGGAATAAACACGGTGGCCCGTATTATCTTCTAACTAACCAGGAACTGAACAGAAGTAAACTACGTTAACCAGGTGAAGGGGACCTGGGTCTAAACTGAACAAGAGTAGATGCGGCTAGGTAGCTATGATACTAACTGTTTCTATCTCAATGCTGTTGTCTAGAAGGGGCTTCGGGTGGCACTATTAGAAGGGTAGTGAGTGTTGATGGGGGTTGAAAACTTCTTCGGGGGTTGCTGGTGCAGGTCTTAAAGAGCTTCCGGTAGGTCGCAAAGACGTTGGGGTCAACAGAGAGCTTTAGCATACGAGATGGTGTAGCGAGCTGCTGGAGATAAACTGCAGTTTCTCGATGGTGCACGGACATATATTAACCTGCCTATGGGTTGGTCTGAGGCGTGGGTGAGAGTTCCCCCTCCAGTGGGCGGAGCTGTGCTCACTAGCATGATCCCTCGGTTTGTGGTGAAACTAGGTTTCCGTGTAATGCTGTGTTGCCTCTGCTGTGTGAGCTTAGGCGCTTAACTGTGCTCCTTGGCTAGCTCCCTCACATGTGAGGGGGTTGGCGTGACGTCTGACATAAGGGCGAAATGACTGATGTGTCCGTGGGTACTCCCGCATCTAGGGGCGTAATGATAGTCTCTCTTAGCAAGTTGTTTCGGTGTTGAAACCCCGCCTGGGGTAATTTGATGATACGTAAATATTAGACGAAGTTTATATCCATGTCAAATAAGTGTCGCGCTTCAGTGGTTGTCAAATAAGTGTCGCGCTTCAGTGGTTGTCAAATAAGTGTCGCGCTTCAGTGGTTGTCAAATAAGTGTCGCGCTTCAGTGGTGTAAATTTCCTTTTGAATTCGGTACGGTGAAGCTATTACCTTAGTGATGGTATTTTCCTTGTGTGCTATGCAGTGAAGCCAGCTTTTACATTTGTAGGACTGGTACTGTTCAGACAACTTCATGGGAATGATCAACAGTTTTAAGGCAATACTACACAGTACCATATTCTGTAAAAACTTGTGCAAGGTCTGCTGTAGCGGCCATTATACTGGCTAGTTTTGCAGCTATTGTGGCATTTGTCGCTTGTATGACCATATTTCATACCATGTAATAGGACATGTCATATTTTTTGTGATAGGTTCCATACCAGGGTTTTGTACCTGGTCAATCACATTGCAGTTTCAGAATGTAGGGTGCCCTCTGTGGCTACTACTTAAATGAGTTGATGAAGAAACCAAATAGGATGGCTCCATCTTGATTATACGTCAATGAGTGAGAAACTCATGGATTTAAAATTCAGTAAAGATTAATAATATTGATAACTTTTAACTACTGTCATAAACCTTACTAAATATTTAAAACGTTACATGCACAATGAAAATTTAATAAGAGCTGTTGTATACATATAATCAGCTTTTTTAAATACAGAAAAATGTGTTTAGACAAGTAGCGCAGTGGGAAAGTAGTGTTTTTTGGATTGAAGCCGTACTTTTGTACGAGAGTTTGAAACTCTGGTGGACATTCTCTATTCTAAAATGTTAAGTGCAGTTAATAATTTGGTATGTCAAGAAGAAAACAACTGCATTTTGCAAATGTTAAAAATTTTCTTCAAAGTTATAAGGTGTACCCTTGTGACTTTACATTATTAATTTTTAAAAATAACTATACTTCACCAGTAAGCATTGAATAAATGTAACGGCCAACAGTAATTAAGCAATATTAAGATGTGCTAGTTTGTTTTTTAAATAGACCTACACACGTTACTGACTAGTAGCAGTTCTAAGAGTGGTTTCATTACTTTCTGTCCAGATCTCACGAAAAGGCGGTGTATGGTAACAAGTGGCCTGCAAGGTCGCCACTCACTTATGTCTCGTATTATGCATACTAAATATATCTATTTGTGAAAGAATTTTCATTTATTATCCACTCAGTCACCATCAATGTCATTATTAGGGATACACCTCTATTATTTATTTTGTTTAGTTTTTAAAAAAATATCCTTTAAATTTAAGATTAACGAGAAGTTAAGTTGTAATTCTTCTTAGTATCTGCCATATTGATTAAAATGTTGTCAGGTGATCCATACACTCATATTTCTTAAATTTTGTAAAATGAAACACTCAACATTTATCAAATTATACAACCTTGGTTACATCATAGTTACTATAATGTCCTTCTCAACATCTTATGTGAAAAGCCCTAGATTTACAAAGTAACTTTGACGAACACTGGTATGCATACTAAAAAGGTTTAAATGTTTCAATTGCACATTTTTTCCCAGGTTCATTAAAGCGAAAAACAGAATGAAAAATGATCTAATCTATGAAAAAATGCAACAAGAAGTATGGATTTATTTTAATTGGAGATGGAATATTTCATATCTCAATTCCTCTCTCNTCAATACTTTTATTTGATGCGTAAAATGTAATATTGATACGTGTATGGATTGGTCTGCAATTTTTCCCTATTGTGAAGCGGCACTATTATTTTCATTCTGCAGTTTACTAGTTTCTGGAAATTGGTGAAGTATTTACTAGGGATGACAAACTTGATTCCTTGATACCCTCGATTCTTGAAGAATTATATAATCAAGAATCGGAAGACCATGGATCAAAGCATTAAAAACCAATTACTACAAATATATAACCTATTGCCTCTCAAAAACGGATTAAAATTACTTCATTTATGCCAGTAATTGAATCACTCTTGGAAAATTATTTTGTGCTTGAAAATATGAGATGCAGAAACAATCTGAAAATAAAACTGTACTGGCGGTGTTGATATTCAACATTTAGTATATTAGTATTTAGTAGCTTCAGTTCGGTCGCGATTTGGTAGTTTTGTATTTTAGCAAGTTTTGTTACATGCTAAAAACTAAATACTAAAATACCAAGTAAGTCATTATTTTTTTGATTACTTCAGGTGACTTGACTTTTTAGTAAACTAAAAAGTGCCAATTCGAACACTGCCTCAATGTTTGCGTGACCTATACTTTTCTCACTAGAATAAAAAAGAATGTATTAAAAACCTACCACACAGCGGATGATTTCTACATGGCCACTGCCAAGGACTTTATATATAAAGAACATAGCACTTTATTAATTTGCACGTGACAAACTCTTTTTTTATTCCACTCATAGAATAATGTTCACTTTTGTGCCTTCTTGTGGCTTTGATATGACCATTCTTCATTCAAAACATCGTAAATTACGTGCGCGTACTTCACTATTTGCGAGAAGTTATATTTGTACCGTTGTAATATTTCCGAGAAAAAAATATAAAAAATAGGGTTATTCTAAAAGAAAACCTGTTTCTCAACATCTTACAGCTTTGGAACTACCGTCTGGCATCTGCCATAGCATAGTTGTTTACTAGACTACTAGCGCCGTTGGTTTAATTCAGCAGCAGCGCTGATAGTATTCAAGCAAATAAGCCATGCCATTTCAAAACAAAACACGTTTAATTATAATAAGTAAAACATTTCCATGTAATCGTTTCAAAAACGAGCAGTGTAAGATAACTGTTGTACAAACAAAATTCCAAAAATTGTCTGCGAAAAATACCTTCATATGTAGAGGCAGTAATGGACATTTTTTGTATTTACTAATGATGCATTCCTAATCTCGTCCTTTTCTTGTGGAAAAATTTATTTTCAGCCCTGCTCAAAATTTTTCTGGCTCAAAATCTCCAATCCCACCCAGCTGTGTTTTATTTACTGTAAACACCAGCCTGTTATAGTGTTATCAATCTACAGTTAGTGTGTGTATCAGTTGTGTGATGAAAATATTCCTTTTGTTGTAAAACATTGTTTTTTCTCTGTGTGCTATTTTTGCAAACTTTTTAATAATTTCATGTGTTGGTGAACATTTATCATGGCAAGTGAGGTTTGGAAATAATTTTGACTAAGCTATGTGTGTGTGTGTGTGTGTGTGTGTGTGTATATATATATATATATATGTGTGTGTATATTTTCAATGTTATCTCGTATGCCTCATGAATGTTTTAGAATTTGAAATGAATATGCTCCCACTCTTCAAGTGTTATATTATTTATGTTATGTAGTAATAGGCCTACTACTAATGTAGGCCTAGTTTAAATAATTAAATTTCACACCTTCGTATACAGTGCTAAGTTCTATAAAGCAATTGTCTGTAACTAAAGGAATCACGATTTTTGGAATCGAGAATAGAGAGAGGTATCAGCATCGAGAATCTAGGAAAAGTGCAATTTTTACATCCCTAGTATTTACTGAATGATGCTGCAAATTATTTTGTATCGGTGGCAGGCAAATGTGTCCAAGGATTGCAACAGAATATTATGTATTCAGGAGTTGCAAATAGGAATTAAGTTACAAGCAGCAAGTTAGTGTGTATTGCATGTAAAGTATTTTGAAACTGTTGTTAGAATGGTTAAAATTGTACTTGGCCTATAAATGGTGGTTTCAGCTTTGTTTTCTAGTGTAAAAATAACACGTTTATTGTATGGAAAACCAACTTTGAAAAAATTTTACGTACTGAATGTGTTTACTATTCAAATTGGTACTAACTACATATTTATTGCATTTTCTTTCGGTGAGGTTAAATCTTTACAGCATGTAATAATTTGAATGTTACTTCCTTAGGAGTAAAATTTTCCACTCGTCCATTAGAACAATATGTAACTCGAAGCGATACCATCTCGTAAGAAGAGCTGTAAGTTGGAATGGTAGCTGTGGCGGAGGGATAAATTGTGGCAGCGCTAAGTTTCTAGAACTGTAAAATGTAGTGAACTTCTATGAAATGGAGTATAATGTCGCATGTTCCATTCATTACAAATAAACTGATAATTACGTTGTTGGCAATTTGGTTCAAGTAAGATAACATGTTTAAAAAGTAAACCACTTTTGTAAATTTTTAGATTAAAAATAGGCAATTCAAACTACTGTAAACAGAATTTTATGAACAGCATATGCTGATAGGAATAAGTATTTGAGATGCATTATAATGTATTAATAAAACTTCAAGTGCAAATAGGTTTTCGGTATTTTGAATGAAAGTATTTTGATTTTTTTTAGGTGGCATTTGTGTTTACAGTATGTGAAAACGACATGCGAAACAACAAACATAATAATTAATTTATCATACTTCCGGTAGCAAAAAAAAAATGCTTTTGTTTTTAATCCGGCAAGAAACAATTCCCACATTTTCCGTATCTAACTTAATCCAGAAAAAGTTTCAATACTTGTTTTTCTAAATAACAATTTGTAAGCTTTCTAAGTTTGAAAATTGACAGGCCTACCATCATGCTAAGTTTATATTTATTTTCCTTGATTTTAAACTTTTTTTTATCAGACATTTGGTTGACAAAAATAAAAATATAGTTTACAAAAGATTAAACACATTATTAAAAAATTTTTACTCAAAGAGTATCGAGCTGAAAATTGTATTCGGTATCGGAAACATGGTATTGTCTCACCTCTAATGTTAATAATGCATACTACGAATTAAAACAATATTTTAACTGAACTATTGCTTATTAGCAGTTGCCAACACATTGCAGTTGTCATTGTTTTTAATTCGTATTGAATACAAAATAAATTTTAATATATATAGAAGATATTAGCTTGCTTCATTTATTCAAGAATACAATACTTTAAAGTTAATCATGTTGTTATATATTTGTGTTATACAAGTTATTTAAAGAAACAGGTTGACATGCTACTCCTAGGGTGATTTTTCAATCATTTGTTTTAAAACATGCGAAGTAACTGTGAATGGACTTTAGAGAGAAGCATGCAATGCAATTATTTGCTTCTAAAATTACAATATTTTCTTTTGGCAGAGTGAAATATATTTGTTTCAATGGAAAAACATTTCTAATAAATGCAAAATTAAATTTTTTACAGGAATTAAATTTTTTACTTAAGTCTTGGTTCAATCTTTGGCCTTATATGTATTCCAATAATTTTTTTGTCAGGATTTTCCTTAAAAAAATTTGTGTGGCTTAAAATTGATAGCGGTTTGGAATCAAGTAAATACAGTATAGCAAAAAACAATTCTTGAAGTAACATAGAAATTAGGACTTTAGTAGTATAATGTACACATGATTTAAAGATTTTCAGGTGATAAAACATGCAAATTGAAATAGACATTACAATTATTAGTTAAATTAGATTTTCCAAAATCTTTAAGCAACCTGAATATTGTAACAATGGTATGAGCCCTCCATTCCCTAATTCATTCCAAATATCCAACACAGCCCACACCATATTATGGTGGAGGAATGCCTATGTACACATCATCTGCATATGCGCATTCCTCTGGGGGGGTGGAGTGTTGGTTCTCAGATAACTCATCAACCCCAGCCACCGACATCTCTCGTTGGTCTCATCTCTGTTCCCATTGGCTAGAGCTGACTTAACTTAGCACTCGCTAATTAAAACCTCTCACATTTATTATGTCTGTGAGAGGAAACCCATCCTTAAAGGGTGGGAAACACTGGCTAATCCAAGGCTCTTGGGTTACCCTAGCCTAAAAGAACTTACCACCAAAGCTTCTGGAAAAATAAAACACAAATTTATTCAACAAAAATAATATCTTAACACAAGGTAGCATTCTTTGCTGTTCATGTACCTAGCTAACATTACTGGTTGATCTCCAATAACAAGTGAATGAACAGTTAACTCGCAACATACAAATCTCACATGCTTTATCATCAGTTTAGCATAATTATTAACAAGGGGAATGGGGAGGAAGCATTGTCTTGAGGACCTACATGTCTACAGCCTGTACACAAATAAATCATCATAGTGTGCAGCACACACTAAATTAATTAAACTTATTTTAATTACATTATTAATTTAATTAAAATGAAAACTACCTTAATGGTATTCACATTTTGACATCCCCATGTCCGCAGACTCCAGCCAACTCTCAAATAGTTCGAAAAAAATATAAATGGTTAAGCATATATGTGAAATAATTTGAATGAAAACATATGAAATGCTTACGTGGACCACTGTACTGTCGTTACGTAATAATTCATTCACTTTGTATTGTGGCAGCGCTAGTTCTGATTCTGAAAAGGTGTCGCTCAAACTTTAGGAATCTCTGTATCAACTTAGCATTGAGTTATCAATAAATAGCCTCTTCCACTCGACAGTCAATCTGCCAATATCTCTTCTATATCTCACACATGCGAACAGTATCTTTGTCAGTCTTCTACAGTGGAGGAAATTAATTCCCTTGTGACTTCAATTAGTTTTCTGCATTAGACCAAGCCAGAGTAATAGGATTAAAATTGCACATATATGGAGGCAGTCTAAAATCATTGTAGTCATTAAAAGTAGGTCAATGCAAAATATTTCTTCAGGCTTTCTGTTCTGTGCAATTAAATCATAAAACTCTGGATTTTTTTACATATTCTGAGAAAATGGAACACTGCTATTTGTGAAACATTGTGCCATATCATTTTTCACTACATACTTGCAAGGGGATTTATTTTCTTGAACGGGTGCATTGTTCGTAACATATTTATCTGCTAACTTTGACAATAACTGATTAAGCATCCATAGTAGATAGGTTTGGCTGGTGAGGGCGCAGGTATTGTGCATCAGGATTCTGGATTTACTTGCAAACTATCTAGTTGAGGCGGTAATGGCCGGTGGCCTGGGACCGCCAGGTTATCAACAAAATTGCCGGTTTCATATCAAAAATCACTTTATATATGAATTATTTTACCAAAAAATCACCTTTTTCACCAAAAAAATTATAAAAAAACAAAATTGAAAATGAAGGAAGCTGATCCAAAGCTCCTAGAAGCAAGAGCAGAAAACAGAAAAGTCCTTATTGGAGTAAGAGGATTATAGGCTCTTAGCAGAATGAGTCACTTAATCCTCAGTAGAGGATGATTCGAGACTGAGCCAGGTCCAGCGGATCGGGTGGGATCAGAGGACATTGTCCCCTCCCCCAACCTTTATCTTGCACCTATCATGTCCCCACACACCCCTCCCCTTATCACCCCTCTTCAACCCTACCCTCGCCCCCACCTCACTCTTACCCTCTAGCAATTATTATAAAAAATTAAGAAAAATTAAAAATCAAAATTGAGGAACATATGTTAACCTCACTCTCGCCATACTACCCTAACCCACACCCCACCCCCTCCCCATCTCAACGCAATAATAAAAAATCTAGGAAAATCACAAAAATAAAAAAATNTACCCCCTCCAAGCAAGTATAACAAAATTGGCAAATGTATGAAAATATTTTTACTTGAAATGTGTACAGTATTCACAATGTATAGTGAAATAAGTTGAATAATTTTGCACCTTGTCTATATGACCATGTGTAATTTGACCCTTATAAGGAGTTTTCCTGTTAAATAAGCATTAGTTTTCCAGTCCCTTAAATAAGTCTTACTGTAATAGCCAAAGCATTCTTCAATAGAGGTTACACCAAATCCCTGTTTCACAAACAAATTCAGCGTACCACCTCAACCACAGTTCCTCAAACAAATATCAGTAAAACTCTGATATTCCTGTGGTTATCCCTTACCACGAGGGCATGGACAAACTCAGAACTATTCGCAACTGTGGACACAAAATTCTGGTTCATCACCACCCACTTAAAACTTGTTCTCCAAACCACCCAGATTTGTCTTCAAATTACACCACACACACGCGTACACCTCTCCCCCCCCTACTCCAAAACAAACTTGTGCACCCCAAATTACCACCCAGTTCCACAATCAGTAATATTGCCACTCCCAGGTATCTCATTCTTGCAGTAGCCCACGTTGCAGCTCTTGTGCTATACACGTCTTCCACCTCCAACAGCAGGCCATCAGACTTCTCTTATCCAGGGCAGCTACAACTGTGCAACAGAAAATCTTACCTACCAGCTACAGTACGTTCACTGCAATGGCTGTAAAGCAGAGACCAAACAAGTCATAGCGGGGACAAATGTAAATTTGCAGGAGAAGCCAGTTGCAGCAGAGACAGCATCTCACAACTAGAACTTTGACTCCTGTTACACAACCAGAGTGGTGAGGGCCGAACCGTCTAATAATAGTGCAGAACTGCGACGCTGGGAACTGGCCCACCAATACCTCACCAAATCCAGACACCTGGCTTAAACATAAGATAACCCCTCTGCCACATCTCAAATTTCCTGCCTCACCCTAGTTTGCTTCCCGGCCTCTAGCTTCACTGTTTGCTAACCACCTCTCACCAGACTGCAGTGTGCCACTGCTCGCCACCTGATGCTGGTCTAGGCAGCTAAACGTTGTGCGACTGCGCATCCGCGTGGAAAATGTGTTAGTCTTACTTTTTTTATGTATGTCTATCTAAGAGTACCGCCCTGCGAGTACTTGTGCATTCTGTCTACTTTTGACATGAATTACATGTCTTTCTCGCATGCTGGAGGGGTAATGCGCGCCGCACTCGCCATCACAAAAATATGTACAGCGCCTCGCCCCGCTACTTAGTCCCCGTACACACGCCAGACTGTGCGCATGTATAGATGGACGGAGCAAGGTTGCCTGCACATTATAAATACATTGTTTTATAATGTTTGCCTTATCGCTTCCAGTGGTGCTTCATGGAGTTTGAGACAAATTTGGGCGCAATGTGCAGCACTTTTATTCTTTTCCCCAATAGCAGTAACGTCGTGCTACTCTGGCACNCCAATAGCAGTAACGTCGTGCTACTCTGGCACAGACAAACAGTTCGCCAAGCTATTTCTAAACAATTCCTTCGGGCATGTGTGTGGTGTGTGCGATCGCCTCTGGCACAAGGATATATCGAACTATGCGTTTCATTATCCAATACCGTAACAAGACAGACATTTAATCCATGTTCAGTAGGTGCCACAAATGATCTACCGTGGGGAAGTTTTTTTATAACTTAATTGGGTATGTTAACTTCTTTCTGTTCATGTAACAGTCATCACCTGCTTTTGTAGACCAAGACACCCTTCACTAAATTCCTGTTGTGACACACTACTCAAAAGAGGAACTTTTTTGTGGTTTTGTACAAAGTATTGTCAACTGTATTAGTAGAAATGTGTCTGGTGTCAAATAGTTTGGACATGGGTATTAGTAATACATTAGCTGTATCCCTCTCCAGCAAACTGTTTTTTTTTTTGCAACACTGCATTCTTATTACAGATTGTAATTGCTCCTGAATGGCACACTTCCTTACTGCAGATCCATTTTTAACCATCTTTCTGGTTTTTGGTCCAAAGGTACTGCCCCCCCCCCCCCCCCCCCCNNCCTCCCCCCTACTAACCAACAAAAAAAGTTTTACGAGTCAGTGAGCTTGGAATGTAGCTTATGAATGAAGAGATATGTAGAGCGCTCAAGAACAGTACTGTCAATTAGAGAAGAACTGTGCTCTAATAGAAACTGAGATGGACATTTTATCTCGTACAGTTGCTGAACAATTATGTTTTGAAAATATGCCACACAACTACCACTCCCTTCAACTTGTGAAAGAAACTCTACCTCATCATCAAGGTATTCATTCAAATACTGCACTGAGCCATACCACGAATTCCACCTAGTCATTATTGGGGAAGGGAGAAGTTTTGGTTTTTGTGGATCAGTTGGATACTTTCTTTCGAGGAAAGAATGGTACCTGGGGGGTTTTTTTTTTTTTTTTTTTTCTCCCCTGAACACACGTGTTTAGTTCACTCAGAGCACTGCTCCACAAACTTGCAAAAATGTTGAGCTAATGAGCCCAACACTGAATGTGAACCATATCACCTGCGAAAAGAATCATAAAGCAATTTGTGCATTTTGTCTTGTAAGCTGTAGAATCTGTTACAATGGCACCAGTGTTTTTATACTTTGTTTCGTGCTCAGCGACTACTAACAATATTGCCCTTGAGCAATGTGTGCCAGTTGTCTCACACCACCAACAAATACACGCTGTTCACTGTTCTCGGCCAACACACGAATCAGTTCAGTGAACATACACCGGCTCGTATGATCATTTGTTTCATCACACATTAAAACTACTTTTTGGTTTTCAGACATCTTATTCACTTCAAGATTATCTTTCCCTATCTTGGGAACATAATTTTCCCTCTAAGCATTGGCTCCAGGAATGTCACGTAAACCTACAGAAAAATAAAAAAATACATGTTGTAAATTACTGTTTGGTACAAGGTGCAGAGTAGTTTTTGTTATAATTTTGTATTACTTTGATGTAGAATAGTCTGCATATTAATTTCCAACGAAACACTAAAAAAATTCAATATAAGCTGCACTGCTCAAACATAATATTTTTAATGATTTTAAAGACACTGTAGAATATTGTGAAACTTACCTTGAAGATACTTCTCAAACCACAGCCTCATACTAGGATCATCAGCCTTTTCAATGGGAATGTTTGCTTCCAGCACCATTTTTGTAAAATCCAGAACATATTCTTTTTTGTTCTTTTTCCTATTTATGGTCTGTTGAACTGATGACGGAAGAAAGATTTGTTTCATGGTTTTTTTGTTCTTAATGGCCAGATCCTTTTTTCGTTGATTTTTTTTGCAACAATCTTTTTTTCTACCAGTCCAAAGNCCAGCACCATTTTTGTAAAATCCAGAACATATTCTTTTTTGTTCTTTTTCCTATTTATGGTCTGTTGAACTGATGATGGAAGAAAGATTTGTTTCATGGTTTTTTTGTTCTTAATGGCCAGATCCTTTTTTCGTTGATTTTTTTTGCAACAATCTTTTTTCTACCAGTCCAAGGTCCTGTTGCAGTACTTGCACATAATTACTGCCTTGTTCAAAAGTTCAAAGGTTCAAAGGGTGGCATTAGAGAAAGNGTCCTGTTGCAGTACTTGCACATAATTACTGCCTTGTTCAAAAGTTCAAAGGTTCAAAGGGTGGCATTAGAGAAAGAAAGGCGGAACAGGATACTGTATAGTGGTGTTTCCCAGCAGCTCAGCAGGTAGTTTCCAAACTGTCCTTTTTTGTTTGTAGGAGTGAACTGCCATTCATAATGGTTTGGGGTGGAGGGGAGGGTGGCTGGCTGACTGACTGGCTGACTGACTGGCTGACTGACTGACTGGCTGACTGACTGACTGACTGACTGACTGACTGACTGACTGACTGACTGACTGACTGACTGACTGACTGACTGACTGACTGACTGACTGACTGAAATGATGGTTACAGGAAGGGAAGTGCTTGACAGCTGCCAGCGGTCTTGGGAAAGGAGTGATGTGGGATAGATAAGGCTGGCACTGTGTAAGGAGGGGTGTGGAGGTGAGAAGGCTGGCATGGGAATCTTCACGAGTTATGTACAGTTAATTGTACGTGGTGTAATGCAATGCATGACAAGTGTGCTACTACCGCCTTTATTGCTCCCACACATTTTGGTCTTGGGCATGTTCTGATTTGAAGCAGCCTTAACCACAGACGTTTTGTGTACTCTATGTTATTTATGTTTTTTTTCATAACACAAACATGATGTGGCGAGTGCATACGTCAGCACTTATCTGGCCTGCCACCACTTATCTTGCCACTGGCAACCACCCCAATAAATCAGCGCGCATGAACGACTTAAGTTCTGTCTTACCCATGTATCAGTGGTATCAGTGATGCTGTTTAGGTGGCCTTACTTCTGGGGAAAAATGCTAGTGCTACATGGGTAAATACCACAGATTGTAGTGTTCGTTTCGGCCTTGAACAATTCCCATTATGAAGGTTTTACTGTATTAGTGTGACACAAAATTTTGTCAAACTAAAGGTTATTTTACAAAGGACGTATGAAACGTTCATCATTTTCAAGTATGAAACGTTCATCATTTTCAACAACATTTACACTTACGGTAAATACAGTAATTTACTACAAAATTTTCCCACACTTACAGTAAAAAAAAAGTTTCACAAAAGCCTTGGGTTTGTTATGCGGTGCAAAAATATCACGTGGAAAATCATAGAATCATAGATTTGGGTNAGTTTCACAAAAGCCTTGGGTTTGTTATGCGGTGCAAAAATATCACGTGGAAAATCATAGAATCATAGATTTGGGTTTGGGTTCATGATTCAATAATTTCAGACATGTATTCGAGGATAAATTTGTATTCAAAGATAAACTGGATTTGCCCCACCCATATTCGTTAAGTAACAATTTCATGTCTTACTGGTGTTTTTTTTGTTAATTTTAAATTTTTAACGACCCTCTAANCCATATTCGTTAAGTAACAATTTCATGTCTTACTGGTGTTTTTTTTGTTAATTTTAAATTTTTAACGACCCTCTAACAACTTTCGGAATTAATTAATTTATTTTAAGACTTTGTGGACTTTTAATTTCGGAATCATGATAACACCAAAATAATAGCAGCATGGTTGTCCTAGACTGTTCAATGCTGTGCTGTTTGACTAAGCCTTACAAAATTGGGTGTGTCGTTGCCGCGCCGACTGGCCTCAGCCTGCTGAAAAGTGGCAAAATCACAGTATTCCACCAGACAGTGTGAAGGGGATCAGTAGCTGCAGGGGAGATGCAATGGTGCATGTGTGCGTGCATCATCACACACACTCAGCTGCTGCTGGCTGTCTCATCCTGCCAAAGAGAGACGGCTGGTAGTGTTTATCCAGTAAATGGGTAGATGGCAAAATGCTTTTTCTCTCCAAAAGTTAGCACGGTAATGATTGTAGTTTCCTCTTCAAAAGGAAATGTTAAGTAATTGGGTAAATACAGTCATTAGCATCAATGAAAGTAGAAGAAACTAAGTATATAAGTTAAGGTAAATTTCCTTTTATGTAGAATATTGTCTCTACAATGTATAATATACGTAAGTTATTTTAAAGTAATACTAACGAAACTATGCCACACACATTACAAAATGTAATGGTGTTTTAGATGCCTCCAGAGCACAGCACTACTGTGATATCGATGAAAATGGTAGGTATAAAGGGTATAACGAGATCACAAGTTATATTGAATGTTACAGTAAAACGGGAATTTGGTATTTATTTTTTTTGCATATATATTTGGCCAAGAAACAGGAATTTTTGAACCTTTAGTTTAATTAAATGAAATAATGGATTATGTCAGGGATTTTATATACTCATTGGTTAAATGTTTGGAAATTATTAAGATCTAATTGTAATGTTGCAATGTTTGTTAGGCGCCATTATTGTAATGTTGCACCTTGTCAGGGTGCCATATTTGTAACGATGCACGTCCCGTTATTGACGGCTGGAAGTTACCACTCGATAAGTTCAGTAGTAGCAACGTGAAACTCTTTAAAAAAGACGCCAATTAAATATTAAATAAAAAGTCAAGTTCCGGTACATTTTTTCTATACTTGTATTTATTAATCGATTGAAACAGTTCACATACGATCTTCAGATATGCAGAGTACGAACAGGTTCACAGATAAACAGACAAGTACAGAACAGCGCCACAGTCGTTTACAAATTATTCATGTCTTAAAAACTTGCATCGCAAGAAGTTACGAAGGCAGGAGGGACGTTTGTTCCCTCCTGGCACCCTAGCAACCTCCCACACTGGCGAAAAGAATTTATTACAGTTAAGGTTTGGTCGAAAAAGAACGAAGTTGAAAGATTTAGTGGTCGCGGGTGCTTGCTGGTNTGTTCCCTCCTGGCACCCTAGCAACCTCCCACACTGGCGAAAAGAATTTATTACAGTTAAGGTTTGGTCGAAAAAGAACGAAGTTGAAAGATTTAGTGGTCGCGGGTGCTTGCTGGTGTGGGTGAAGTTCGTCATGTCCTATGCGTCTTCTCTGACTGTTGGTTACTTTTTCTTGCGGGGCGAGTATTCGTCCAGGGTTTTTATCACTTGTGGCTACCCCCTTTCTCGCCCCAGGGTGCCACCAACCGTTACCAAATATGGGCTTAGTGTGTGTCGCCACGCTCTTCCCACGCTATCCAAAACTGCATAGCATGCTTAACTGCGCCGTCAGTTAAATATAATCAAACTTCTCTAACAAAACCTGATGGCGCAGTCAGAAAGTTTTTAATGTAATGCTGAATTGTACTGAAAACTAAGACTTTCGAAACGGCAAACGGATGCCCGATAAACGTTATTCCACTATAAACAAACTACCACGGCTTTAATTTTGAATCCCGATAAAATATTACGAAGCCCCATTAAACAAAAGAAAATGAACCGCGTATCCCGAAAATTAATAACACTGCGTTATTACAGCATTTGGTGGAGAGACATTAAGTAAAGTGAAAATGAAACAAATAATTCTCTGCAGTCAATAGCTGTCAGTGAGTAACATATTAAAAAGTACAAGTTTCTTTGGCAGATGTAGGTATATTCAGCTCGCTAATGATTAAGAATCGCATATTTTCGAAAAATTGCACAAATATCCACAAGTCCGTAACTTGTGAATATTATTTAATTATTATTTGTTATTTGGTGGACTAAATATCCAGGTTTGTTACAGCAAATCAAGAACATTTTGTTTGAAGTCAGGTATCACAATTATAACCATTATCATGATTGTGGAGAGGAGGGATGTGGTGCTGCACAATGATTCAACACACTTTCGGAAGAAAAAACAATTTTGTCAAGTAAAATTGTTTTTAGGGCCCAGGTTGTTGTAATAGATAACATTGAAAGTGCATTTTTTAGTTATAATAAGTACTTCAGTTTTAGCTGTAGATGGATGAACAAAAACAGTTCACATTTAACTTTTTTACCCGTTTCTTTTATTATATGTTACAGTGAAGACTAAGGAGTAAATGTGAAGTTGTGCATATTTGCAAAGGCAAAAATTATTAGTGTGATTGTTTCAAATGTAGATAAATGTTGATAGTAATTTGGTTTAGTATAAACATTTATAAGGAATTTCCAATTGATAAGTTTTCATAATTTTGTGTGTTTTAAGTTCTTTGGTTAAGTGTAAGTAAACTTCAATTTTTCCAAGGGCTTTGTTATAATAATTTACAAACTCTGGGTTTTTATTTTAGATGAAATTTAGTCTTTTATTAATGGTGAGCATTTATGCCTATGTAACTGATAATACAATTTGTGATCTGTTTCTGCACTATTTGAATTGTAATGAAGCGTGCAGTGGCTAGTTGTGCGATATTTAAAATATTATTTCTGCCTCACAGTTGTGCGCCATATTGTAATGAAGCGGATAGTGCGTTCGTTACTACGTTATTTAAAAACATGCAGCCTCGCCGTTGGGCGCCATATTGTAATGAAGCGGGCCTCTGCTCGTTACAATATAGTTATAATAATGCCGCACAGTTGTACGGGCGCCATCTTGTAACGTTCAGCCGCGTACACTACAGACTGTTTACTTGCCTCGGCTTGCTCGGGGTAGAAACACGAGACTCGGTACCATTGGATGTTCGTTGATTATGAAAGACACTTCAAGTTCGAAGTTAGTTTGTTCTATACTTTATTTATCATTTTTTGAATGATACAATTCACATACGAATGTCCAGTATGCAGAGTACGAATCGTTCAGAGATAAACATTCAAATACGGAACAACGCCACAGTGGTTTACCGTTTATTAATGTCTCTTGAATATTAGCCCGAAGAATTAATAACTGCTGCTACCTCCCACACCGGCTGAGAAATTAAATAAAAGTCTAGTTGCTGATGTGGGGGTTACCGTCCTGCCCGAACGTGGCCTAGGCTATCATACTTCTGACTACTGCCCTCACGGGTGACGTGAAGTGAAGTAACTCTGACGACTGCTCTAACCAGACTCAAGAAGACTTGCTCTCCGACTGCTCTCCGACTGCGACTCCTCTCGCAGCAGCGTGAGAACTGGCTGTGTCCCACGCTCACCCTGTCATCGATACTGCTGCGCCCGTTACCGATATCGTAACTGCGTCGCAGGAAACTAAAACTGTGCTGTCAACAAGAACGAACTTCGCGGTCCACAAAAACTTGTTGACGCACTCACCTCCGGATAACGAACTTCTCGTATATCAAAACGGCGCCGGAGGAACTAATCTAACTAATGATGACGCGTTCCAAAAAACCACGATGTTTGAAATGATGAAACACAACCGGACTCCTGATAAACGAACACAGCAAACGTCCGCCCATTAAACTACAAAAGTACACGTCTGCTTGATAATCAAACGTGGGAACCTGCCACCACGGCTTAAAACTGAAACCCGATAAAAATATACTGAAACTTTCCCGAGCTTCATACATACGAAAGAATTCTACACCCAAGTCCCGAAAATTTAAGTATATTGCGTCATTACAACCTTAAAGTGTTACTGATGGCAGAAGTGGCAGGTCTGCAGTGGTTTTTAATAGTCCTAAAATCTTGGAGTTTAAGTTGATGTATTTATGGTGTGTACTTAGTGGCAGGGCCGCTCAGGGGATTGGTGGCCCCTGTTTGATGTGATTCTACATACTTTGAATATTACATAATTTTTCATTCTGTTTTACCAGTAGAAAACATATTGCTTGAAAACAAGTTTTTAGTTGGCTATTGAACTGTTGTTTTATATGTGTTGAGATTAAACTATTGTGAAGAACTGCACTACCAGTAAATAGTTTTTAAAAGTTGTTATAAATTCCAACATTTCGTAATGTTCATAATCATTAAAAATTATTTTGCAAATTAAAAAAACTCTGTAACAATAAAAAGTATATGTAATGGCACAGTTACTGAATGCTTGACAACATTCTTCCGACGCTGTGGGGGCATTAGGTAACAGGACAGGTCCCGGAGTGATGACGTGGTTACTTATCTGCACTTGTTGCGTGGTAGTTCCGGCAGTTGAGGTCTGGTCAGTTGGATGGCTTGGATACGTTCTGGCAGTTGATGAGATCTGGTGAGCTGGATGGCCCTGTTATATAGGCCCTCTGTCTGGCTGTTGTTGGTGTGTTGCACTCAGCTGGCTTCCTCTCGACGTGACGCTTCTCGTTGAAGCTCACCACTCGCTCCTATTCTCGGCGTAGGGTGTAACTGACTGTTACCTCCCTACCACGTCCCGGCGAAATGACCCTCGACGGGCCCCACCCCGAGGTTGCACTGCACTAATCTCACTAGCTCGACATGGCACTTCTCGTTGAAGCTCACCAACGACTCCTTCTCGGTGCGTTATTGTAACTGACTGATGCGGTAACTGACTGACTTGACTCGCGTCCCGGCGTGGTGATACTACTCGTCCGACGTAACTCTGGTAACTGTCTCTGATTCTGCCCTGCGTCTCGCGTCCCGATAAGGCTGACCCCTTAATGTTGCGACTGACGGACGTGGCCGGGTTCCGATCTCCCCGGCCTTGGTACCTGTTGCACTGACTTACTCTCTCGGCGCAGAGTATCGCAGATTCCGACTGAACTCTGTGCGGAAATAACGAACTGAGGCCCTCTTCTCTCGTAAATTTGCTTATATCCTCTCTTGGCTCCCTCCTTCGATTCCCACACGTGTCTGGGAGGGGAGGGAGGAAGGCCCAGTCCACAGCGTACTTCTTACACGTGCCATGGTTCTTGTTGTTCG
>NQII01000051.1:1557510-1685179 GCA_002778355.1 Clitarchus hookeri
GTAGATTCCTCATCAGGGGGCTGCGGTGTTGTAATGTTTGGCTACTCACCTCCCACTAAGGAGAATTATTATTTATTTACCCCAGGATTAATGACTTTTATCTTAAAATGAAAACAAAAATTAAGTTGTTCAGTATTGTAATTTTGATCAGAAGAAACAAAGTTGTTACCAGTTTACATAAATTTCTAATTTTTGCATTAACTGAAGTTATTGTTATAATGGTTAGTGCGTAGAGAGTAGTGCATAAAATTGTGATGAAAAACCCTCTAGAGTACACGGTGGGTTTGCAATTGGAAAATAATGCTTTAAATTACGAATTATGGCGTGTAAAAAAAGAACCTTAAGTGGTTTAATGTGCTTGTTCATAATAGACCTTAGGTGGTTGTGTGCTTTTAGAGTGGTAACTAAAGGGTTGTTGGACTAGTAAATGTCCATGTGCCCACAACATGGTGGGGCCTACCAGGTCCTAGTACATTTTTCCATTTGTTAAAGAAAACAACTTGATGCTATTCCCCACCTGTGGGTCCTAGGGTCCTCAGTTAATGTTAGATGGCACAGACTAAGGTGCCTGATAGGTTGAGGGTAAACAATAAGGTAGTCTTTTGGTGTTTCACTTTAACTGGTTGGTTATATTGTCCCGAGTTTAGATATACAGAAACACTTCTGAGGTGTGGTACTCTATTTAACTAACTCTGATTAACTGTGGGCAATGTCNGGGGGGCTTCTTTGGACGGCGATTTGATACTTAGCTCTGCTTGTAGTGCTTGGTATGTTGTCGGCTGGATGAGATCCGGTGATGTGGGCGGCCTTGGTGTCGTCTCCCCTTGACTGCTGCTCTGGGTTCGCTCCTCGATGCTCTTCTCCCAGCAACCTCTCGTTCCGACATCCTCTCGCGATTCCCGACGTAACTGACTCTCTCGCTTATCTCCTCTCTTGACTCCCTCCCTAAGACTGTACACGTGCCTTCCCTTGTTGGGGGAGGGGTGTGGATGAGGGCGTAGAACAAAGAATACTTCATACACGCATCATGGCTCTTGTTGGTGGAGGGGGTGATCTGCACTCTATTGCTTACTTCTGCTCTTTTTCGGCACGTGTTCAGATTTTCCCGTGTTTTGTTAGGGGAGGGTGGGGACTCGTGACTCAACTGTCAGCTCTGTCAGCCTTTTTTCTCTTGGGTAACTAGAGGTGCGTGTTTGCGCCATTCTAGCTTGGCTCTGCATTTTAGCCCACTTTCCTACTTATTTACGTAGCGCCTTCCGGGTGCTTCGGCGATATGCCAGCTCTTACTCAGCACAACCTTGACACCTGTAACTGAGATCCATCCTCTGGGTTGACCTGTCCTGGCTGTCCACGTGTCCCGCGACTCGTGTCAACTTGTAGGCGCTTGCAGGGAGGATAATATGGCGGGGGAGGGGGGATTGTGACAGCGACGTTCTACTTACTATATGCGCCACGCGTCAAATATTACCAATAGAGATTAGACACACACGTATTCATTTCTACAATTTATCAAAGCAATGTCAAATTTCTACCATCAAGTTTTTGGGCTTATGTATAGTAATTAATATGTCTACAATGTAGTCATATTAGTGGTGTGTGGTAATTAGCAAGAATATATTAAATCTTTGCATTCCTGTGCCGCAACGTCTGCTTATGCACTCTGATGGGGCTGGTTTTGTAACTCATAGACTCCACCTGTCTACCTGCCTATTAATTCGCGCTTGCACCTTTCAAACATTATATGAAATATTATACTGGTACATTCAGCTTGAACTTATTTGTACTCCTATAGAAAAGTGCATAGTCAGTATGATGAAAGACAAATGATTAAGTGATCCTAAAAGTTTCTGTCTGATAAATGTGGTTTTTTTTTTGGCGTACTGGATTTGATAAAAAGGCAACATTAATCTTGTTTCAGGGGTTTGAGTGAAAGGATACCCAACTTTGGTGTGCCAGACCCTAAGTCTGTAAAATCTAAATATGCGAGTGAAGAGAGTTCGTTTTCCAATCTTAAAATTGACTCCTTTCACGTTTTCACTTGACTTATGCACAAATAAAGCCATAAGACCCACGGGAATGTAAATTTTACATACGGCAGAAGAACACAAAATGGGCACAAAAGTAGACTTTAAGCAGGTACTTCAAAATGGCTCAATTAACCGTGAAAAGCTTATGTCTAAGAAGCACTATATGTCAAAAAACAGTGACAGGATTAGCACTTATTTCTATGAAGCTATCAGTAGCTGGGAAGCTAGACTTCGGAGAAGTGATAGATAACTTTGCCTAACTCATATTTGTAATAAATTTCAAGGTACTATGTGCATACATATATATATATATATACTAATGCAGAAATGAGTTTTAAGTATTTGGCATATAAATTATATTTAGAGTTATGTATTTCTAATACTTGGATTGTGGTGCTTGTCCAGAAAATATATATTGGTAATATATAAATATAAGTTAATTAAAACATGCTGGATGGGGTCCTTATAAAAGATTGCCAAGTCGTGCAAGTTTCTACGATAAAACAACACGTCAGTCAGAAGACTGGTGGGGAGCTTTACTCCCTCGCCGATACACTTGCATGTAAATTTACTAAGATAGCAACGGGGGTTAACAGCTATAAATGTGGGCCCGGAGCCCAGCTCAAACAAAACACAGCAGCTCGCAGCCGGCTCATTGATTTGACCCAAGTCTGTCGAGCTGCAACTAGATTTGCACACACACTTAACGAGTTATGGGGACCTCTATTCCTGGTTTCATGACAGGCCTTCTGGGGGTGTATGGGAGTTCGGCTGCGGCAAGTTTCTAGTTACGCCTCTGTGTGCATTGTTTCTTTTCTGGGAGAGTTGCAAGGAGTATCTTGATTTTAAATCTTCTGTGGAGGTGATGACTCAGAACAGCACAGTATGTGGTGTTGGTGTAAATTTGTAATCATTTGTATATGGTTATATTTGTGAATTAAATTAACAATGAGATGAGTCTCTGCTAGACAATATCCTCGTTGAATAACGATAAGCCTAAATGCTTGTTTTATTATTTAATGTTGTGATTCATTATTACCTAAATTTAAAGAGGACATATTTATCACGATATGCTAGAAGTTATTCGTTGGCTAGAATTCAAAACTATCATATGAATTGTGATTCGTAAGTTGAAAAGATGTTCAGTTTGCACGATCAGCTATTACTACATAATTCTTAAGCCATAATTTTTAAAATATAAGACCACCCGTGGAAATTACACTCAGGTTTTAAGCAGTTCATGGAACTAACTCAAAATTTCCTTTCTTTTTTTATAGCAAAAATAAGGTATTAAAGTTAGCTCGATATGTCTAACCAGACAATAAATAACACCAGGCACTGGATGAATAATTACAGCGTAAGTTATCACTGTGTACTATCTGTATGTATGATTGGAATAAAATACATGAAAAACTATACATTTACAATGTTCAAGACCAGGGAAAATTATTTTATCCATCAGTAGTGGGTGTACATAAAAAATNGGATAAAACAAAATTACCCCTGAATTACAGCGTAAGTTATCACTGTGTACTATCTGTATGTATGATTGGAATAAAATACGTGAAAAACTATACATTTACAATGTTCAAGACCAGGGAAAATTATTTTATCCATCAGTAGTGGGTGTACATAAAAAATATATTTAAAAACAAGGAACTATGGTATACTGATTATGTGAGGAAGTGTAGACTTATCCTAAATATGTAAATGTGTATATTAGTTATTGCGCTTTCTTTGCAGAATTTCAAAAAACACAACAGAGTACAAATTCGCAAAATAAAAATTTTTCCTAGAATACTGAAGAAATCAACCAGTTATTTTCACCACAAACAGCACCGTTTAATAATATGCGATAATTTTCCAAGCTACATATTTGAATTAATTAGAAAATATGAAATTAACCACAATCGGCCCAATCAGTAGAAAATACGTATTTGAAACCGGCTGTATATTGAACCATGGAATGTTTTTAAGATGTAATTACTAAATGCAAGAGCATTAGATAAAAATATGAATTACAAATAGCACAATAAATACGTACCACATTTAAGTTTTGCTATTGATGTCTTTTCCAAATTCGCGAATAAATATGACATGCGGTTAGAGCACATGATCCACACTACGGTGACGCCTTGTACCGATCTCAAGTCGTGCTACACTGACTATCTCTCTGGAAGAAAACTCTGCACTGGTGACTGCCCGACTAATGGTACTACTTGCAGATGAGGGTTGGTTTATGGCTTTGTGACCCCTCTCTATGTAAGGGCTGCACACAGCATAACAGAGATGGCACCCTCACCCTCAAGTGCTTGCTTGCCACTGGGTTTGTCCAGGATGGTTTGGTGTGGTTAAGTCAGTCAGTGAACACTGATGCTCAGAATGTTTGATCACAAGGGTATATTAACATCAAGAATTTTTTTTTTTAATTTCCACCTTATTTGGTCCACGGCAGAGTGTACCCACCTCCCCCTTTCTGGGCAAGCCTGTGTGTATACAATCAATAGTTGATGTTCATCTTGTTGCGCTCACTGCTTGCAACGATTCTATGGTACAGTATGTGGAAAAAAACGTAACGTTAAAGCTCAGTTCACAATGTAAAAGTGTACAAAATGAACGTGTACATTTCAAAATGAAAACGGGTATTCTTTATTGCACTGTTTATGGTTATCGTGTATGTAAACAGCCCTTGCGTACACGGCCATGAACCATGCCGTAAAGAATGCACACTTTAATTTCAATATGTATACGTTCATTATGTACATGTTTTTAATCTGAGCTTAACTGCTTGCAACAATCTCTATGATGCTGCGGTAAAACAAAAAACGTGAGTTAAATTGCAAGAAAACGAGTCTTTTAAAGTTTTCTATCGTACAAATCCATGACAAAGAAATATGGCATCCATCTCAGGTATTTGTAAACGTATATTTTGGGCTATATGTTTATCAGACAGTGTAATTTTAGGGAATGTTAAACACTGAAATTGATGTAAAATAAACTACCTAAACAAATGTGTTATTGCAGGAAAACGTACGTAGCAAGAACATAAATACGAAGTTCCACGGTATTTTAAAATTGTGTATATTGCTATAGCTAGACCCTAACATATAATTGCCTCTCATCTAGTGCCTTTCACAGCATATAATGACACCCTGATATCCTGCACAGTTTACTGATTAAGTCAAATTAGCTGGAATGTGCTAACCAGTGGATTTAGAGAGGATCAATCCATTGAGTTCCCAATTTTAAACAAACTCCCTACACTATACTTCAACTGTCTAATGCTCTGCATAGTTGTAGTCTTAATTGTAAAAGTTATTTTATGAGTGGGTTTTGTATCATGAGACAGACAGTAAATTACCAGGGGGAAAATATTTCCAAATCTGAAGGCTTGGAGAGGCCTGTTGGGATCAAGGGTTTGCAGAAATTGCCCCTTCCTGTGGGCAGCTTTGCTTAATGGTGAACACCCTTTAATGACCCATTTTGTTGTTGTTGTTGTTAGAAGCCAACTTTAAGATAGCTAGACTTGGGGAGTACAAGTCATTTGCCTATAATTATTTTGTCTAAAACACAGTGTCTGATTTTAGCTTTTAAAGCTATTCAGACGTGAAAGGGGTTATGCGCGTAGCTCAATAATTAGTCATGATTCGGTAGAGCACAACAGTATAAGATGAGGTTTATTACACATGAGGATTTTACAATAACTATTTAAATGACTATTGATCGGGGGAGCTTAAATTGATTACCAAGATGCTAATTAATTATATTAAATGTTAGTTACTTCACGCCATTACTATTACTGTCTAATTGGAAATTCGTCACCTTGTTCATGTTGCCGGAGGCTGATTCTACGAGGCTATTAACGACGGCCGGACACACCCATCTTCCGCAGTCTTCTCTCTGGCCTGGTCGACGACAAAAGACGCCGCTCCCAATGTTAACACTGGCCTATATCGGTTGCGTTGTTTAATATTCTTTGCCTCGTTTACTGGCCGGTGGAGAGGATTTCTGCAACTGTCTTTCGCAAGGTGTTGTTGCAATCACGCTCGTGCCCTGGTTTAATGTTTGAAAGTGTGATCAGGCAGATCATCCAGTTACGGCCTTTTTACATCATAACATCTCCCCCAATGTTCACCAGCGAGATGCCCTCGTCTCGCCCTAGTATGTGTGGATTATGTAGATGACTGGGAGTTGCAGCTTTCATGTTGTGGCAGCAGGAATATGGATCGGGTTGAAGTCCTCTTCGCTACAGTAGGAAACATTTTTGAAAGGAATTATAGTAGACTGATAAGTTGGGTATAAGGAACTGCCAATTGCTTTAGTGCACTCCTCGGGCAAGGGTGGCCGATCAAATGCAGGGCTGTGTGTTTACAGCGGTCTTGCGGGCCTTGAACTTGCATTTCTGCTGGGTGTGCAAATTGTCTTTCGCGCGAGCTCGGCAGACGCCCCGCGGGCAGTTCGCGAACGCTTCAGCCTTTCTTGAGTTTATGAGTCCCTAAATACTACGTGGCGTGAATTGTTCATTATATTAATTCTTGTAAGGAATTAAGAAAAAAAAATATAAATCATTAATCACATTGAAAATAGAAAACAATATTTTGAATTTAAATTTGGTAAGTTAACTGCTCTCCCCGTTACAATAATTATTGTGTTTTGTTTGTACAGAAAATACACGTGCTGAAAATAAATACATGTTAGAACACTGACAAAAATAGTGATGTGATAGGAGATTGTTACATATGAAAATGGTTCGTGACGTCACGGTGGTAGGATACTGATGGGATAGTATCTAAACGTAGAATATTATTTAATTAATAATTGGAACTTCTATTTATTAAGAAAATTAAACAAAGGTGCAGCTGCTTTTCCACTACGTTTCAATATGTAAGTGGGAAACGGAAAGGATACAAAAGTAACTTATGCACAAGTATTTAAAGATAAAATAAAATATTGACGTAATAAATGTTACCTATTTTACAAGAAATATGTGTCGGTAGCAGATAATAATATCTATTAAATGTGGTTAAATTGTTATTTTCTATAAAAATTAAAATCTTAAATTACAGGGATAAGAAAGTCATTACTTTTCCTTAAAGACTAGATTATTTAAATGACCACATTTCAAAAAAGTTTTACAAATGAGACGTCTCTATTTTATGATTGATACCTCCCCAGCGCTATGGCGTATAAGTAGGTATTGATTCTGCTCTCTGCGTAAGGCGCCAGCAATTGATGCTAGCCCTCAGTGTTAGGGCGTAGGAATATGTTGACGCTACTATCCCTAGGTCCAATTTACCAAATAAATTCACCTTCTTTGCGAGTTAACATAGGTCAGTTTTATTTTCGCTTAACAGGTTAACTTCTACATGAACACACGAGACAACTCTCCCTCCCCCTTGCTACGTAGGGCTTGACTCGGTGATTTGTGCCGTGGGGAGCAAGGTTTGTCACACTTCCTGTATGTCTTTACTTAGCTGTCTCGAGGCGATGGTCCATCTCCTCGTCTGCGACCTCGGGACCGCTCCGTCACTCGGTGGGCAGGCTGCGACCGTTCCTCGCTGACCGGTGTTGACGTCTCGATGCCTTCTCTCGGACTCGTTCCTCCCAGCGCCACTCCGCACTCCTCACTTGAAATCGGCCGACTGCCCCGTTCCTTCCTCTTCCTCGAGTTTTTGTACGCTCGTTCGCCATATTAAACTCTCATCATCTCTGCACGTGGCCGGGCTGACCGCCGCGTCCTCTGGGTCGTAAAAACGTGTTCGGCGCCCCGGCTACCCGCACGTGGGCCCAGCGTCGTCCCTCGATTCTGGCATCGAAGTTTACTGCTCCGCCCTGCACGTGCTGGCACACTTGGTGGCCTCTTGGTTGGCGCAGTGTTTCTTCTGCCTCCGGATATCGCGTCGCTATTATTCTCGCACGTTCGCCAAAAGCTCTCATCATTTATTGCGGTAGCCGGCTCGGGAGATACGCAGCTGCTGGTGTGAGCTTAGCGTCCCCTTGTAGCTGCGAGACGCAGCTGCGTCTGTCTTCTTCCGCATGTGGCCCCTACACCACGTGTTCATTCCGCCTTGGAATCCTGGCGCCATTCTTCTAGCATGCTCGCCAAACCCTTAATATTTATTGCGGTAGCCAGCCTGCGAGTTTCGACAGTGTGTGCCTTCTGACGACAAAATATCTTTCGGGACGCGGGATGCGTCATGATGTTAACTCTTACAATTTATTAATTAATATATATATGTTAACTCTTACAATTTATTAATATATTTATAAAAGTTGTTAATTGAGTAGGTACATTTAAATACATATTAATGTTTTTTTACAAACAGTTGAGTATACCTTTTTTTTTTTTAATTTTTTTTAAAATTATAAATAATACATTTCAAAAATATCTTTCGGAAGCCGCCTATTAACAATCGCTTTTTTTTTTTTTTTTAATGCACTCCTAAACTTTTTTTAAGTAAATTTGGTCGTGTGTTACCGTTAGGGACCTGCAAGGTGCGGTGTGAGTGGTATAAGTAAAATATGTGAACCGCTGGTTACCTGTAAATATTTTTACGTAAGACTCGCGAGCTGAGTTAAGCGGTAGTGCTGTGGGCGTTGCTTGCGCCGCCCCCCGGACGGAACTCTTTACATGAGGGGGGTTTGTTGTGACATTTCTGCTTGTTGCTGTTGACATGGAACGTGTGGTACTGTTGATCTGAAACTTGCAATTAAATGTATTAACAGAATGCCTTCACAGTTTATCGGAACATCTTATATATAACATTTTTGCTTTAAATAAATAAGATGACTCTAATAGTTTATGCGGATTATAGTTACTAAAATTAACTTGTGAATTTAATCCTGGTTTTACTATATTTATGGATTTATTATATTTCTGAATGTGTCCGACCTTGGACTTGGAAGCTTATGCATTTAAACGTGAGTTAAAGCGCATTTATTTCTAAACTGTCGCCAATTGTTCTCTCGGGCGGTATATGAACACTAACTTATGTTTCGACTTTATAGTTACATTACTGTTATTCATCCAGTTATTAGTTAATGCCTACAAATCAGAACGGTTATGCTAGTACCTATTTTCATACAATATTTTCTTTTTCTGAAAATAAATTATTGTAGTTAGCTGTGTGCGCGGATAAAGCTCATAATTATTAAAATCTTAATAATGACGCTGGACACCAACACATAGCATAAGTAGAATATAATGACACTTATTAAAAAGTTAAGATTGTAATAAAGAGGAGAAGAACGTACAGCATGTTAACAAGGTCGAGGGACATCAACACATAGTATAAGTAGAACATAATGACACTGATTATGCAAATAGAAGATAGTAGAGAGGAAAAGAACACATAAATAATTAAGTACGTAATAATTACACTTTTACTTCCACACAAAGGGGTAGCATACAGGGATTGGGGAAATTTGCACTTAATGACTTACACCAGGGAGGTCAAAAGTGAAAGTACCCTTGTGGTATACTTTCAAAGTACTGTGTAGTAGAGAAAGGACCCACAGCAAAAATCCAACGCATCCAGATTGTGCCCAAACTCTTTCAAGGCTAGTAGAGCACAGAAAACAGGCCCCTCTGGTTGGGTCACAACTCTGCCAGAAGCCCAAAGATTGCTCCGAGTCTCACGCGAAACGAAAGGTTTGACCTCTTTGGTAAGTACTCCTTACAATTGGGTGGATGTGGTTAAACCGTGAAAGGACAGTCACAGTCGAAGTGGGTGCGTCTCTGGCACTATTCCCATTTCGTTAAAAACCCTTAACATTGCACACAATTATTCTTTCTCACATCAGGTTTAGCAGTCTGCGCATCAAACAATACAGAGTGATTGGCACGGCGTGTCGCTCGCACGTCCAAAAGCCACGAGGATTGGCTATGTCCTCAGATCACAGAACTGCATGAACCTAACGGATTTCATTCTCCCAGTGTCATTATAGCACTGGTTTGTGGGAAGTACGTGAAAAGATTGAGAGTATGAGAAACTTGAACTAGAACAATAAACTTTGCTTCCTACATATTTGAACACTTGTTTTAATAATGTAATGTCTTGGTTGCAACATCATCTCATTAAGAGAACTAAACTTATATGCTGTGTGTTCCATACTGACATACTATACATAAAATTCAGTATCCTTTTAAAGGGCATAACTTAGACACCATGCAGCGTACATGCAAGGATGTCTGGTGATAATGGTCAAGTAGCGTATGTTCATTTTTGTTGCTCTTTCGCCTATTAATACTCTTCTATTTTCCTATAATGCTTCCATTGGTTGTTACTTTCCTCCATGTATATCTGGGTTTCTAATATTTTGAATGTGTATTTTTTTTTCTAGGATGATGACAAATCACCAATGCCTAGTGACAAAAAGGATAGTGAGGGCAAGAAGAAAAAGCAATTAGTGAAGACAGTGGAGCTGCCAATAGAGGTCTGCACACATGGATATTCTCAGGCAGATCTCAACTCCTTTGCAGAACTCGAGGTATGAAAATGCTTTTTAATGCTTTTGTAGAAAATTAAATATAATATAGATGCCAGAGCAAACAGCATGCAGGGTGAGGGTGTTAAAAGTAATGTTTCAATTTCAGAAATTTCTTTAGCATCTCTTATGTCATTCCCACTTTCATGGTGCACATTAATGTTACTAAAAATTAATTCCTAATGTTTGGGGCTTGTGAATTTTGTAAATGGTAGGTGGTATTAGTTGATGTATGTTTGGTAGACACTTAAATTGTGAAGAGAACTGTAGTACAGTGAACAAATGAATGAGACTGGACATTCATTCCTGCTTTGAATTTGACGCGACATGGGCATCATACACACTAGCCTCGCCACATGCTCACCCCTCTCCAAGAAGAGAGGTAAGCTGCACATGAGTAGAATGATAAAGGGAAGTCTTTGACAAGGAGACGGGAGAGAGGCGCCAGGAGCTGACTAACCACCATGTTTTGATGTCACCCTATCGCCATATTGGATCTAGGTGACATTGAAAATGACCTCACATCCTTGAACTTGACCCCATGCCCGTCACCTTCGGGTAACCTTAAACGCCAAGAATTGCAAAAATCTCAAAAAAAAAATACAAAAAATGTTTAAAAACTTCTAAAAATTTATTTTAAAAATTAAAAAAAAAAGCATATACATATATATATAAACTAAAAAAATTAAGAGGGATTAAAAAATTTTTATGTTCTAGCATAATGGGATGTGGAACAGGCGCCAGGCAACGATCACTGTCCGCCATGTTATGATGTCACCCGACAGCCATATTGGGTCTGGGTGACCACCTTGACCTCGCATCTGTGACCTTAGCCCCCTGACCGTAATCTTAGATAACCTTCAACTCAAAAAATTCCAAAAAAAAAAAAATTGTAATATTTCCAAAAAAAATTATAAAAATGTATAAAAAATTATTTAAAGACTTACACGCAGGAGGTCCGGGGTTTGATGGCAGGTGGAGCCACTAAGAATTAGGCACAAATGCATGACCGACACTCATAAATTTTTTTTACTGTTTATTTAGCTCCTTTCAACCTCCTTCCATACCATACTACAGCTACTCTTCATTTATTTTTAGTAAAGCCCACTTTAATGCACTGGTAACTCCTGTATCGAGTACTAGCCGTTGGAGATAATTTATTATCTGTAAGAATACTATTGACTTGTACAAAATAGCGACGAGGTCCTTAATTTTTGTTTTATTTTCAACATAATTTTTTTATTTAAAATATTATTTTATATAAAAGTAGGTAGTTTTTATTGTCAATGCATTAAAAAAAAAGTAAAATACAACATTTAAAAAAAAACTAATTTTATTCAGTAATGTACAACATGAGAAAATGCAACTGAAAAAATGCATATACACAGGTATATTAATTCACTGCTCAATGTCTGCATTGACGACCCAAGAATTATAGCGGGCCAGGTAGCCCCACCACTTGACATACAATAAGGCATAATACTTCAGATTGAACCACAACCCTCATCCTGCACATGCTTGCATAAATCTATAGATATTATAAAACTCAACGTGTCCCTGTTTGTCTGCTCCTTGTCTGTTGTGCGCTTATCACTCGAGAACCACGTATCCGATTTGTGTGTGTGTTTATATATATATAATTCATAGCTATGTTCTCTGGCCAGGTTTTAGTATATATTTTGTTATGTAAAGTAACATAAGGAATAAGCAGTAACGATAATAGTGAATCAAGTCTGAGAAAAGTTTGCAGTCAGCGCGCTCTTTTGCATTACGCTGTCATAAACTGTTAAATATGGAACAATATCATGTAGTAAAGAATTGTGTAGAATAAAAAGACCTTGTTTTAATATGTTTGATTGTGCCTATAAATAGCAACGTTATTTGTGTTATTGTGGCCTTAAGTAATGTAGTTAAAATACGTTCAACTATTAAAGTAGGCTTATTTGTAACGTTACAACGTGCACGTAATTGTTTTTCCGATAACCATATAAGCGATTGTGTTTGACAAATGTAGACCATTGCTACAGTGCATGTGCAGTTGTATGAACATACAGAATGATTTGAACCAACACAAACAATGCTATTCATCTTCGGATGCCACATTTTTGTTGTAATTAATTTTAATGAATGATACAGTATGGTGTTTAGTTTCGGTTACATACACCAAAAATCTGAGGCGCCAAAAATCAGATCAATTTTAAACAAAACATCACACGATCGCCTATCACGTCCTCTGTCCATTCTATATCTCTCGTCTAATATGTTGCCTGCGAGTTTTTACTTTTTGTTCTACTGTTCCATTTCCAGTCCTTTGTTAAATGGTGGTCGTCACTGGTTGGTTAGGCTATACATGTCTAAGTTTAGACTTGAAATGTCTTAATAAGTGCTTTGTTAAAAAGTGAAAAATGTCTGACAAACATTAGCAAACAATACAAAACAAGTTTCAGTAAAACTTATAGTAACGAGTTTCCATCAATTTTTGAGTCACGTAAAAGAAGCAATTTTGCATCTTGTAGCGTGTGCCATTCCGATTTTTCAGTGTTGCACAGTGGAAGAGATGTTCTTAAACACATCAAAACTAAAAAAAACACAGAAAATGTAGTGTGCGAGTTCAAACAGGAAGCTAAATTTTGTGGTGAACAGTGATCAGTGTTACATGGGCAGAGTGCTTTTTCACATTGTTCATTGTTGAACACAATTTACCACTGACATATGCTGATCATGTGGGGCCTCCATTTAGAAAAATGTTTCCCGGTTGTGAAATTGAAAGGAAATTCAGTTGTGCAAGTACAAAAACTGTTGCGATAATGAGAAAATTTGAGCGTACTTCGCACCTGAACTTTGTATCAACAAAAAAAGTTACTCCTTTTTCTGTTGCAATTGATGGCAGTTATCAAAATTATTCCAAACTTTATTAAATAGTAGTGACTTTCCAAAACAAGGAAAAGTACGAAATTCAAAATAGGCTGTTGGCAGTGCCAGTTTTTGGAAGGTGACTCAACTGGTTTAAACATTGGCAATCTTTTGCTTGATAACCTCAAACTCATCCCACTTTCTTACTGTTTAGCAAGTGCTGACAATACCCTAGTAATGGTTCATCATAATGGTGAAGTTGCTGCTTTGAAACGTGAGATTGATAAGTTGATGGTCATTGGTTGCCCATGTCATCTAATAAATGTGTGTGCTGAAAAAGCTGTTGCTTGTTGTGGAAGAATGCAAAAGAAAGGAAAAATTAAATTAATATCAATGTTGCATGATGTAAATACTAGAAAAGTACTAAAACATGTATGCGTACAATGGCATTTCTTTGTAAAAATGCTTAACTAGGCTGATAAAAAATGGCAGCCATTAACCAGTTTTTTCATAGCAGAACTGCGAAAATCAGTGCACACTTCAAAGCTACAAAATTCTCAAGTTCATTAGTTCAAAAACTGATGGAGAAAGCTCAGGGGTGCAGCAAGAAGAGAAAAACACTGTGGTCTTACATTCAAATAAAGTTCTTCTCAATGTGAGAATGCATCAGATGTAAACAAGGATGGTGGACTGAAGACAAATGATGTTTCTACTAAATTGTTCCTAAACCTAGTTCTTCAAAGAAACTAAAGCTAGAAACAGCTGTGGGAAACACAAAAAACAAAAGTTAGACCGCAGGCCTAATGTGAAGAGAACATTGGCCCATGAACATTAGAAGAAAGTCCGTCAGCACAGCTTTCTAGAAAGGAAAGGTTTTTCATGTTCTTATCAATCATTTTGTTTCCTATAAATGTAATTCCTTTGTTTGGGAGAAATAATTTATTGCTACAGTCATATGAACCTCACATTCACAAATTAAAATCAGTTCTGTGGCATCTTTTGAGGGACTCAACTGTCTAAATTTGTCATTGCTGATGTAATTAAATCATATGAGTAACTTTTGGACTTTAATTATCACATTCGCAGCAATCAGAAAAGTGATTTTGTGATTGGGGGTGGTGCATTCAAAATAGTAAGCAAACAGGATGCTGAATAGACCAAGTTATTTTACAGTTTTGTAGGGAAGTATTATGTGGCTGCATGCAATTACATTATTCATAAATTTCCTCTAAAATGTGAATTTCTGACTCGTGCAGAAGTAGTTCACATTCACTTTATTTTCCAGGCATCATTTTCTAGTGCGAGGTATTTTGTAAACATATTTCCAACCCTTTTTAACAGTAAAAGGTCAAAATAGTGATGGGTGAAACAGATGTCTTTGAGTCACAGTTTTGTACTTTCAAAGTTGAAGACATCCCAGAAGAGATATCAAAGCAAGAAAGAATTGATACAAAATGGTCTTTTGTTGGGCAATTTAGGAGTTCAGATAGCAGGTAAAATTTTAATAGGTTGGCACGTGTAATGCTGGGAATTTTTTCCATTCCACACAGCCATGCGGAGTGTAAAAGAATTTTTGGCTAGGTAAAAAATAAACTAGAACTCAGTGTAGGTCATTACTATCAGAACAGTCACTTGAGAAACTGTTAAAAGTGCAATCTGCTCAAGAGGGTGTTTGTCATGAACAGCACTTTATTGAAGAATTTTTGAAGACAGCAAATTCTTCAACGTACATTTCACTACAGTAAAAAAAGAAGCAAAGAGAAGGAAATGGATTGTATAAGTGTAAATATACAGGTAGGATGCTTGAAAAGTAAGTTTATTGAGTATTTTTCCTGCTGGTGTTAATTTGGGAATATTTCTTAGACATTAGCTATCTAAACTTTATTTGAAATTAGAATGTTGTATCCAAGATTGTGTGAATGAGTGTTAAATTAACTTTTGCTGTCTAGAACAGATGAGTGACAATAATAATATGGATGATGAATCATTTATGGTTTACTATAATTAATTATGGACAAGAGTGTAGATATGCATTTTCATGGGAAACTTGCTTTATGTTTGGGTTTGACTACAAAAGCATCGGGCAGAGATAATTATTTGCATTAAAAGGAAGAAGCTGATAGCCTATTTGTAAATTTCCCTGCTGAAGACAAATTAACAAACATTAATAAAGAACATAACCGTGACACTTAGTTTGACATTTACTGAATGGAAAAAACAGTGACGTAATACTGCACCATATTCAATTTAAAGATTATGATTCAGCGTCTGGTATTGACGGCTGGAAGTTACAACTGTGTTAGCTCAGTGGTAGCAACATGAAACTTTTTAAAAAAGGCGCCAATTAAATATTAAATGATGAAGTCAAGTTCTGGTTTATTATTCTTTACTTTTATTTATTATAAAGATGATGCAGTTCACATTTAATTTGCCGGTATTCAGAGTAAGAACAGGTTTACAGATAAGCAGACAAGTACAGAACAGTGCCACAGTCGTTTGTTGATTATTTATTCACATCTGAAAAACTTCCATCGCGACAGTAACCAACGACCTCCCACACCGGTGGAGAAATAACAAGTAGGATTAAGTTGCTGGTGTGGGGGCTATTGCCAAGCCCGACGTGGCCTCGGCACTGGTCGCTTGTTGTCGACTGTTCGGCCGTTGTCAGTTATCTGTCTCCTGTGTGATAGGCACTCTGTATATTACTTTGCTGCGTGTCTAACCCCACTCCTCGCTGCAAACAAAAGCATGGCGTGGACCGGCCTCTCCCTCCCACGCCATTCCAAACTGCGTAGCCCGCCTAACTGCGCCGTCAGTTACAGATAATCAAACTTCTAACACAAAACCTGGTGACGCAGTCGGAAAGTTTCTAATCTAATGATGACGCTTACTGAAAACTACTACTTTCGAAACTGCAAACGGATGCCCAATAAAGATATTCCCACTGCTTTAATTTCAAACCCGATAACAATTTTATGACGCCAAAGCAAAAGAAAATGAACCGCGTATCCCAAAAATTAATAATACTGCTTCATTACAAGATTAACAAACTTTATCATTGTGTCGCCTAACTCCACCTTTTCAATCAATCAACATAACTATTACAATTAATGAGAATAATTTTAAAAAACTCAGATTTTGTAGTAACTAATTTAAGACGAGCATACTTAAAAAAAAATTAATTGGATTTCTGGGTTAACATAATTTCAAGCAAACAAATACAATTTTTGGCCGAAATAAACTCAATTACAGATCAACCTACTTCTTACATATTCCTGTGGCCAGGCGGTAATTAAAACCATTTTACAGTATGTCGTAGACAACTGGGACATCATTAGCATCTTGAATACACAATTTTTTATAAAATTGTTTTCTTAAAACATTATCCTGCACATGAAAAAATCATTTTGTTCTCATCTCATCATTGTTTCACATTAAAAGTTTCTTGCTAAAACATTCAAATTTGCTGCCAAAGCAGATGCATAAAAATATCTAATTTTTGAATGCTAGGAGATTACTCTGATAGCAAAGACATCACATTTTAAGTACTTCAAAATAAATAAGAATTTAAGATGTATGAAATAAACACAGCAGCCAGTTTTACATAAAATTAAACAAATTAATAGGTGGACCTGAATTTACAAACTAACCAACCTAGGATGGGAACAAAATAAACAAAATTATTAAGAACTAAGAACAAATAAAATATTAGAAGATTAATTAAATGTTGACAGAGATAAATAAATGAATAAACATCAGGAATGTATCCATTACGTTTGATAGATAATTTTTCGCTGGCATTTATGGCTCTGCTTCTCAAACATACAGCGCAAAGAAAAGTGTTTATTAATTATGTGCATTTACACATTTTGTGTAATAGCTCTAGCAACTCTAATTATGATTCTGAATGTTTGTGACTGAAAATTATTACTTTCAGCTTTCAAAGTGAAGGATGCTGTTTACGTCAATAGTTTTCTCGCATTAAAATGTTTCCTGGGAATATTAAACACAATTTCCCATGATTCTAATATAGTTTCATCATCATTTTACAAAGACTTCTAATTAAAATTAATAAATAAGAGTAAATCATACATCAATTTATTGCCAGATAATGTAGACAAATATTTTACACTTGCATATTGCATCAACCTCATTTGGTAGGAAATGAGTATTTTTTTTTTTAATGAAACGTATCAGCTCTGTGTTCATATTGTAAAAATCAAGCAAGCTACGGGTTTTATTTTGACCATTTGAACACACTTGTCATTGAAATTTTGTCCATCCTTGTTAAATGTACTGCCTACCCGAGGGAGCCTGGACGAGGCCCCAACACGGTTTACCGCAGCCCTGCGGAGGCCAGTGGCCAGCCCGAAGGCCGCCAGAGATATTTGAGCACTGGTGCACCCGACTTCGTCGGGATTTCTGGGGTTCGCGACTGCAGCACTATAGACTATTCTTCCACTCTCCTTGTTTAGTTGAAAATACACTATTGTAGTCAGCCAAGATAAATATCTGCTTCGTGCTTATACTAGAACAGTCTGAAAACTGGCTTTACAAGAAATAAAATACAATAAATGCCCTCCCTGCTACATCAGTATTAAAAAAAAAAAAATTAATTTGTGTCAAATATATATTTCCACAGTTAATCATAAATGATACATAAAATATCTAACAGATGTTCAAAACTAAAGAACAAGTCTTCTTCTAACTTCAGTACTCTCATGAACTACCTTGTCCTGAACTGGTATGAAAAATTGGCTAAAATTGTAGAATTGCCTTGTGATGGAAAAAATTTTACAGTTGGTTACAGTTAAATTTAGATTTTGTACTTTTCAATGTTATGCCACAAACATGCTAATAACCTTTTTATTTTCTGATTTTAATAATCAAACTATTTTTCGTGTATAGTTCATTTTTTTCGCTCTTTAATAAACCTGAACGTATATTGAAATTTCTAAAGCCAATAGGAACGTGTAAGCACAGCCTTAAAAAGAGATACAACATGAAAGTATAATTTAAAATTAACATAATTTTTGTAAATTGAATGGTTTATACACACTTTCGCACTGTGAATGCTGATTTCATGGTTCTTATTCATGTGTCACTCACACCCTCTTAACTTGGTTTCCCTGGATACAGTCCACACTCCTGCATAGGTGTAAACATTGTATCAATACAACAATATTGAACAGGTGTTACATTTGTGAGCTTTAAGATGCAATATCTAAGGGCCACTGAATAATAATAAATAAGGTTGCCTAATTTTGATAACATAACCTGGCATTTCTGTGGTATATTTTGCCATAAAAACATTTGGTTTGGAAAGTATGCATTTCGGTGTTATATTTTGTATATAAAATATCTTGTTATATTTTGGTGTGAAAAAAATCCTCTTATATTTTGGTGCAAAAAGAATCTTCGTTGTTATTTTGGTCTGACAAATTTTTGTAAATTATATACTTTTTTACTTGCATAAAATTTTAAAAAACCCTTTTTATTTGTAGAAAATGTTGCAAAAATGATAACCTTAAAAAAACCATTACTTTATATGCAGTAAAATCTTTTTAATTTGAACTTGGTTAATTTGAAATTCTATGTAAATTAAAGTTGTTGTTAGCCCCCAAACATAAGAATGGAATGTTACGTGCTTTAGAATGGTGAATTTGAAATTTTGCATTATATGTAATTCAAAGTAAAATTTATCCAAACTGTATGTAAAATTCAGATGAATTATCGGTGCTGCAGTAATTAAAATAATTTTGTAATGAAATAACGAGCAGCATTGCAAAGGGCTGCTTAACGTACGCACATCAGATGGCGAGGCATTCTACTGAACATTGCCATCTCGCCTACACGTTGTTTGACTTGGGCAGTGGGCGGCAGGGAATAAGCTATTGAGCTGTCCCCCTCCCACTACACACTAACCACCATCACCCAAGTCAGCTGACAAAGAACTCTTGCCATCTTTCTGCTTTTTTCTACATTTTTTTTTATCTGCCATCTACGGACCACGCTATTTCAACTGTCCTTTTCCTTTCCCTGGTGCCTGGGCTTTAACTTTCACCCAGTATTCCTGCATCCGTATCCTTTACTGTTCCTTCCTCGCTTCAGTCCATGTTTTGCCAGTTTTTAGTTTCTGCTTTTGTTGGAAACCCCGGTGCTCTTGGAGTTTCTTCTTGAGCGGAATACGTTTCTGGATATCCTCCTGTGTTATCCCCACTACTTGCAAGTCTTTCTCTACCTCGGTGAGCCACATCTCCTTGGTTTTTGTTGAAAAAGTAATTAAAGATCCTATTGGTCAGTCTTGTAGGATTCATACGGGCAATATGGCCATAGAAAACAATTCTCCTTCTACGAATGGTGTCTTTGATCTTTTCTACATGTGTGTAGAGTTCATGATTGTGTCGTCTTCTGAATTCACCATTTTTCTTTGATTGGATCTAGGATTTTCCTTAAGATCTGCCTTTCCTTTATTTCTAATTTCTAGATCAGACCTTTTCTATTCATAGCAAGGCATTCTGCAGCATATAGAGCAGAAAAAATGAACTACAGAAATTACTTTTAAAAAATAAATTTGTGTGTGGTGCTTTAGTTTTTTGTCTTGTATTTTGCATTTTAAATAACATGAATGCAAGTATAGTGTGTATATCAACCGGGACCAGGAATTAGCTGGAATTCTTTAACTAGATGTGACCAAGGAGATTAGATGGCTGCTCGGAAATGCTAGCGCGCACAGCAAAAAAGAAAGGCATTTTATATACGAAAAACTTTTATATCATTCCAGGATCACGCAACAGAGCCAAGCAATTTTTTTCCCTGCATCTTCAATTGAAGGAGGTAAGGCTGTATAAATTTTTTTGTATATTTCTATCAGTTAATCCCAAATGTCAAAATTTTGCTATTTTTGCATATAAGAACAAATAACACTGTTCGTGCATATGTACTGTAATACAAGGTCCTGATAACTGGTATGTGTACCATTACATTGGTACACTGGGTGCAGGATATCTAAAAGCTTGGGACACAGATTTACTGTTGCTTGGCGTGGCCTAGGAGGTAGGGAACAAGTAGGAGTGACAACAACCACGTGTACGTTGGAAGTAAAAACGTTGGCTACTCACCTCGCTTTCACTGCTCCCTTCCAGCACAGCAACACCTTCCATTTTGTCATTTGAATATCCTGTGTTGTCGTCTTCCCCAGTAGTATCACACCTCAAGAGTGTAAATATGATGGGATCAATTTAAATATCGAAGCTAACATCCACATCATAATATTCATTTTCTTGTTTTTTGACGTGCTCACAATATGGTTTCCAATCATCTGCTCCCAAACTATTAAATGTTTCTTCACAGTGTCATTTCACATCACCATGCTGCGATTTGGTTTCCTGCCACCAAAGACCTACGTTTTTCAGAAGTTTCTGCAAAGTTGTATTGCAGCCTTGAAAATTTATTTCCTTTGAGATTTTTCTTAATTTTTTAACTGTTGGGATGCACTTTTATGGTACATAAAACTTTTACACAATCCTGTGAACTACTGCTTGATCAAAATTTTCTGGCTGGTATTTACAAGATTTCTGCCTCTTATCAGGTGCCAATTCTCTTTGCTTCCATTTTTTTCTGCTCTGTGCTAAGAGACTCCATCGGTAGCTGCAGCTGTCCGCAACTGTGCTTTCTCCCTGGGAATTGACAGCTCTAAAACTTGGGCTTTGTACTCCATAAATAAGACAATTATAAATTACTTCCAGAGTTTGAGTATGTAATTTTTTCCCTTTAACTTTGATAGCAGCATCGTTAATAACAAAACCCACACAAAATTAAATATTCATGCTACACACACGTTTTGGAAACAGGGTGTCTACCAGTCATGAAAATCATGAAAAGTCACTAATTCGAGGTGGTAGTCGTGAAAGTAGTCACTAAACAAATCAACGTATTTTACAAAGTCACGAATTTCAGTATCAGCGCTTTATGGATGTGCTAGTTTTCTGTACAGAAAAAATTATAATATTTTCAGAACTTACATACAGGATGAGTATGAAAGAATATCCCAACTTTGAAGGTCTTATCATATCAAAACCAAACCACCTACAACCGTGGTTCACCAATCAAATAAACCATGGAACTGTGAAGTTTGTTTACCATATTCAAAAATGTTCAATGTGACCACCACAAGCGGCCCGAACGACATCTACGTGATAATCAAACTCGTTCCACACTATTGTCAGCATGTCCAGTGTAACGGTTTGGTCCATAATTCTCGTTTTGAGGTCGTCAATGTTAGCTGTCAATGGTGGACAAAACACTTGATCCTTTATGTACCCCTATAAAAAAAATCGCACGGTGTAAGATCCGGGCTTTTTGGGGGTCATTGATGAAGAGCCTGGTCACCAGCTGCTCCTCGACCAATCCAGCATTGCGGCAATGTCTTGTTCAGGTATCCGCAAATAGCTAGGTGCCAGTGGGGTGGCGCACCATCCTGCTGGAAAATGAAGTCCCCCGCCGCCCCTTCTAACAAAGGAAACCACCACTCTGTAAGCATGTCCAAATAAGGGATTCCAGTAACAGTGAACATTTATGAATGTATGGTTAACAAACTCCACGGTTCCACAGTTCATTTGATTGGTCAATCTAGGTTGTAGGTGGTTTGGTTTTGATATTATAGACCTTTAAAATTGGGGCATTTTTTAATACTTACCCTGTATTTTACAAATTATGTTCGAAAAAATATCTGTGTGGAAAGAGACGCGATAGTGCACGCTAATGTGGTAGGAAATTTGCGGCACATAAAGTTACTTAAAAAGTTTGCGCATTTCATACAAAATACAAATTTTAAAGATATAGCGATAGCCATTAAACTATAAAGAGTGACATGTATTTTTAAAGGAAAAAATCCTATGAAAGGGTAAATTGCAAACTCAGAAATACTCTTTTGGGTGTAGGTGGTAACGCATTTAAATACAGAGGAAATAGTTATGAATTCACCCGGGAGATGGCACTAGTAAAAAGACTTTTAAGATATTGAATAAATTTTTGCGGTCGTTTCAGGATCAAGTTGAAAGTATTTATGTTTTGCGTGCAGAGTTGATAAAAAGTTCTAAATGTTGAATTAACACATTGTTTTGGCAGTATATTTGGTACATTATAATATGCACTTGTAAATATTTGTTACATTTTTGTCAGTTTCTGGAGTGTGCAATGAGTTAGATGTTTGCTAATAAATACTCCGGAGAGTGTCACATAAATAGCTGCAGATAATGCCGGGGAAGTGGGAGATTCCAAGAAAATTTATATATTTTACCATATGCAGAACAGTGGAAGTTGTGGTTACGCCCCATGAAAGACAGCATCGTACCTTTTGCTCAGCATGTCTGTAATGTTGCAGTATATATTAATTGATATATTCAGGAAATATTTATTTTTTCTTTCTGTAAAGGATAGGAACTCCTTTAGTATTTACAATATCGTGGCAATAATAATTTGTTTGTATTTTATATATTTTCATTTTTCCAAATGTATTATTTTATTTGAGACATTCAACAGTAGTAGCAGACGTCATAACTTGACATTGCACTTTTTCATTGGGTTACCTAATAAGCTTGACACATAGCAGTCATATTGCGCTACATGATGAAATAAGGAAAGTGCAGGTGGTCACATTTGGCTGACATGACCCGCCACATGAATGTAATACTATATTTCCAGAGCCATGTTCATGTTTGTGTGCTATGTTTAGACATTACCATACCTCTTGATGCCACGATTGGGCAGTGTTCAGATGACAAAACTTTTTATCAATATTTAGAGCACGCACAACCCTTGTCACGCATCAGTAACACAGTAACATAAGTCAACAGAAGTAACCGAAGCTGAGCGTCCGTCTAGAGAGGAGCAATGAGCGACAATTGCAACTCTTAGCAGCAGCGCCAGTGACTTCAACCTTCTTGTATTTTTTTGACATTTTAAATCTATTCAGTTTATTTCCGCCGGTGTGAGGAGTTGTTAGGGTGTCTGGAGAGAAAGTAATGATTCTCTCCTGTCTTCTTTGTTTTTTCGGCCACGAGTGATAAATGTTTTTATATGCCGATATTGTAGAAGAAACTGCACTAAATCTTCAGTGAATGGTTTACAGCTTCAGTCTTTATTTATTTTTGGCGCTCTTTTTATCAACAAACTTTTTTTTCTTCTCTACCCCCAGAGTATTATGCTTTCAAACTGAGATAGTTACAGCTAATGTTTATTGGGAACTCCATTTGAGTCTTCGTGCAAGAAACATTACATGTCATACAGAATTTGGCATTGCACATGGTGGTATTAAAAATGTAAAGGTTCAAGAAAGTGGTAAACATCACAAAAAATTGTTGTCTGAACTTTCCTGTCGTAAACAGACTGTAATCAAATTTCCACGTTCTAGCGAAGGGCGTACGTCAGTGTGTCAAAGTGGTTCGTCTTTGGAAACTGGAACAGACCTACCACACCAAAAGTGTAGTGAACCAGAAATAATTGCACCTTTGGTGGACAGGACAGTCATAAGCTTTGAATTTGAAAATGCCTCAGCATTTGAGGTACTTCAGCATTCATCATTCTTATCTGCAGTACCATGTGAAAGCAAGGACTTCGAACAGTTTCTTTTGAGAGGTTACGAAAGCAATAATTATTTGGGCCTCGCATAAGGTAATAAATGAGTCATTCTTCTTCTATGAGTGGAGGTGCAAGTAGCGATCTGTTCCCACTAATGTTCTCTGGCAGTATGATAGCTTGGAAATTCCAAATGCAAAAAAAGGACAGTTTATCTTATGTGGTGACATTTGGTCTAGGTCCTTTTTTCAATGCAACCATGCTGATAAGTCCCATTGTGTTAATTAATTCTTTTCCATCTACTTCGACAAGACCATAAACATTGTGACCCAGAAGGGCCAAATGGATCTAGTTGCAAGGTTTTGGCATAGGAATAGTCTCGACTAGATACTTGATTTCAACCTTCTTAGAACGAGCTATTGCAAAAGACTTGGTTGACAAGTTCATGAGTGCCCGGATTAATTTGAAAATACCGTTGAGTAATATTGTACAAATTTCTGTTGATGGCCAAATGTTAACTTAAAATTTTTGGGAGACATTCAAGAAATTGTAAATGTGATGGGCAGTGAATTTTTGATTTTTTGAACATGTTCGTTACTCACTGTCCATGGAGCATACAAAAAAGCTCATGGTAAAACTGAATGAATATTCTTGGCTTTCTTCATTCGCTTATCTACCTCTTCTAAAATTTCCCTTGAAGAAGAGCAGAGTACTCTCAAATAACAGTATCCACAGTATTTGCATTGAAATTTTGTCAGTTAAGATGGGTGGAGAATTAAAAAGTGCTTAGACCAAGCGATCAAAATGTTACCACACCTGAGAAAATATGTGAAACCTGTTGAACAGAAGCCACAAAATTCTGAGAACTTCTAAAAGGCCTTGGGTGATGAGATGTTGCTGGCCAAAATGGAATTTTTACTTTTAATATCATTGCAGCTGGAACCATTTTTTATTGAAATTGACAATTGCACCTTTATTACCTTTTTTTTTTTTACCAGGATCTTTTCTGCCTTCTGCATGGCATAGCATCTCGCTGTATAAAGAAAACTAGTTGACAGTGTAAAATCTGGCTCCCAGTTAGAGAGTGTAGATGTTAGTGAAGTTGCATCACTTAAGACCTTCAGAATATTGATATAGGATTTGGTGCCAAAGCTGCTTGCAGTAAAGGTGTTAAAGAAGTTAGAGTAACGACATTTCGAAATAAATGCAAATGCTATTTGCAACATTTATTTTCAAAGCTTGTAGCAAAATGTCCTTTGTCATTCAAAGTTGTAAAAGGTTCTGAAATAATAAGAAGTCAAGTGTTACGAAGCCCACAAATGACTGTAGCCCTTGAAGCGTTTGTGGCAAATTAACTATGACCTCATCTGCTGCTGATTGTGTGAAGAGGAATTATTTATAGTTCTTTGAATATCCTGTTGTAGATGCTGTCAAGCAATTTTACCAGAAGCAACATAAACTTGACATTTTTCTTATGAATCTTATTTCTGATTTAAAATAGGAGAATACAACATAACTTACTTTCGGGAAATACTGGTAATGTTCCATGGCAATGCAGCTGTTGACGGAGGCTTTTCAATAAATAAAGGATGCATATGACAAAAGACTCCCTTTTGGCAGATGTGTGTGTTTATGAAGCATTTTCTTCAGTAGGAACTGTATCTGATGTCATTTCAAAAAGTGGGATTCTAGCCATCAGAAATTCAACAACAAGATGAAAAGAATCATTGGCCAAAATGATGGAAGAAAAGGTTAAAATTTGAAGGGGGGGAAAAACAAAGAAAAGAGCTTATGAAGAAATTAGAGAATTGCAGTTTGCCAAAAAAAAGAATGCTTGAACAACAGAAAGGACTAAAATTGCCTGATGAAAAAATATCTGTACTTGGCAAAACATCTCAACAATTTTAGTGAGAACTGTGTAGAATATACTTTTTTTTTTGTACTTTTTACATTATGTTTTCATGTTGGAATGCAGTTTACCAGAACACTGACATAAATTTAATTGTGTTTTCAAAGAAATCAAAATTGTGTGGTTTTTAATTATTGCGCATTGTGTCACTAATAAGCCTGCTACATAAAATTGTGGAAAAAATCAACATTAACAACATTTAACGATATGCTTATTTTAATTTTACTGTTAACTCCTATTTTACCAGGGCGGCTTTATCGGGTTGTGGAAGTGTTTGCTTGCTATACTTACATAAGTTTTTAACAGTTAATACGTGTGAAACGTGGAAGTATTATGATTTCAGGGAAATTGTCAAACAGCACATTTTAATTTATAATAATAAAATATTTCATGATTAAAAGTGGCATCTGCTTGTCAAAAAGGAGAATACAGTAATTCGTATATGCAAAGAGGCTATTCATAAATTAACTGTGGTACCGAGTGCAACTGGATGACAAAATATCGCGTTAACATAAATATTATTTGCAGCGTGGTTTAAATAAAGAATTAATATTTATTTTTGCTTTGTTGCTGAAGTGGCATGGGACACAAAAAAAATGATAAGCCGGCTTTGGAAAAATTCTGCTATTGCAGGCCAAATCCAAGTCATGAGCAAGGAGAATCACTTCACATGGAAATATGTTACATTAAAATATTTATAGAGCTTGCAGAAAATGTAAAACCCTGGGAATTTGTTTGTAATTTGTATTTTACACATGGTGCGTGGCTTACGAACAGATGGCAGCATGGTCGCTTATTTCACTGGTGTGTCGCAAAAGTATATCTATCACATCCTTTTAAAAGTAAATTGTTAATCTCGTGTGGGCTCCAAACAACTCTGGTTTGAAATATGTTGCCCCAAATTTGAGCTGTGCTAACGCAGGTCTCAAACTTGGTCGTTCTGTGAGGAAGTTAACACTCGTTAACGTAAACACCAACATTTTTTTTCTCTCCTGAGACCTGCGACAACACAAGCATATTATTACTGGCCATTTTGTATTCATTATCAACAAGACAATAAATTATTTATATTTACTGCCTTTAAAAGTGCTATACCAATACAGAAGTACAGTATGCAAAAAATAAAAAATATATTTTGTTGGCAGACAACTTACTTCTACTTTTATGCAGGTTAAGGTTACATTAAATCCGTACAACCACACAATCATATTAAAAACTATCCACAGGTAGCTACATAAAAAATGGTATAACTGGCTATAAATTGTCTATATACCCTTTTTCCGTAATATTGTTCTCAAACCCTCAGTTCTCTCTACTGACATAATCATGAAGTGATCATATTAGATTTATTCCCAACTTGCCGCAACCCCAGGCAGGTTAAGAACAATTACTTGTAGGTTAAGAGCAGGTACTTGTTGAGCACAGAAAAGGCTATACCTTCAACACACTACACCACAAGTTCAAAATGCAATACAATACCTTGTTTCCTTCGGTGCATGTAGTAAAAGACTTTTTTTTACCCCTCAAATGCAGATCCCTGTAGCATACCTGCCAACCTTTCAGATTTTTCCTGAAGTCTTCCGGAAAAAGTTGCCATATATTGTTTTCCGGAAATACATACATTCTTCTAATTTTTAGTTAGTTGATTCAGTAAAAAATTATTTTTGCTATTATTTTATGTTGAAACACTGAAATCGTAGTGTTGTGACAATATAGATTGATACTGATTTTGTCTGCATCCAAGAAATCGCATTACGAGAGGGCGACAATCAATTTTCACATATCTGTTGTTTGTTGGGTTGCATTTTTTCGTCTGTAGAGTTTTTGATAGAATACGAATACGTTTGGCTATTGATTTTACCGTAAACTGTTTCAATTTAAAGTCTAGTTGAAACATGTGTTAAAGGATTTTAATACAGTGTGCAATAAAAGCTGTATGTAACTACGTAAGGACTGTGATTACAATGTGGTGTGTATTATGTCTCTTGCCGGCCATGTTTTTGTGAAGTCTTGATAGGTTACTTATTGTCAACTCTACAAAATTTAAAACTAAAGATTAGTAGAAAAAAGCAGTATTACTACCAGACATTCCAGGAATCATACAGTGTAGAGTTTCCATGTATTATAAAATTAGACAAATGTTGATAGGTTTGGCTTTTGTAGTATATGCCGATGCAACATAAACATTGCACATGGTAGGAAAACATATATAGGTGTACACGTTAAAAGCAGGAAGCATGTCGCAAACATAAAGTGCCAGGAAGAAAATCAGAAGATTTCTAAGTTCTTTGCAAAACCTGGAAATGCCGATTCGGACATTACACGAGCAGAATGCTTGTTTACTTCTTTTTTGGTAGAGCACAACATTCCCCTAACTGCTGCAGATCATGTAGGTTTGCTACTTAAAAAAAATTTTCCCGGACTCTGAAATTGCATAGAAGTATGGATGTGGTCCTACAAAAACCTCAGCATTTTTTAAGGAAATAGCTTCTGATGCAAAATCTATTACAATCAAAATTGCAGAATGCACCGTTTTCTGTTTCAACTTATGGAAGCAATGACACCANAGCTTCTGATGCAAAATCTAGTGTAGTTCAATGTTAGCAGAATGCACAGTTTTCTCTTTCAACTGATGGAAGCGATGACACCAATTCAAAGTTGTGTCCCATTGTAGTGATGTTTTACGATGATACACAGGTGTTCGTTCTACCCTTGCCTTGGAAGGAGATTCTACTGGACGGAATATAGGTAATTTAGTGCTTGCACAGCTTGAATGCAATAACATTCCTGTTGAACATTGCGTGGCTTTTTGTGCAGATAATGCAGCTGTTAATGGTTGGCAATAAAAATGGTGTTGCAGCAATGGTGAAAGAGAAACACCCTGGGCTTATTGTGATTGGTTAAGGAAAAAGTAGTTTTCTTTGCATCTGTCAGGACTTATTTTGTTACAGCACGTAACTACATTGTTCACAAATTCCCCATAAAAAATGAAGTCTTAAAAAATGCAGCTGTGGCAAGAGTGAAATAATCTTGACAATGCCAACTTTTCTTCTGTTCGCTACTTTGTGGATTTGTATCCTTTAATTTTGCATGTACAAGAAGGTGAAACTAGGAATGCAACTATCGAAGAAACTGAAAAACAATTCTCAACTCTTCAGATAGACGACATTTCAGCCCTTAGTGCTACAGGAGNGCAACTATCGAAGAAACTGAAAAACAATTCTCAACTCTTCAGATAGACGACATTTCAGCCCTTAGTGCTACAGGAGATAGTGAGTGATAAGTGGACCAAATTATCCAGGATTCGTGTTGTTGATGGCATTTTAAAATACAAGAGAATATGTTGAATAATGTTGTCCATCCTGTCCATTCCACACAACAATGAAGAATGAGAGTGTGTTTTTAGTTTGGTGAAAAAAAAACAGCACCCAGTTCAGATCCTCCATGTCTAATGACATTATAGAATCAACTTTGGTTTTGAAATGCTGGAAATCAGGCTTATGTTTTAAACAAAATTTTAGTGCAGAGAAAGCCACAGCTGCTTCTTTAAAACCACAGTGTTTCATTTCAACGTAAACAGCAAAATACAACATCATATCNCAGAGAAAGCCACAGCTGCTTCTTTAAAACCACAGTGTTTCATTTCAACGTAAACAGCAGAATAAAACACAACATAGCAAAAATAGATAATAGTTGTATGACTCCATAGTGCTCTAACTTAAGTAGGAAGATAGTTGTGGTTCATTGTTTTAGTGCAGATTTAACCAATTAAGCTATAATCCATTCACGGTATCTTCGATACTTTTGAAAAGAACCTTTGATAAATCACCCTAAGAGTTACATGTTGAATTGGTTATAAAAAAATTGTATATGTAAAAAGGTTTTGTCTTGCTTTTAGCACTGAAGCACTATATAAATTGGTTGTTTTAAGTTTTAAGTATATTTTTTCAATAAATTATAATAATTTGTTAAAAGTCCGTACGAATTAACAACGGATTTTGAAGGGACATGTTGGTTATAGCTGAAAAGAAATAGTTCGTAGGTTAAATATTAATATGTATAAATTTAATGCCGTAATTGTAAAGTTAATATTGCTAAACTATATATTTACATTTTTACGTAGCACTCATGGGTAAAGATTTCACCGTTATTAATTGAAATTAAATAAATTTCAGTTGTTGTCCAGCGGACTCGTACACTCCATCTTGTTCGTTTGGGCACGTTTTTTTCAGAAGTATAACCACGCCATATTGGAGACGCTGAATTGTGGTTATAAAACTAACGTAACACATTCTTTCTACTTACAAGATAATTCTAGGTTAAGATGTAATTTTAGTATTAGCGTTGTTATTTCTGCAGTTTATCAAATAAACGTGCAAAATATAGAAAGGCATTTGAATATTTCCGTTACGTTATTCCCTTCGCAAAGAATGCAAAGGAATCGAATTTTGGTCGCCGCCAACTGATAATCGATTATTTTCGAAAGCTTTTTGTGGAGACCAAGAGATGGCAGCACATTAGCGTTGGTTCTTCAGTGCCAAATGTTAGCCGTGACTCGTCTTTCCGCCGCATAGTGTTGTTTTTATGTTGCAGTGAAGAAGCGCGACAGTTCTTGATGGAACAGAGATGTACCTACACCGCAGGTTTCAAAATGAAAGTGATTTTGTTCGCTGAAGAGTTTGGAAATCGAGCCGCGGGCCGTGAATTCGTAGTAAATGAAACGTTAGTGCGGGGCTGGAGGAATTTTTCTCACTTATAAGTCGCACCCCAAGTTTTCAATAAATTTTTTTTTAAATAAAATGTGCCACTTATATGCGATAAAATACGGTACCATTTATCACAGTGAAATCTTTAACCTGAGTGCTACTTCCAAAAGTTTATTATGTAAAATTTAACTTTTTCCTTACACCAAATATGTAAATAAATCTTAATATAATAAGTAAACTTTAATTAAATTATATAATTAACAGTTCCGATATATACTTCAATCTACCTTTTTGTATGTATTACAATATTTTGCTAAATTGATTAGCATTTTTTAGACATTTGGAGAATTTTATTAAAGTATATGACAGTTAAGATTTGCATGGCATTGTTTCTCTTCAAAAATAAATTTTGGTAGTTCCCACATGGACACTGTTAACAAAATATTTGACAGTTCCCACGTGGCACTGTTTGTTTACAAAACATTTGACAGGTGTCACATGGCAATGTTTTGTATACATACTGCGGAATGATACATAATCGGCTCCCTGAAAGTAGATCTTTAGCAGGGCTTCAGAAAATCTTGAAGTTACCGTGAATACATTATAACAACGCAATGCAGCTGTCTGAGAGAAAGCTACGGGCGTTAAGTTACATCTTTAAAATTGCTGTGCTCTGATGCTTCGTCGCACATTCCACTAAAAGTGGAAAGGTAATAAAATATTAACACATGTTTTTTTAGTAATGTTATTAGTGTAGTAAAGCGTAAAGGGTCTTTTCAATGTTAAGTGGTTGTATTTATGGTAAGCCTGCATTGTTTAGTGTAATTTTTATTAAAAAATTTAATGATTTTTTTGTGTTTACAAAATCTTCCTAATTATGATTTCCTAAAGTTGGCAGGTATGCAGTGCAGTCATACAACAACAGTGAATGCTCTGCCTTTATGGACAGCAGAACTCGCCAACAGCTGGCAAGCATTCGTTGACAAATGGGGCGAGGCGAAGTTTTGCAACGAGGCAACCAGAGCCCCGATGTGCAATGAAATCTTGTTCTCCATGACAAAGTTCACAATTAGCAGTGAACGACAGTTCACTTCTATCAAAACAAAGCACAAAACAGTCCACAATTTTAAAATTGTCTCACAATCACATTTATATTCTCTTGTCATATGGCTCGCGAATTTCACAATACAGCCTTCTTATTTGCCATGTCATACATGATACGCACAATCAATCCAAAGTCAATTTGATACGACCACTTTGACCAGGCCAACTATCCTGTCTAACCGAGCGGTACAACACATCAAGCCTGCTCCATGCACACCGTCCAACTCCCAACTCTGTACAGTGCCCCAAGCAGCTGCGAACCCAAACCAACTATAGTACATATAAAACAATATTTATGAAAATTGTATTTATAATTACAAAAATAGTATTAAATATAATTTAGTGAATTCATTCCTAATACACAATAATATTGTACATTTGGTATTTACAATTCCAATGAGCTTCAACTGGTTATTCTAACCACTAGGGCTCAGCAGACGAATATGCAGTTAAGTAAGTAAGTGAAAAGCAAAGAAGCCCCACTCGTGATGACACGTCACAAATATATAAAGAAATATTTGAAAAATACTCTGCGACAGATGTGCGGCTTCTTCAATTAATATGAAGCATGCACATGGCGACATTAGTAAGCACTATCTACTGCCTATGAAGAAGAGAAACAAAGCTAAACTATTGCATTTAGTTAAAGTTCCATTTGTTTAAAAACATACTAATTATTCTAGAAAAGAGTTTGATTTGTTACACTAATTACTAGAGACCTGAAAAAATATAATCCATTCACGGTATCTTCGATACTTTTGAAAAGAACCTTTGAAAAATCACCCTAGGAGTTACATGTTGAATTGGTTATAAAAAAATTGTATATGGAAAAAGGTTTTGTCTTGCTTTTAGCACTGAAGCACTATATAAATTGGTTGTTTTAAGTATATTTTTTCAATAAATTATAATAATTTGTTAAAAGTCCATACGAATTAACAACGGATTTTGAAGGGACATGTTGGTTATAGCTGAAAAGAAATAGTTCGTAGGTTAAATATTAATATGTATAAATTTAATGCCGTAATTGTAAAGTTAATATTGCTAAACTATATTTACATTTACACGTAGTACTGATGGGTAAAGATTTCACTGTTATTAATTTAAATTATATAAATTTCTGTGTCTGTCCAGCGGACTCATACACTCCATCTTTTCCGTTTGGGCACGTTTTTTTCAGAAGTATAACCACGCCATATTGGATATTGGAGACGCTGAATTGTGGTTATAAAACTAACGTAACACATTCTTTCTACTTATAAGATAATTCTAGGTTAAGATGTAATTTTAGTATTAGCGTTATTTCGGCAGTTTATCTGTGCAAGTTTTAAATAAACGTGCAAAATATAGAAAGGCATTTGAATATTTCCGTTACGTAATTCCCTTCGCAATCGTTAACAGAAAAAAATATTTTAAAAGAATGAAAAGGAATCAATTTTTGTTCAATAACTGATAATCAATTATTTTTTAAAGCTTTTTGTGGAGCGTAAGAGATAGCAACACATTAGCGTTGGCTTACACGTATTTCTCTTATATCGTCTTTGCGCCGCACGTAGTGTTGTTTTGATGTTGTGGCAGTGAAGTGAGACAGTTTCTTGATGAAAAAGCGATGTACCTACACCGCAGGTTTCAAAATGAAAGTGATTTTGTTCGCTGAAGAGTTTGGAAATCGAGCCGCGGGCCGTGAATTCGTAGTAAATGAAACGTTAGTTCGGGGCTGGAGGAATTTTTCTCACTTATAAGTCGCACCCAGAGTTTTCAATAAAAATACATACATTCACTGTTAAAACGTGCATAAATATGCGTAGTATCCGAACACTTTTGTGACTAACAATTGCTCCTGCTTGCCTCTCTTGTTTCAGTGGTTTTAAGTGTTTTAACCTATCGGCTGGTGAATATTAGGGGTAATTTTATTCCCCCTAGTTCTGACATTTACTCTATAGTCTGTATGCCGTTTTACGGGAGGCAGAAGTTTGTTAAATGTTTGGGCTCTTGTGAAACACGTTTAGATGTTCAGTTCATGTTGCTGAATAGGTTAGGTGAGAGTGAAAATTACGAGTGGTAAAACTGTGATGATGAATCAGCTATGTTTAGTTTTACGCCCAAACGTGGAAATAAGGTGAACAATTCCACAGAATCTTCTGAAGAAACTAAACAAAATTCTGGGCGAGTGAATTATGCGCTTAAAGTGACACTTTTTGACAGTGAAGTGGAAGGTCAAACGGAAAAAATTGGCAACAGTGTTAAATCATTGTCCGAGGCAATATGTCTAAAAATTTATGATTTATCTAACCAGGTAAGGGAACTGAAAGAAGACAGTGTGCAAGCAAATAAAAATAAACAATTGTGTGCTTCATGTTTGCATGTTGTTGTTTTACACCCTCAATTCAAAAAAATCATACAGTGAAGTAATGGTAAATGGGCAGTCATCTTCCAATGCAAACCTTGCTTTGTCAAGCAATCATAAGGTTCAGTTTGTTGGGGATAATGCACCATATGGTAACACCACAAGTCCTCTCGCAGTGCAAACAAAGCAACAGATCAGTAAAAAAATTTCAACACCGCCAGCAGCTGACGTGGATGGATTTGTTGAGGTCTGCAGATGTGGAACAAAGTCTCTAGTCATAAGTGGGTCACCTGCTCTCAAGCCAGCCGTGGCACGGAAGCATGAGAAACAATGTAAACATTAAAATAGTTTCTAAGCCTGTCTAACAACATATGAAGTCCATTTTTGTATCTTGTTTTGCTCCTCGTGTAAAGTTTCTAATTTAAGTGGTAAAATTGAAAACCAGGTATGATACATATTCTTTTTGTGTGTTGGTAGTGGAAGCTGATAATGTTTGTATTTTGAAAATTTGGTTTGGCCGGCTGGCTGTTTGATTAGTCCTTTCTTTGGTAGGATTCAGAATGATACTCTGTTTGACTCAACAAGTGCAATAGTCTCCAAACAAAGCTACACCAAGTGAGAATCAGCTAATTGTCATTAGTAATACATCACAAGATATAGTACAGAATAGTGAGATGGCTGGAGGAGTAGTTATCTACTTAGATAATTTTTTACAAATGTAGTATCTGGCCTGTGTGTTTGTTGTGGCAACCGGACATGCCATTAATTAACATGTTTGTCTCTAGGAAAGGATTATTTTGATCTTTTATTATCAAAATATAAGGGTTTTTCGAAACAAATCTTTAGTTGTTTCCTGACAACATTAACCGTGTTGATTAGTCGGCCATTTGTTTAACTAACACCTAGTTTAATAGCAATTAATTTGAATCTCCCTATTTCCCGGAAAATTACTACGTATTTCGTAAACATACTATTATTACTAACCTTTCTAGAGGAGGTGGTGTTCTTATAGCAGTTAATTAATTTAAATACTCTTGCACGGTACAACAATTTGATTTTTTGAAAGATAATGTTGAGGCTGTTTTGGTTGGAGTAATTTTCACACACAAAATATTGTTTATTATTATAATAAACAAAAAAGGCAGATTCTGATAGAAAAAACAAATTTTCTCAATTTTTAACAGTTTAGTTTCACTAAGCCAGAATTACTGGACTTGGTTGTTTTCCAACTACTATTTAGATCAGGTTGTTAGGTCTGCAGATCCCATCATTGATGAAGATGAGTATCATCCTGCGTTAGTCTGTTGTTGCAAAATTGATTCTGTTGATTATAAATTAATTTAAAATTATTACTTCAACTGAAATCATAAAAAAAAATTAACTGTTTATTTTTAGCATTTAATGTCTTTGATTGGAGTCCCATATTCATTATGCAAGATGTCAACCAAATGGTAGCTTATCTTTCAAGCAATTCTCAAATGTTAACTAACAAATTTCTGCCTAAGGTAAAAATTTCAAAAAGTAAATATCCAGTATGGTTCTCAAAATAACTTATAAGACTTCTTAAAATGAAAGAACATTTCTTTATTGAGGCTGTACAAAAGAAACAAAACTGATTATAATTATTCTCGTTTTTCCACCTACAAGAAAGTTGTAAAAGAAAAAATTAAACTTATTCAAAATAGCTACGGAGAGAAAATAGCATTGCTATCGGACAGTAGTGCTATGGTTCAAGATTCATAATCTCTTGCCAATATTTTTGCTAATCATTTCACTGAGGTGTATGTTCAGTCAAATGACAATGTGAATTTTCAATGTAGTAAGTAGCAAAGGTAATAATTTGCACTTACCAACTCAGGTAATAACCCAAGGTATGTGGGCTATTAAGACTCAAAAACAGCAAGACTACGGGATTGATGAAATTCATAACTTGATATATCTTTACTCCACTGTGAACTCATATTTTTAATTTTAGTTTATCCTGTGGTATCTACCAAAGCCCTGTGGAAAAAGCCATTGTTTGTTCCTATATTCAAAAGCGGTAATAAAAACTATAAATATAGACCAATATAGTTATTATAAAATTTTTCACAGGTTTTGGAGAAGGTAATTTACAGGCATATAAACTGCTACACAAAAATGATATTAGATAGTCAGCATGGATTTCAAATTGTAAAAACCACTGTTACTAATTTGTTAAAATTTGTCAATGATCTATATGGAGATGTAACATCAAGAAATCAGATTGATGCAATTTATTTTAATTTACCTGTTATTATTATTACCGTCTGGCATGAAAAACGGAACTACACCAAACTGAAATGTGTGCTTTATACTTAAATGAACATACTGTGAGCTGTTAAATAATAACTTTCACTGCTGGAAATAAATATTGCAGCCTGCAACTGTTGTAAAGTATTTATCTTCCAGACCTCAAGCTGCAATAAGATGCGCATAAAAACGTAAATAAATCAAAGGAACAATACATTACTACAAACGAGCAAGTGAAAAGACACAGAATTGATAAAAGTTGAAAGCCGGCGGATGCAATTACCGTCTGTATGGACTATTGGTAAAACTTAAGTCTGCATCTGTGGCCATTAAATACTTGACGCTAGCGGACACGAGACTGCAAAAAATACCGAGCATCAGACTATCTGAGCATAATCCCAAATGTTTTTTGTTTATAGTGTTTTTTTACGCGTGAAATACATTTTTTGGCACCCATGAAGTGTTGCATACTGCGTTAAAATGTCTAGTGTGTGGAAATACTTTTCTAAAGACTTGACAGACCTAAGTAAAACAAAATGCAACCAGTGTGGTAAAATAGTGTCGTGGGGTGGTAAAGATAAAAGCTGTATTACCACATCAAATTTAAACAAGCATCTGACACATTGTGACGCACATCAAAATATGTTGAAAACTGTGAGCTTTGAAACGAGCAAGAGGGAAGGGCATTGGTATCGGCATATCTGTATTGGTATCGGAACAACTCTAGTTAAAACTTATTCTAATTTTCTCTAATTCGTATTATTTAGTATTTGTGTTTTGTGTCATGGTTATGTAATATGTAACGCCTGTTGGCTGGATGGTGTTGGGTTAACAGAAGTTTTGAGGGGCGGTGAAAAACATGTTAGGTGGGTTTTGGAGTTGGATACCCGACTAGGTGCCAGAAACAGTCAGCAGACAGTGCCAATTGTTGTTGGTGATGATCGCAGGGTACGGCAGGCCATTCACCTGCATGTACATGGTACCTCGGATGAATTGTTGGAAGAGCCCCTTGCTCCTGATACTTACATGGAAAATACTGTGGGCCTATTAAGGCTGACCCACATACCTTAAACTGTAAAAGCTCTGAGTTGAGCATACAGACTGTCAAGTAATTTACTTGAGACTGGGTAAAGGCAGGTTATATGGGGACCCGTACCCCGAAACACCCAGAGGCAGTGCTCGAAATAAGACACTGTCTGAAAACTTACATGTAATTACTCTTGCACAAAAACACTTGCATCACTCTAGGTGAAAACTTTACACGGATTCTGGTCTACAGACCGCCAGATAGACGAAACTGCAAAAGTACACAGGTGTGCACAAAAATGAATTACTGGTGTGTTGACCTCCCCCGGGTGATGCTATTCCCAGGGAAGAAAGGGTGGCGTCTCCAAGTGCAGGAAAGAACAGGTTCCAGCAAGTTACATCTGACTATTGCAGCTAAAGATGATTGGCGCAAAAATGTGAAATCATCCGGAGCGCGGCGTGGCACTTGCCGACCTCTTGACACGCTTGACAGTGACTGATACTGGCGAGCTCGGGAGGCGTGGACTATGGCGGCACGTAGCTTGCCCTGCACTACCTTCTGTTGAACTGAAACACTTGCACAAATAAATGGACATGAACTCTTGCATAAAACATGAATAAATAAATACATAATATTACATTGCCCATGAATAAATAAAATTTAATTGTTGATGGCGTGAAATGAGGGTTAAAAAACTGAGGTGAAAAAGTGTATATTTTCAAATAAACATAATTAAGCACTGAAACACTTATAGGGGCATCTTTGAGCGTCCACGCGCCTGGTGTCTTTCTTTTGCTTTTAATCATTTGATCTTAAATTGCCCCATAATTAATGTGTGCAGTGTCAGTCATAATGCACCCTTGCCCTCTTGGGGGGGGGGGGTATGAAGTTGCGCAGCACTACTCTGCTCTCGCACTACACTGCACTGTGCACTGAGGGCACACTGGTGACTGTTGATGCGGTGAACGTGTGGCGTAGCAAACTTGGAAGACAGAACACTGTCCTGTGTCAAATGTTTATATGTAGCAGTATATATTCTGTTTTCTAATGTGTCATATTTTGTTGTGTGTTTTGTGATTGTATTTAAGTACTGTTTTTTATGTGATATTATTTTTTTGTTTGTTTGTGTGTCAATCCTGTTGATGGTTTATGTGCTGTTGGGTGGCACATTAAGCTGTAATAAATTAATAAATAATATTTGTATTATGGTGCTCATTGCGAGTGAATGTGCTCAGTATTTACTCCCAAGAGTTCAGTTTTGAGAGGAAATATAGTGTTTTATTAGTAATTTTTTTTTGTTTTAAATCGTGGGCAAGTTTATGCCCCCTAGTACAGATAATTGTTCAAAATGTGATACACCCTTTTACGGGAAACAAAAGTTTATTAAATGCCTAGTTGTCTGTGGAACTCTTGTTCACTTGCAGTACTTACCACAATGCAATGACAGTATGTTATTTGAGTGTGAATGTGTGGAAATAATTCAGACATGTTTACTACTAGTTATAAAGTAATTAAAATTCAGAGCTACAATATGGCAGCGGGACGAGCAGACACGTTTTGTACTCGAAAAACTTTGCAAGCAAACAAAGAAGACAAGATTCTATTGCTACTAACCACATTAAGCAATAAGATAGACTTCCTGACAAATCAAGAAAGTGAGCATAAGGAAAATGTCTTACTTAAAGCTTTAATTGAAAGTTTACAAACCTCCCACGTCGGTACTAGTATGCGAGATTATCATTTACAACTAATGTGAAACATACTAAATCATATAGCCAAGCAGACAGGAATGAACAACTATCCGTGCCGAACAACACAAATTCTCAAGAATTAGTCAATCAGGTTCCATATGGAAACGTCACACGGGCAACTCGCTCTGAAACCATGTGAGCAGCTGACATGGAAGAATATCAGAAAGTGTTGCTTGCAGGGGGAAAAAAAAGATGAATCTGGGTCAGCAGGGACAAAAGTGAACACGGACCGTAAACTAGTGCAAGTAAGTGTGTATAATAATGTGAACATTTAAGTTGTTGCTAAACTCATTAGGCCGAAAATGAAGGAATTTTGTGTCCAGATTCGATCCTGATGTTTAAGATAATGATATTGTCTCTTATATAAACAAGAAAATTAAGATTACAAATTTGAAGGTTGTTAAATTAAAAATAAAATATAACGGGTGCTCATCCTTTTCTGTTGCTGAACCTGATTATGATTGAATTGTTAATACTGTATTTTGGCCATCGGGATGTTCAATGCGTGCTTTTTACAGTAGGATTACACCATCAAATTTATGTAAAACCTAACGCGGAAACGTCTCCCGTTAAGACAATGCCAATTGATTAGGAAAGTGACAATGAAATATTATCTGCAGAACATCTTCTGATAAAATTGTTTGATTCTTTGAGCAACCAAATGAAGCAGTTGGAGGAACTGGTTAATATTACAAGTTAGATGCTGCATAAAACGGATGATCAGATAGTCGGAGGCCTACGTACCAAATCAAAAGAATTTGAGAAACCTTACTATCAAATTTTTTGTTAATACTTTTTAACAGAAACCTGGTTAAACAAGCATACCATCAATTTACAGTAGTTTCTTGATCTATATACAGGATGATTCTAAAATCATGGGACGAACATTGAGGGGTGGAGAGCTCACTAAAACAAACAATTATTGTATAGGAATATATGGGCGGGAGTTACGCTTTGAGGCACAAACACAAAAATAACACATGAAATGCAACACATTGTTTATTTACAATGTCGCCACTAAATGCCTTTTTACAGAAATGTTTATAATAATTGCTCAAAATTGCTACCACCGACAGTAATGTAAGCTTGGTAGCGTCGGTGGAGTGATTGGCGAACAGATTCAAATACGCCGGGTATTTCACGCACGCCACCATCGTCAGCCATATGTAGAAGTCGCCAAGCATGCGTGACTGTTGGTGGATGCATTTCCAGCAACTGTTTTAACATTTTCCGTACGGAATCACTCATTAAGTATGCTACTAATGGACATTTTATGTTTCCGTTAATGTGTGATGTTTTTGTGTTTGTGCCTCAACGCGCCACTTCCGCCCATATATTCCTTTACAATAATTGTTTGTTTTAGTGAGCTCTACCACCCCCTCAATGTTCGTCCCATGATTTTAGAATCATCCTGTATATATTGTAATGATCGTGCCTGTGATATAACCCTATTTAGTAGAGGAGAGGGTGTATTAAAGCAGTTAATAAATTATGCTTTGCTGATATACTTCAGAAACATGAATTTGATGCTCCAAATGTTGATGCAATATTGGTTTAAATAGGTAAAGATATAAAATAAGAGATTCCTAATTGGAAATATTTAGATAACTCCCAATTTAGCATCCAAGATTTTCAATTGTACTTTATACATATTCAGCCAAAATTATTATCTTATCCTCTCCGTTAATTTTATTCAATGACTTCAACATTCCTAGAATAGATTGAAAATTAAAACATTCACGAAATACTACACATTATTATAGCAAAGCACACCAAAGAGCCAAAAAGTGGTACACCTGCCTAATATCATGTAGTCCCCCTCACCCCCCTCTTCCCGATCATGCAGAAGTGCCGCAAGACGACGTAGCATGGACTCGACTGATGTCTTAAGGTATGCAGGAGGCAATTCACACCATGAATTCTGCGGGCAGTCCACAAATCCAATTTGCGCCAATTTGAGAAAGGATTGCACGTCTATCACGTTTAATGATTCTCGTCAGTCTTTGTTTGTCCCGTTCTTTCACGATCTTTTTCCGGCCGCAGTGATGTCGAAGATGTGGTGTTTTATCAGATACCCAATATTCACGGTACACTCGTGAAATGGTCGTACGCGAACATCCAAATGTTATCGCTACCTCCGAGATGCTATGTCCCATCTCTCGTGCGCCGACTATAACTCCACCTTCAAAACTCACTTAAATCTTGATAACCTGCCATGGTAGCAGCAGTAACCGATCTAGCTGCCGACCGCATTGTGTTACTCTGATTGGTTCCATACCTCTGTTATTTGCATACGCACACCTATACCAGTTTATTTGGCTCTTCAGTGTATAAGGCCAGTATCTTCTTGAACTATGAGCAATTGAACTACGCCAGTGCCTAATAAAAATGTATTATACCAAAAAAAAATTTCTAATGTGAATTGCATAAATGTTGATAGGTACCCTTACCCTCTGGTCAGTGAAGATGCTGCACATTCAGCACTACTTATTAAATTAAAAACTATGCAAATTATTTCATTAAATAGTGCTGAGTTCTGGAATGTAGAGACCATAGTTGTGGTAATTACTTCTCGTTATATTTATATTTAAATGCCATAGAGTGGAAAATACTTTATAAAATGATATATGTAAATTAAAAGTGTGGAGTTTTTAACTAATAATGTGGTTGACCATTTGTAACCAGGACAAAATCCAAATATCCAAATTGGTTTTCTAAGGAATTAATTTTTTTAATTGAGTGTAAAGATTGTTTTTTATATTTAAACGAAACAATAGTGATAACTAGCAGCAGTTTTCTTACTTTCAACGCATGGTCAAGTTTATAATAAAAATTTGGCTTAGAGGATAAATACATGATTTTAGATTATTATTAATTGATGATTATGAAAAATTGGCTATCACTTTTGCCAATAATTAATTTTACCAGGGTCAGTAACAGTGATAACGTGACTTTTGAACAAACAAAACCCATTGTATAAATGAAAATCATTTATTACCAGCCACAATAACTATTGATTTTGTACAGTGGTCCATTAAATCACTATAGACCCTCAAATCAACTAGTTTATATGGCATCACAAATTTTATTGTAAAAGGCTGTGTTTTTATTTTAGCACCTGTATTGACATACATCTTTAATTAAAATTTATAAATGGTAACCTATTCTATCAAATGGAAACATGCAGTTGTTACTGTAGTCAAAAACGGCAACAAATATGATTTTAGCAATTATAGGCTATATGTCTATTATGTGGTTTCTCCAAAATTTCCAGCAAAATTATAAACACTTTTGCTTTTCCATATCATGACTTTTATCAACCCTTCTCAATATGGGTTCATCTCAGAAAAATCTAAAACAACGAATTTATTTGAATTTGTCAATTCACTCTATAGTAAGATAATAGCATGTAAGCAACTAGACACAACTTCAATCTAAGCAAGCTTTCGATACTTGTAACCAACAATTAATTGTATCCAAGCCAGAAATAATTGGTCTGAATGTAAATTACGTAAACTGGATAGGGAGTTACTTAAGTGATAGGAAACTTTCAGTAAGAATCAATAATACTCTCTCCTTAGCATATGATGCTCCTTCAGGCGTACTACAAGGTAGAACATTATCCCCACTTTTATTTTTTAATATTTTCATTAACAATATCTGTGAAGTTTTACAAAACTCTCGTGCTATTATGTATGGCAATGCTTAAAAAAGATTTTGAACTATAAACACAAATTGTAAACTGTTACAGAATTATATAAATTTTGTTGTTTATTGATTTAGACAGAACAGTGTGAAATTGAATGAATAAAAAACATAATTTATTACATATTCTCATAAAAAACACAATATAAGCTTCAAATATGCTGTCAATAATGTATTTCTTCAAAGAACGCAGTGTTTAAAGAATTTTGGTATATTGCTTGACTAGGAATTATATTTTCATTTTCACATTGATAATATATTAACTCATAAAACTCCCTCTGCTTCTAGTTTTAATTCTTTACTTTGTCTTTATTATACCTGAGTTAGGTCAAAATTAAAATACTATTTTCCTGCAATTTTTCCTGAGGTTACCATTTTCAAGAATTATTCATTCACTAGATGTACCCGTGGCTCCGCTCGTATGGACTACAAAATTATTGTTTAGGTTTTTTTAAAAATAAAGTTGAATTTTATTTAGTGTTAATTATGAGATAAATAATTATTAGACAAATATTTTAAATTTTAACAACTGACACGTGAACATGCGACATATAATTTGTCCTTGTGAAAAACATGGCTGTCTGAGGTCAACTCCAGCAACTTTCAGGGTTTGGCCTTGTGACTTATTTATAGTCATGGTAAAACAAACCCTGATCTGAAATTGGAGACGCTTAAACTGGAAAGGTAAATCCGTTGGAATCATGGGTATTCTGGGTATTAAGATTTTTTTGCCAGTACCGGTGTCACTCATAAGAGGTGCTTCAATAACATAATCCCTCAAACTGTTTACTTGTAGGCGAGTGCCATTGCACAATGTTCTGTAATAACATGATTGGTGCGCCAATTTTTACAGCAAGAGCGTGAACAGGCAAACCTGATTGATTAAGGGAATTCAAGAATTCAGTCGGATAGTGGACTGCGTCTTCCTCTTCAAGAACAGTGTATGTTCGCGAGTGTGATTCAATCATGTTCAAGATCGTTTTGTTGATGTTTTTGACGATTTCATTTTTTGTTAAGATAGCACGCTCTTGGAGCCATGTCAGAGGCTTGGTTGTGATTCTTTGGACGTCTGGATAAATTTGTTTAATTAAATCCTGCAGAGTTTTAATATTTGTGCACAAGTTAATATTTTCAATAAATATTTCTCCATTGGTTTCTGGGACGGTTCCGTTTCCATGTTGAAGTAAAATAGCTGAAAGTTTTTAATGGGGAAACAACTGCTTGAATTTTACGTATTTATTTATTGAGAAATTAAATGGTAAAAAATGCTTATTAGTATTTCTCTGTTATAGATAGATATATGCTACTGCTAAGTTTTTTTGGGTCTTTTTATTTTACACAATTCTTTACTACATGATATTGTTCCATCTTTAATGGTTTAGACAGATGGCGTGCTGGCGGCAAACTTTTTTCCGACTTGATTCGTTATTATTTTCACTGCTTATTCCGTATGTTACTTTACGTAACAAAATATATACTAAAACCTGGCCAAAGAACGTAGCTTTGAATTAAAACCNCTTATTCCGTATGTTACTTTACGTAACAAAATATATACTAAAACCTGGCCAAAGAACGTAGCTTTGAATTAAAACCAAAAAAAAAAACACTTAAATCGGATACGTGGTTCTTGAGGTATAAGTGCACTATCAGACAGACAAAGACATGTTGAGTTTTATAATATGTATAGATACAATCACATTGAGATGAAAGTTTGGAGGCCTAAATTAGAAATTACCTTTTTTTGAGATGGATTTTGTTGTAGCCTGCTCACTGTTTCGTCGCCAGTAAAAAAAAAAAAAATAATAATTCACTTAGTTACTAATATTGTAACCATTTTTTCAACTACATCTGCATACTGTGAAATATAATGATCCTTCNAATAATTCACTTAGTTACTAATATTGTAACCATTTTTTCAACTACATCTGCATACTGTGAAATATAATGATCCTTCTGAACTTAGTTTTTATTTTGACCAAAATATAATCATACTGTTACCACACAGCTTTGCATCAAAATGGCCACAGAACACTAACCTAAAAGCAAATATGTTCTCATGCTTCATCTATTGATATCTCAATTACTCTCGAGTTGATCGAAGATCTCCGAAAGTAGATTCCTACAATTATCACAGTCGATCAATAAAAATAGACTGTGCACATTTTTGTAATTTTACAACCGCACAAAACCAGGATTAGTTTTGCCATTTCAATCAGTGTATAGAAATTTTGTAAAAAAAAATGTTTGGTTCCACACCTTTTAATTCACAAGTTACTCAACAAGATACACACATCACAGAATTCCCTGATAGCTTCAAAATTCTCCGACAATTCCTGGTTTTCCAGACAGGTGGCAACCCTGTACACAACTAATGGTACCACTTCGTATTTAAAAATAAGTTACTAATAATGTCATATTATTTGATAACACGTTAATTTTTTTTTTTTTAATTTTAATATTTTTGTTTGACTTTTATTAAAGTTACTCATAAAATTATTTTGCATATTTGTGTCAGTTTCATGAAATTCAGCAACTGTATTTTTAACTTTAATTTTGTTAATCAAAAATCATATTGCTAGTTTCTGATTGTTGGTGGCTGTGACCTGTCTGCTCTGGTAAAGGTTTTCACTGTGTGTTGATTATGGTTGGATGCTAGGATGTTTAGGGTTGTGATGAAAGTTGTTGTTTGCAGGGCAAGATGATTGCCAACGACAAGCAGGAGAAGGAGCGTGTGGACGTCCGCAATGCACTTGAGGAGTATGTGTATGAGTTGCGTGGCAAACTGTCTGCAGAGGAAGAGCTGGCCAGCTTTGTGCCTGAGGCAGAACGAGAGCAATTATGCCAGCATCTTGGGAANTAGGGTTGTGATGAAAGTTGTTGTTTGCAGGGCAAGATGATTGCCAACGACAAGCAGGAGAAGGAGCGTGTGGACGTCCGCAATGCACTTGAGGAGTATGTGTATGAGTTGCGTGGGAAACTGTCTGCAGAGGAAGAGCTGGCCAGCTTTGTGCCTGAGGCAGAACGAGAGCAATTATGCCAGCATCTTGGGAACATGGAGAACTGGTTATATGAAGAGGGAGAAGATTGCAACAGACAGACATATGTCGACAAGCTTACGTCTCTCAAGGTCAGTACACTTTTTGTTTCCGTTCAATATCCACACTTAGAACTGTATGCAGAGAAGAATCTAGTCACCACTGCCACTAGAATCATAGGAAAATCAGCACGAGATGGCTCATTTTGTATGCTCAATCTCATTAAATCGTAGTTTTTTTTTTTTTTTTTTTGTAGAAATCTAGTTGCCCATTGATCTCCCTAAATTGGTATTTAGTTGAGATTTCTGTTTCATGAGGATAGCTTTAGATTTATTTTGTGTTTGGGTGAAAATCCACACATACTTGCCAAGAGAATGTATTTAGGTAACTGAAATCTTACAGATTAGACTAATTTTGCATTTTTCATACAGCTGCATTTTGTAGAACGTAATTTGTATGCAGCACCACTATACCTGGCACAGAATTTCTTGGCAGCTCTGCGTCAGTCTATTGGTGAGTATTACCAAGCCCTTTTGCCGCATCTATCAAAGCGTCAGTCTCATCATAATGCGTGTGTCGTGAAACCTGAATTTAGTAATGTTAATACAATTTTATGCATAAATAAACATTTTAAAATACATAGTAGAAAGATATATTGATAAACTGTATACACTTGATTTATTTGGAAGTTTATATCTACAGTAAACTCCAGAATTTCTGGAATAATGACGGGCTAAGGGTTCGGCAATACAACTATTTGAGTTAACCGAAACTTGCAAGTTCTCATTTTTGTGTTGTATTTCGGGTCCTGGCCCTATTCATTAAGTCATCGATGCCTCAAGGAGGCATCCTTCATTTATAAGGTAAAAGGTAATGGTAAGGCGTGCTGGGGAGCCTGAATACCCTAGCTATATATTAAGTTTTCCTGTAAATTTGTACAGTGTCTGTCAGGGGATACAGCCACGTGGTCGTTCGGCCCACGATCCTGAGAACTGTGACTTTGTGCTCACCCAGTGAACTGGCGCTCATCCTATTCGAAATAGGAATATTGTGTAATATTTTGACTTTTATTATCATAGTAGCCGGACGACGTCCACATTACTATCCCTGACCACTCAGATAACGTTAACTGAACCAAGAGTATATCAGTGTTATATATACACATTTATTTGACCATGGTGGAACTCTCAGTTCAACCATGAAGCTGCATGTAATGTTTGATGACAGTGCCAAAACTTAAAATGGTCTGTCTCTGAATGACATTCTCTTACCAGGACCCAAACTTCAAATTGATATTGCAGATGCTGTCCTTCATTTTAGGCTCTGTTGTGTTGCATTTTCTTGTTAAGCTAATGTACTAGCAAATCTTGGTGAGAAGACTTGTCCCTATTGAGTCATTCTGTGGTGTAATAGTACTTAGGAACCTTTCTGTGTACCAACTGAAAACTGTTACTTATAATTTGTCATCTTTTCATTTTTTAACTATTAGCACCTTGCAGCCACTGGCCTTAGATGACAGTCATTTGTACCATTTAGTCTTCAGTGACTTAGGAAACAACTTTGTTGATAAAATTGTGATGGGAGTAGTATTGGTGTAGGTGGCTTGTATATTCAGAGACTATCACTTGAGGAACCTCTTGCATTTGGGTGGGTTTAAACAAAAATTTTTGAATCAGTCCATGGTTTTGGAAGACCTGCCCCCAGACAAAATTACACATTATTTAAATAGGTAAAAATTGTTTACAATGAAATTATCTAAAGGAGATAATTGATGACCAGAAACAGACTAAATGTACTAATTTCAGAAATAATTAAAATAAAATTGTAATGCATACAAAAATCTTTGAAATAAAAATTTCTTAATTGTGAGATATCCTCATTTTTTACTTTCACAAGACATAAGGATCACTACAAACTTAGAGCTCTTATGGAACTATAACAATTACATTGAGTTCCTCTCATCAGCTGAAAATGGAAACTGAAGCATGAGGGAAAAAACATTACCCTGTCTCTAACATAATTTTAAGACACTTAATTTTAACTTAACTTAAAGACAAAACAATTAACTAAAACATATCCTGGTCACTTAATATTCTTGATGCCTTACCGCAGCCCTAACCCCAGGGACAGTTCCATATTCTCAAGGCATGTGCTCACCATAATCATTTTACCCAGGCCTCACACTAGCAGACTGCCAACCTTCAATGTCCAACCAGTGAGAAAAGAAAACTATAGCTACATTACCCACATGTGCTACCTTCAGTTTTTGTGAAAGATCTTCCGAAAAGGAGGACTTGTTCACTACCTAAGAGGAGACACACTTCTCTGTAGTATCCGTCTGCTCCACGTGGTGGTAAACAAAGAACTCCCATCCATACCTGTCCCAAAAGTCCGATATTAAAAAGCTGCATGCACTACTGGCTTTGTCAAAATGCCTATTGACCAAACTGGGGTGCAGTCAATGCTAGGCACACCCACTTTCACAATGAGATAGGCAGATGTAATGGAACGACAACTGGCCAGCTATCACAACAAAGCCCAGAATTCCGTGATTATTTGTGTCACTGGTGTTTGTATTTATTATTACCCTCAACTTGGCACGTGCTCCTGCTTTGCAAAATGCCTACAACTTTCTGTTCATTTGGTGAGTAGAAAAGTTCCACAAATATTTGCTGCCAACAAGTATACCAAAATTTGGACTTTCAACATATATCAAATAAAAAATCTTATCAAATCAATATAACATTATTTAAATTGCATTATAAAAATTTTTAGCCCTTAAACAAGTTTGTGGTGTTTGATATTGTGATGATTAAAAACTGTGGCAAGGATTCTCAACTCTCCTAAAAATGTTACCTCTGAAAGGTTTTTGTATCGCTAAGAATGTTTATAGCCTAGATTTTAATTAAACACTAAGCATTGCAACCATTTAAACTTCTTCCTTGTCTTAGGAAAGTATAAGAAATAAATTTTTAATTCCATACATATAACACATGTAACAAACCAGTTCTTAAATGAACTGGAGGTGCAAAAAAAAAAAAACATGATTATGTGCAAAGTTTGCACATTAGTATTTTCGTAAATTTGGTGTTGCCCATTAAATTCAGTTTTGTATTTCTTGCACAGTGATACCTCTATTATTTGTTTTTCATGGGATCTACCGAAAAAAACTTAGCATGCGGGAAAACTTCATGTGGACTACTCTCCTCAAAAAGTAAAACCTAACCTCAAAAAAAATTATCTTCATCCTTGGGTATATTGAGTTGATTGCCTGTAATGAACAGAGGGCATATCTTAAATACTGGATGAAAAAACATATCTCAATCATTTAATATAAGTATTGTATTATAAAATATTGAATTGCACTTAACTTCAAAAATATGCCGAATGTTCACATAAAATTCACTAAATTTTTGCCAAATGTAAAAAAAGTGGCAAAAATCAAACAAAATTGATTAAAAACAATGATTTAAAATAGAAACGTGCTAAAAGTTGTTAAGATTTAAGTACAGTAATAAAGTACGTAGTTTCATCATAATAATGTTGCATTTTGTATTTTTTACTCTTCTTAGGAGGCAAATTTTACACAACTTTTTGAGTTTGACATGTAAAAATCAGATTTTTTGAAATTATATTTTACTTTGCTAAAAATTCCGTTGCTCGCTAAATGTTTTTAAATTTCGCCAAATTAAACGGAAAGTCTGCTAAGTTGACAACACTCGCCATCTTGTGTGACAGTTGATATCACTTATCACTCAATCACTGCATTACTCTTGAAAACATACTGTTCCCCTTTAATGCTTGTAATTTACATGGTTATTTACTGTACTGACCTAAAAATTATTACGTTTCCTTTGTGGAACGAGAGTAAAACTCAAATCCGTTTCGTCCATTATGAATGTTTGGTTCTGGTCTGTACCACATCCATTAAATATATGCGTTTCATTTGTGCGAATTTCGTTTGCTGACTTAAAACAAAGAAATGTCTGCAATTATTATGTTTTACTTGTTTTTCGACGTAATTTAAAACAAATAGTGATTGAATTATCAAAAATAAATTAAGTGGTTGTTAACAATTGCAACGTTTCACAACAACTAGTTGTCTACACTAGCATTTGAGGTTAGGGAGTGTCTGTTTACCTGCTCTTGGTGTTACTGAGTTTTGGTAGTACCAGTTTTAAGATATTTTTTTCGCAGATAAACAATAGTTCTGAATATATTTTGGTTTTCGGGCAGAATATCTGATCGATGGATGCGGGTAAATTAATGATTTAAGGGTGTAGCATGCTGGTTTTTTTAAACATTGTTTATCTAGGGTATTTGTTGGGACCATCCAAAAAAATCGACTGATACGGAAATTGACATAAATGGGAACGCAACAACAAGGTGTCACTGTATTCAAAATGATTGTCATTCTCACGTGGTCATGGTTAGTGCTGAAGCATCACATTCTCAACAAAGCACAGGCATGTTAATATCATGTATGTACTAAAGTGTTCTGGGGTCAATCATTAAAAACGTTGTTTTGTCTTTGTCTTGTGGGTGTTTGAGCTGTAAGTCACATGAGATTTTATGTGTGTGTGTACAGAGCCAGGGGGAGCCAATCAAGGCACGACGAATGGAGTGGGAGCTGAGGCCCACAGTGCTAGACGACCTGGGGGGCTCACTGCAGCTGGCTCGCAAGGCGGTGGACCAGTGGCGGGCTGGAGACGAGCGCTACAGCCACCTGGCAGTTGATGAGATGCACAAAGTGGAGCAGGCTATTAGCAACACCCACCGCTGGCTGGAGGAGAAACGCCAGGTGCTGGCCGCCATGCCCCGTACCCAGGATCCCACTATTACAGTCGCCAGCATCCGACAAGAGAAGCAGGTAAGTGCATCTCTGGTGCTTCTAGTAGACTTTCCACTCGTAACATGCAGTACCGCATATAAGACAAGGATTTTTACACAAATTTTGGCCACTGAAATTGTTAGTCTTATATGGCCCTACAAAAATTTGGATGTTCCTAAAGTCACTTGAAAATTGAAAATATCAAAGTATACACAACCAATATTAACCATATATTTGTCAGACTCAACAGCAATTAACATATTTATCAAGCATCACAAAATAAAACAGTTTACTAAACTTATATTACATTATATTATATTCATTATACATATTACATTCAGTTTTTTGGAATCGTGCCTGACGTGAATACAAACTGTAGACAAATGACAATGTCCACCATATTGTAAACATTACACTCGTGCTGCAAGACACACGACTGCTATGACTCCCTCTTCCATTTCCATAAACTGTGAATGGGAGGAGGGGGAGCAACCATGCTACTACCTGTTGTGGACCTGTGGTAAAATCATTAACTGCCCACACTACTATCTGCGCTGAAAATATTTATTGCCCACAAAACTACTACCCGTGCTAAAAATATTTTTCGCATGCCACTTCATCAAAAATCACCCAAAAATGTTTTTCATATTTTAATCATGACGAAACCATTACTGGTCTTGTATATGCCACGTTATCTTTTATATGCCAACAAATATGGTAGAATTTTTTTTTTTTAAATCATAATTTTTTAGCATTGGTAGATTGGTTAGTTCCATAGAATTTTCAGGTTAGTTAACATGTTTATTTTGGCTAGCATGGGGATGTTCACACTTCTTATAACTCTTAAATTACAGAGTAGAACATCTACAGATCATTTTGGGAGGGATCAAAATAGAAATGTTGACAGTGTTGTGCCTTCACATACAGTATAATGTGGGGAAAATTGCAGCCTATAAATGGAAATGTATGGTTTTTAGCACCAGGGTTGCCAGAAATATTGGTGTCTGTTATCACAAATGGGCTGTTGTTGACAGTAGTTTATCCCAGTCTGTATCTGTTGCTGTTGTATTTGGTTTCATCTGAGTGGTGCAGTATCTCTGAAGAGGAAGCTTATTCTGTAGGCTTAAAGAACTTGAAATAAAAATAGTGTTAAAAAAAGCAAAGCTAGAAGATTTCTGCCTAAAAACTTACATAGTGTTTTTCTATGTTCCCACATGCTGTATCAATCTTATTCCGCCCCACTTTTTTCAATCAAAACAATCCTGCTCATCCCCTCTCTTCTTGCTTTGCCTGTCTACAAGCTGTTGATGCTTCTCCTATTCGTAAGCTTTTAATGTTTCTAATAGTGAGGTAACATACAGACCTCTCTGCTCAGAAAACTGTTTGAGAGACAACTAAGTTTGTTACTTAAAAATTGAATATGCGACTTACTCTCTCATGCTACTATCTTCTTGATGTCTGTAGATGGACATCAGAATGAGTGGTTCAGTGTCTCCTGTTTACCGGCAAGGGTAACTACTAGATCAGTGGTGGTAACACATGGCCATTTATTTGATGATAGATACAATATTTGGTTGCTGAATGTAAACACTGTAGTCCATGCACTAAAATTTTGCATGCAATTATTTTTAACTGTGAATATATATGGAAAATAGTACAAATAACTTTAAGGAAAGTTTTGGTGATTGGGGTGTCTGAGGCAAATTTTCTCTTAAGAGAGGAAAGTCAAAATGCTTGTTAAGCTGAATGATTTTTTTGCATGAGCTCGCTCTTCATGGGTTGGGTGAGAGTTGAAGGGTTCTGAGAACCATACCTTTTAATGCTTGTGTGATCCAGCAAATGTCTATAAGCCAGTGTATGGGAGAATTTTGTAAGGAGTTGTCTTCACTCTGCCTGACATCCCGGACTGGTGTAGGCAAGTACAGTAGAGCACCCCTCAAACGGAATCGTCGGGGGAAGGGCTATTCCGGTTGTGGGAAAATTCCGATTATGGGAAATAAGGGTGGGATTGTGTGAAAAATAACACATTTTTAGTCTGAACTCGTGTATATGTGGCACGTAATTTTAACTTAAGAAATCCACGAGTGTAAATTATTAGTTTTATCCTTAAAGTTACAAAACCGTTAAAAAAAACACTACGTACTGTTTATGAAATGTGAGTCATAAAACTCCCGGAAAACTTCCCGAAGTATAGTCAATTCTGTTGACAGTTTTTCCCTTACTGCATGGCACCTCGTCACAACATACATTTACAAGAGCGGGGCTGACGTATTATATATAGACGAAGATCACAAAGTACCGTATTTTGGCGTGAATAGGCCGCACATTAAAAAAAAAGACAAGAAGTCGGGTGCGGCTTATTTACGAGATATTGGCATAAAAACATTTCTCCCCCTAAACCATGTTCAGAAATTTTTAAATGAACAATATGCTCTAATGTTTTAACTTAGTTCCTAAGGAAGTAAAAAAAAAAAAATGAATAGCCCATTACTTGTGTTTAAACGCGTATGGGTCACACCATACTTTAACCTGCCTGTCCTCGAGTGTTCTGCTTCGTATCGCCTCCAGCCGCCATCTAGCTTGCGCGCTTATTTTCTCTTTTGTTTTCCACCTCTCCCTTGGTATCCTTCCTTTCCACAACCACCACCCCCTTCCTCACAGCCTAAACCACAACTGCCCAGCACCAAGCAAGCTTTCTTTTCTTTCTCCCTCCTTCCTCTTTTTTGTTTGTCACGCTGTCTTTCTCTCTCTCTCTCTCTATCTATCTCTCTCTCTCTCTCTCCCTCTAGTCGAATGAGAGCCAGCAACAGCTGTGTGTGTGACGCCGCACGCACACATGCACCATACCATTGCCTGCTCGGCAACAGCCGGCCGAGCTGGTAGGCTACGCACAGTGCACATGTTCCGCAATTTAAACGCAGTGTTGAGGTATTTTGACATAAATACAAAAGTTTTATTTACGCGGAATACTGCGCTGTTGTTACTTTTCAGCAGGCGAAGGCCAGGCGGCATGGCAACGATAACATTCAACTGTAAAACAGTTTGCTGTTGCCGCACTAGCACGATGAGGCCCGGCAATATTTACGGGAATACAAAAATTCAGTGCGGCCTATGCTTGAAATATTAATTATCCCTAATTTTTTATTAAAAACTTCTGTTGCAGTCTATACACGCCAAAATACGGTGCATGTACACTAACACCTTTGAACACTAAATTCTGAAAGTCACATCACTAAAACCAACGGCATGTGTCGCACATTGCCATTAGTCACTGTCACTTGTGTCATTATGCAGCATAGCTGTAGCTGTAGCTGTGCCACTTGGGCCGGTTGTCTCTTCATCTTGCTGCAGCTTGTTTACCAGCTAACGGGCAGGTACTGTCTGGTGTGCGCAACGAAAGACCTCTTGCGAGCGCTGGAANGCTGTGCCACTTGGGCCGGTTGTCTCTTCATCGTGCTGCAGCTTGTTTACCAGCTAACGGGCAGGTACTGTCTGGTGTGCGCAACGAAAGACCTCTTGCGAGCGCTGGAAAGTTATGGCACAACTTTGCGACGTTTGAATTTTTGTTCCGGATAAGGGGAGTTCCGTTCGAGGGAATTCCGGTTAAGGGAATTCCGGTTAAGGGGTGCTCTACTGTACCCCTAAACAAATCTATCATTACCTTCCTGGTTAACGGCTTGCACATTACCTGTACTTGCATCTCTGGAGTGTCTGGAGGGGTGTCAGTAGCCTTTATTCGTGCTGTTTTGTTATATTGCAGGTGGTATGCTTCCATGTTATCAATCATTGCTCCTGAAAAATGGCCATTTCCTTCTATCAAAATCTTTGAGATTGTTCTGTCAACTGATGCTACCATATTTTATAATTTAACACTCAGGAAAGTATACATGCAGCTCACTGTGGGCATAACTACAGGCCAGTATTTTCCATAGCAAAAACTAAACCAAACATTTACGTTGTTGTACAGTTTTGAAAATTCTGTGAGATACAGTAGAACCTCAATATTGCAACCTTTTTAATTAAGACATCCTCTCGTTTATAATCTGTTTTTTGAGGGAAATTGGTTGTGTTGCACTTTTTTTGGTTACTGTGCATTGCATTCACGAATCTATCAATTTTTTTACTTCTTCATACGAGCTGAAATGCTGATCGGCCATACCATGTGCCACAGAACGAAACAAATGGTAGTCAGAAGGAGCAACATCTGGAGAGTACGGCAGGTGGGGTAAGACCTCCCATTTCAGCATTGCCACGTATATCTTGATCGATCTTTCGACATGTGGCCGAGCATTGTCATGCTGGAGGATAACTTTGTCGTGTCTCTCTTGTACTGTGGCTGTTTCTCCTTCAAAGCTCGGCTCAAACGCATCAATTGCGTTCGATACAGATCCCCTGTAAATGTTTCACTCGGTTTCAACAGCTCATAAGATACCACACCGAGGTGACCTTGGCGCCTTGCATATTCGGTCTGGCAGTCGACGTGGAGGCATGTCCGGGCATTCCCCATGGTTTTCTGCGCTTGGGATTATCGTAGTGGAGCAATGTTTCGTCGTCGGTCACAATGCAATGTTGAAACCCCTTCCGATTCTGTCTTTTAAGCAGCTGTTCACAAGAAAAGAAACGCCGTTCAACATCTCTCGGTTTCAACTAGTACGGCACAATATTTCCTTGCCGCTGAATCATTCCCATGGCTTTGAGGCGTTTTGAAATGGCTTGTCGCATCACTCGCAATGATTCTGCCACTTCTTCTCGCATTCGGCACGAGTCTTCATCAAGTAATGCCTCAATTTCGGAATCTTCTAAACATTTCTCTCTTCCACCGCCATGCCGGTCCTAGATGTCAAAATCACCACCCAAAGAGTTGAAACCACTCACGACACGTTCATTCACTAAGAGCAGTCTCACCGTACGTTTTCTTGAAATGGAAGCAGAAAATCAACAATTCCAGCACATGCCGAGCATTTGGCTCGAAAACTGACATCTTCGCTTGAGAATAAATATATGATGCAAACACAAATTCACTAATGTGGTGATGTTGTTATGTTGACAGATGTATAAGCTTATAGTGTGACATTATTGATCTACATATTTCCACCAGCACTTACCGCTGCAGCCATCGATCAAACAACGGCGGAAGCAAAGTTGTACACCTGATATTATTATTATAACAGATAATTTTTAGTTTTCTATAGGCTGAAAATTGAGCACAAACATTGCTAATAATTGTGTAAAAAAAACTTAGAACTCAGGTGTGCAGTGAAGGGATGGTTTTCTCAGAGTTGAAATTTATTTCTGAAAATCCTCTCTACTAGTAGTTTTTGAAAACCAAGAATGAAACCTGAGAAATGTTACCTTCAGCTTTTACAAACTCTTGAATGTCCCATTTTTTTTTTATAGTTTTGGCAAAGTTGGGCAAACTGCTAGGAATCTAGATTACACCAGGATACGTCCTGCACGATAGTAAACTCCAATAAAAATTTGAACTTTGAGATTCAACTATGGGTGCAGAAACAGTGAGTACCTGAAGTCACTAATTAAGCATATGCAGGTGTCTTACTAATATACAGTACATGTATCGCAACACACATTTGTAATATTCTATGTCAGCACTGTTAAATGAATAATTACACAGAAGTGTGTATAACTTACAAAAGAATATGACAATAATTGTTCAGTAACACAGAAATTTCATCACACAGAATGTTCGAGATTATGTGTGAACATCCAGTAGATGATGATGATTCAGTTTGTCAGTTTCCTCAAAATTTTATTAAATGGTACCTAGGTGGAATTTTTGACAATTTTTTTCAGTGCGTTATTATTACATCATCATTTTCTTATTAAGGCAGGAGAACTTCCTGACAACATATTTCTTTCCCTTGTGTGCAGCATGTATATTTGTGATGTGATGAAAGTTTCCTACATGAATTGCCTATAAAATGCACACGCACATAAATTTACACAGGACATTTCCCTTGTTATTGAAGTGCCAGTTATTTGAAGCATGTAATATGTTAGACATATTTTCGACCAATATCATATTTTAAAAAGCATTAATCGTTGAAATTTGAATGTTGGCAGTCTCCGGTAAGATTTGCTAAATTCATACAGAGTTAACTTGTTTTTCATTATATTCATCACGTGTAATCACACAAGGCCGAATTAATACCGTAGGCTTAACCACTTTTGTTCCAAACTAATATCATCTGATATTTATTTATGCACACCTATGTCAGGTATTTTTTAGATTTCATTATTTTGAGTACTATTGCAAAGAAGTTTTGTAGCCTAAACATATTGTAACGTTGCCGCGGCTCGTTAAGCCATATTTATAATATTGCAGCCCCACAGTTAGGTGCCATTTTGCAACGTTCGTCGGTTTACACACTGCCGAATGTTACTTTGCCACAACTAGCTCAAGGTAGAAACACGAGACTCAGTGAATGGACGCCGATTAATTAAGAAAGAAGTTCCAGAGTATTTTGTTATGTGTGTTTATTTAACTATTTAAGTTTCACAGTTCTCAAACGAATGTCCGGTATACAGAGTACGAACCTCTCACAGATTAATATACAAGTACAGACCAGTGCCACAGTCGTTTACAGATTATTGTGTCTCAAAACTTGCATCAAAATAAATATCAAATGCGTCAAACCTCCCACACCGGCAGAGAAAAAGTCTAGTGGCCGGTGTGGGAGTTATCCTTACACAAGACGCGACCTAGACTAGCATTGTATGATGCTTCTGACGACTGCACCGACCTGCCCTCACGGGCGACTGACCCGAAGTAACTCCTTCCGACGACTGACGAAACTGCTTCAAGAAGTGAGACTGCTTGAAGGGCGACAGACAGACGCGTCTTTTGTTCTGTCTCTCGCCCCCTCTCCTGAGATAAGCACCTGGCATCCGGCATCTGCCACGCACTCTTTCCACTCGTTATCGTAACTAAGACTGCGCTGTCAACGTAAACAAACCTCTCGTACAACAAAACTTGTACGATGCAGCCGGAAAGAGCTAAGTAATACTGACGCTTAACAAAAACTGAAAACTTTCGAAACAAAATGGTAAACGGACTCCTGATAAAACGTAAACAGCAGACGTCCGCCCGATAACCTACAATAGCACACGTCTGCCGGATAAACAAACTATCACGGGAAACGAGCCACCGCAGCTTTAAACTTCAAACCCGATAAAAATATTACGAAGCTTTCCAAAGCTTCATACACACTAAAGAATTGCGTCCTTACAATATGTCAGTGTGTTTGTGTTAGGTATTTGAGATTCCAGTGCAAGGCGTGTTCAGACATCAGTATGGAGTTATTTAATTTAGGTTAAGTGTATGCACTCAAAATGATTATGAAACCAAATATAAAATAAATTAGCTATGAATTTTTGGCAACAACAGTTAACCATTAACTTATTTTCATGTGTCGCAGAAAATAATGCAGGTTAAGGCACCAAATGTTTGCTTTAGTCAGGATACAAACATTTTGATGGTAATTCATACAGGAATAAAATCATAAAATTTAAAAAATAATGAAAACAGCACTACTGAAAAGGCAAAATGAAGTTTAAAGATAGAATTGGCATTCGTGTAAGCTAAAATTTGCAGTTAATAGGAAAGCATTCTATGGATGTAAAAAATAAAGATGAAATAAAAAACGATTATGAATACACAGACTTCCAACACAGTTTTCAGCCTCTTTCCACTATATTGTATTATTACGTGCGAGACCTCTGCCTTTCGCACGAGCTCCCATTACACGCAGGTCGGTGCTGTGGGAAGGCTGCCCAGTAGTGTGTAATCAGAAGACTGTGCTCCCTGCTTCTAGCAAAATTGTTATTCCAGGCAGATGCCAGGGAAAATTTGTCAGGCGGTTGGGCATAACTGAACCAGCCCAGAAAGGTGACATTTTACCAGATGGTGTGATTGTAGCAAAGACTAGGATTTCTTCAAAATAAGACAGTTTGCCATTAAGAATGATTAACTCATATGACCATGCTATCAGTCTTGCGGAGGGGGCCATTATATAGAAGTTTGCAAGCAGGTCTCACGGGTACTTCCAAATGTTCCAGAAGCTTCGATGCCACAAAATTCTGAATGTCCTGTACCAGATGCTCTTGAGGGAACTGCTGACAAGACCAAGAGAAAACATCAACTGGTGACAAGAGAAGGCAGTCTCAGAATTGTTACAGAGAAATGGAGATGCTTTTTCCTGCGAGCCCCATGACCTTGGCAGAACTAATGTTGCATGCCATCACATTGACACAGTGGATGCCAGGCCCATAAAGCAATGACCAAGGCCATTACCACTAGCTTCACATGAGGGGGTTGATGGTATTCTGAATGAGATGAAGGATTTAGATGTGATAAGGCCATCAGTCAGTTCATGATTTTATCCCACTGTGCTTGTTAAAAACAAAGATGACTATTAGATTTTGTGTTCATTACCACCAACTTAATAATGTGACAAAGAAAGATTCTTACCTACTCTCTAGGATAGACGACACACTGAATAGCCTAGCAAGTTTTTCAGTGGTTTTCTACTTCAGACATGAAGAACAGATATTGGCAGTGAGTGGTGGCCTCTGAAGACAAAGAAATGACTGCTTTTTGTTTCCAAGGGAAAGGAACCTGGCAATTCAAGGTTATGCCACCTTTGAACGACTGATGGAGAAAGTTTTGCCTTTAGACATTTGCCAGGTGTACCTAGACGATGTAACGGGAAGAACATTTAAAGAGCACCTAACATGCCTACATTCTGTGTTTCAGAAAGTCGCTCCAGCCAACTTGAAATTAGTTCCTAAGAAATGCCACCTTTTCCAAAAGAAAATTAATTTCTTAGGCCATGTTGTGTAGGCCCATGGGATTGAAACAGACCCTGAGAAGACCAGAGTAATGAGATATTGGCCTCACCAACTGATAAAACTGAAATGAGAAGTTTCCTGGACTTATGTGCTTACTACCATCAATTTGTGCCTGGGTTCGCCACAATCGCCAAGTCTCTGCATGAATTGACTGAGGCAAAAATAAAATTTTATTGGTCCCCAGAGTGCGAAGTTGTTTTTAATAGACTAAACAGAATTTTGATATCTCCCACAGTGCTGGGCTACCTAAGTAGAGGGGGTGAATTCATTCTGGATAGTGATGCTAGTGATGTAGGTATCGGGGCTGTGTTCTCAGATTCAGGATGGAAAGGAGAGGCCACTGAAATACTTTAGTAAGGTGCTACACAAGCCTAAGAGGTGACACGCAGGAATTTTTCTGGCCATAGTGAAGGCAATTGCACATTTTCATCCATACCTTTATGGTAGACACTTCATCTTATGAACTGATCATGCTTCATTACGCTAGCTACTAAATTTCAAGAACCCCGAAGGTCAAATAGCTCGGTGGATACAGCACCTGCAAGAATATGACTTTGAAATGCATCACAGAGCTAGACACCTTCACAGCAATGCGGATGCACTTTACAGGAAACCATGAGAACCATTCTGTCGTCGTGAACGCCAGAAGGAGAAGGGTGGCGTATCATAAAAAGTAAGGACAAAAATTCAAGCCCCTGTATCTGGCGATGGGTCACCTACACGGGACAATACGGACATAAGAAATGATCAAGTAAGTGCACCTTGCATTGAATATTGGAATGGAAAGTATCCGGGTGTCGACCAAGATGGGAGGAGATATCCAGCCTAGGCATAACTGTTAAGGCATACTAGGCATAATGGAATTCCCTTGTTCTAAAGAATGGTATACTCTACAGGAACTGGGAAAGTAATGATGAGAAACAAACTCACAATTGGTCCTACCAGAGTGCAAAATCTCAAAAGCGCAGAGAGAACAGCACAACACAGCAGAAGGTGGTCACCTCGGTGTAAATAAGACCCTTGACAGAGTTTGAATGAGATTCTATTGACTGCATTGCCGGGAGGATTTTGAAAAGTGGTGCCGTCTGTGTGACGCCTGAGCCGCGAGGAAGGGTCCGAGAGTTACGGGACGAGGTCCCCTTCAGAAATACAATGTTGGGACCCCGTTTAAGAGTTTGGTAGTGAACATTCTCATACCACTACCAGTCACTGAGAGGAGAAATCGGTACCCTTCTTGTAGCACAAAACTATTTCACAAAGTGACCAGAGGTCATGCCGGTGCTGGCACAGTAGCTGATGCACTTGTAGAGCATGTTTTCTCCAGGTTTGGAGTGCTACTTGAGCTTCATACTGATCAAGGATGAAATTTTAAAGCAGCTCTTCCAAGAGGTGACAAGGAGACTAAATTGTACCCTGTAACCATATCTGGCTATCTTTGTCACAGACAACCAGAAAGATTGGGACTCCAAGGTAACATTTCTTCTGGCATATCGCTCGGCAGTCCATGAGTTTAACACCTTCAAGGATGCTGTTTGGGAGAGAGCTCCGCCTCCCTGGTGACCTGCTGTTCGGACATCCAGTGGAAGAAGAAGCAGCCACCCCAGAATATGGCATTAATCTACGTCTAAAGTCCAGAGGCACCTTAAAATTAATAGTGACAGAATGAAAACACGATATGACTGGAGAATACATGAAAAGACTTTTCAAGGACAGCTGGTGTTGTACAAAAAAAAATACTAGAAGCTACAGAAATGTAGGGTACGCCCGTACAGGATCCTGAAACAGATTTGACAGCAGGTTCTCAGGCAAAGCCTCCACAATGACCAACCGGTACTGTATGAAGGTCCAAATGTTGGAAAGTCTGTTTGGAATGAACAGACATAAGGAGGAGGCAGTGTTACCTCTCGCCTCGCGCACAAGTTCCCATTACGTGCAGGCCGGTGCTGTGGGAGGGCTGACCCCCCCCCCCNGGCCTCCTCTTCCTCCCAGGTGGTTGGCCTGGCAGCTGGGGAAATGATTGACAGCTGGACCTGACGTCACAGCTCCTCTTTCCCTCTTAGTGGAGAAGCTGACAACATGGGAGGAGGCGCAAGATTATTCTGGGAACTAGGACTATCTGCCAATGCTGCATTTAAGAAATTTCTGGCCTATGACCCTAAAAATATGCAGTACCTCCAGGGTTGGGAGTCTTTTTGTGGAAGCCAATTGGCTGAGTGCGGTAATGAAGCGACGCGTGATGCAGCGACAGACATCGGCGAAGGGGACAGACGATGACGGGAAATTGCGAGACAGCGGCAGATGAGGTGTTTGTGGTGTGAATGAACCAGAGGGCATGATACCAGACGAGCGAAGGTTACTGTGCATGAGGGCGCTGGACTAAACTGAGGTGGGACTGTATGAACATGTGATACAGACTTTATTGAAAATATTGGAACTGTCAAATACGGACATGAAATTAAAAAAATTATTGAATAGATTTTGATACACGGTCTATTGGGATTTATTTTCAATTACTTAATTTCATCAATTTCTTTGCTGTAATTGTAAATTGTATTGATCGAATTCACTTATTGTAATCAGCAAGTGATGTTGGGTCAAATTAATTTTAATTGAAGTTATTGTAAATAAATTTAGGAAATTATAATTAACTCTTATTTAATTAAGTCCTCCATCCCTTAATGAACCTGGTTTAGCCCAATGACTGAGATGTGTGTGAATCCCATAAAATACCTCATTAAATTTTATACAGACTTAAGTAAAATACACTCACGCTCACTACAATCAGTCTGTGGTAGACAAAATTTAATACAACAGAAAAAATTAAGATGTCTATGCTGTATACCTTGTAACCGATATGTATGTAGCAAATTACAGTCCTTAAAAAATATTACTTGAAATTATTTAGCACCTGCATAAAACACTGCATTAGATATATTTTATTTTGGGAAAAATTTAATGTAATATAAAAATATGAAAATAGTTTCTACAAATGCACCTTATGGATTTTGCAGTTTCTACTGTCAGAAAATTCCATGCTTTCTGAAGCAATGTTGGCTATGCATATAACATTGCAGTCCCTATAATGTCAACAGCTAACATAAACAGCATGGCTTTCACGTATCAGAACAGTTGAAATTGAGGAATAAATTAGCAAAACCATAACACTGGCACTACTTTCTTAGAACTGTCAAAAAACTGCCTTTATAAACGAAACTGAGTATACAGTGCTCTGCTGACCAAGATAAGTGCAATGCAAGGATACAACTGTTCTGGAAGTAGGCCCTGCCACTAGGAAGAGCAGTGGATCTCAAGATGGCGACCAAGTAAGTCTCCTGTGTCGCATTCTCGCTAGTTGTCTGGCTGAATTTATGTATAATGAACCTTTTTCTAACATTTTTGGTGCTCCAGGGGGCCAGATACGTTTTCTGTGTGGAACTCATACTAGCAATTTTGTCTCTCTTGCTTGTACACTTACAGAAAAAACTATTGCCACTGCCGTCGAAATCCATCACAACAAAAACATCCTCACAAGGGACGAAAATGTGAAGTTATTTACACGCCGTCGAATGTCCAACAATTTTCGTCCCTTTTCTTTTTTGATCACGTTGCCACGTCTCTTTGTAGTGAGTAATTGCTTTTCAATTTTCTTGTGTCTTTTCTCTTTGTCTCCCGCTGTGTTTACATGCTGATGTGTGAAACTTGTTTGTATACCTTCATTGATAAGGATACTTATTGTCTCAAGTCGAGTTACATAACCTAATATCCACTTTTTTTTTTTAATCTTAAAAAAAAAATTTAATGGGCTTCAAGGCATTCCTCATTAAATTCAGGTTTCAGGAAGTGAAGTTAAGGCACATAACTAAGAGGGTTCAGGCTTTAGTCTAGTCAAAGAAACTGAAATCACCTTAAAAGTTTTTCAAGAAGTAAATGCATTTGGCGCTCAACTTAACGTGGTTGAGGGGGTTGCAAATTTTATATGTTATGAAATACTTATGTTGGCTCCAGTATCCAGTGAATTTGATGAAACAGTGTTAGTATCCAAACTATATCACACAACAATTCACGAAAATCCATCCCTGACCGCCATAGAGAAGTTCCAGTACTCATTTCATTATACCTCACTCAAATTATTTATCTTCAGACAGTTAACACATCCAACCACAAATATGTCTGGTATTTCGTAAATACGTTCAATGAGAATGCACGTGCCCTGGAGGGGTTAGGTTGCAACATTACTGAAAACAATCCAGTCCTCGATACAATTCTAATGGGGAATCTTGATGCGAGACTTTGGACAAGCTTTGAAAATTCTTGTTCTGGAAACAGACGCTATGCACAAGGTCTCAAAAGTCATAGATTTCGTGCAGACTTGGGTTGCTTGCTTGGACTGTGCAAATGAGGTAGGAACCAAGGCTGGTGGGAGACAATGGCAACACCGAACCACTTCTCTTAACAAGTCTCACCATACAATCCAACAAACCAAGTCTGTGTTAATGACTAACAGTGAGACAAGCTCACCTAAACCCTGTGCAGTGTGCCAACAGACATCTCGTTCAGTCTACAAATGTTCACAATTCATAAATGCCATACCCTCGTAGAGTACACTTAGCCCGGTCAAAGAAACTCTGTTTCAACTTCCTTGGATCTTATCATTCAGTAACTTCTTGTTCGTCTATGCATAAGTGTTTTAAATGTAAACAAAGACATCACATCCTTCTCCTTGATACCTATAATACCCATGTATTACCAGAAACAGATGATGGAGGTACTGATCATGATTCACAGGTAGCTCCTGATTGTGCATCTGTACTTCTGTTTACAGTTCTTCTCACTTTCTTCAGTTTCTATGGAGCTGACAACCAAACCCATGTAATGTGTTGTCTTTTAGATAGTGCATCTCAAGCCTTGGTCATCACTGAAGCCGCAGCAAATGTTTTTAGTTTACCTAAAAAGAAATATAATGAGAGGGTTTTTGGTCCATGACACGATACTGTCAATTTGAAAGGTGCAATTGATTGTAAGATTCAATCCTCAGTGAACTCCCAGTGTAGATTCATTCGCTCCCTATTTGTAGAGTCAAAAATTGTCAGTAAATTGCCATGGGCAGCTGTTGATCCACGTGTCCTATCAGATCCTCATTTCGACAAACCTGCTCGCATTGATATCTTTCTGGGTGCTGACATCTAAGCACGGGTGTGTACGAGTGGTCGCCTAGAGCTAGGCAGTCACGTACCCGTAGTGCTCGAATCCAGACTTGATTGGATGTTGTTGGGAGAGTACCTCGAATTTTGTGCTGAAACTGGTAAGGGTCTTGTTTCCCTGTTTGTGGGTATGGAGGAATCTATGGACTAAATGCTCAAGCGAAGTATTTACTGCAAGTAAGAGGAAAAACTTGCATTCACATGCAACACCTGAAACTTGCAGTTGTGATATTACAGATTTCATAGTAATGGTCATTATGTCAAATTCACGAAAACTACCCTGTGCAACACTTATGAAACTAATAATGAAGATTGTGCATTTTTGTGTGTTATTTATGAGTGTAAGGGTGAGATGAACCTTCCAGTAAAACAATTGTGTGTCTTACAGACGGGCAGTGTTCAGATAAAAAAGTAGCCAAAGTAATGATCTGCATAACAGCAGTGTTTGGCAAATCTTTGAAATATTGCACTGCAACTCCTCCCTCATTGGTTGTCTTGAAATAATCAACCAAATCAGAAAGTTATTCACCAGTGTGCAATGCTGATGTGTACCATGAATTCCATCTGGTCATAACCATTGACGAAAATAAAAACAGCTTCTTTTCTTCATTTGACTACTTTTCTCTCAAAAAAGAACTGTATCTATGTTTCTGCTTCCTGGTATTGAGGAAAGCAATTCATGTGCATTTTGGAGAACTTTAACACCCCCAACAAACATCTTGTGTTCTTGATTGGGACATAAAATGCTTAGTAACACAACAAAAACACAGTGACCATTCCTATCCGTAGTTTCGTCACACAGTGCGACCATAAGCTGATCCTTAATCATTTGGCAGATGTACTCCTTCCGTTCCTAACGAATCTGTGACAAATATTTTGCTCTTGCGGTGTCTGCACAAGTTAGGTCACTAGTTCCTGAAGCAAAATGGTTTCTTCCTTAAATTTAGCAATAAAACTGATTTATTTTAAGCTATGTTTTAACCAAGCTTTATTTCCAAAAAGAATATATAAATAAAAAATTTTCAAAGAGGAATTTAACTCTGTATTTTTTTCTGTTTAAACTTAAACCTACCTTGACTGTATTTGCAGAACCATTGTTTGAGTTTGGGATCTTCCAGTTTTTCCAGAGGAATAATTGCTTTCATAAAAGTCGAAACTGTGTTGCAAATAAACTATTCTTTATTCGTTTTTTTTTATTGTGTTAGCCTTCTGAAGAAAATCTTGCACTGAAATTTGCCTCTTTGGTCTACTACTGCTGCCAGCAGTAGCATTGCCCTCGTTTGCTTTGTGTTTACTGCTGTCTTTCACATGCTTAATACATGTCTCGTCATTCCCAATCTCTATAAATATTGGAAAATTTGTGTATGAATATTTTTTTCTCTACATCAAATATGTAGAAACAGTCAGTTGCAAATTCCCTCTGGCGGTCGTGAATTGATACAATTTTTGGCATGATTCAACGGAGCATTAAATAAATGCATCTACCTCAAAATTTTTATTGTAAAACAGTGCATAAAAATGTAAATCGTTGCCCAGTTTACATAAGGGTGTGTGTTTGGTGATGGTGATACTTCTTGCAAGGTCACTGAGAAATATGAGACAAATTATGTTCTCTGATATTTTTAAGAATACATAAATTCAAAAGTAACACCTCATTCAATTTGCAATCAAAAAAACGTGGGCATGTTAACAATAAGCAGTTTGTATGCATTCATTTTGTTTTAAGAAATTGAATGTCCAACAGCATAAATGCCCATGGCCAGTAGCAAAAATCACAATCGAAAAAAGTGAAAACACAAAAGTTCAAAATCGCAAACAACACTCAGAATCCATCAAAACTTGCAAATGGTCGGACTGGAAAACTGCACTATAGATGCTGCTTCATCCACGACATCAAACAAAATAAAGGCACTGCTCGAGGCGGCAGGGTACAGAAAACTTGTTTGTATACAAACAAAACCCAGAGTTACTAAAAAAGATCCAAAGATTGTATGTCCTGTGACCCCACGAGTATAGTTTTTCAGTTAAGCCTGGAAAAAGTACTATAGTTCATACTCGCAACGTTTCAGGGGGTGTAGCCAGTTTGCGTGGATGCCAGATCTGATTTTTACATGTTTTTATCTGTTTGCAAAGGATAATCAAAAAGTGGCGATGATAGGTTGTAGAAACAATTGTACGAAATTAAATTAAGTTAGTAGTTTTTAGTTTTTGCTTAAACTGAAGTTGTGAAATCATTTGTGTGTTCGTTTCATATAGTCTAGGTGTATCCATCTCTGGAATACTACCCTGAGTGGTACACATGTGTTAGTTTTGTTAACTGTGTATACGTAGCCACGGGTCAGATGAAAGTAATAGTATGGCAGAAAAAATAGAGACTGAATTACACCAATTTTTTTTTACGTCTATATGTCATTTTCTGCAGAAATCCATAGGGTTTTGGAAAAGCTGTAACTGTAGTTTGTCATAGCCGTTACAAAATATGTTTGCCAACCAAATTATATTAGTAAACAGTTCTTTGGCGTTGTCAGAAAAATAAGAGCGAAGGGTTTGTTATATGATAATGACCCCGTTTTCAAAAACCACTGGCATTAAAATCAGATAGCATTTACATTAACCAAACTGGGAAGTGAAGAAATTCTCAATCTAGATCTTGCTCTGTAAAGTTGTCTGTTTTTATATAAAATTTCGTATTGAACTTGAAAAAGTAATCTTGCGCAACTCTTAAAAATAATGATTGAAAATTTAATATTTTTTGCCAAATTTCGTGAAACAGGGGAATTTTGGGCAGTTTTGTGTAAAACCAGAAAAATTACCAATTTTGTGATATTTTGTGAAGCAAAAACAGTAACAACACCAAAATAACCACAATCATTAAGAAATAGGCCCTACTTGCTTATATAAAAATTTTGTGAAAATACCATTTGCAAAATGCAGGGATCCCTAATCATGCGTGCAGCCCAGCTGTCAAAAGAGGGCGCAAGCCGGCTGCTCTCATCTTGCCCAATCAAAGCAAGAGTGGTTACCTATGCTATTTCACAGCATCACCTGCGAGACCTATGTAATAGACCTTGGTGTTGGCCACCATTTTGGCTCCTGACTTGATGGCAAGTTGTGGACAGGCAAAGAAAGCAACCCCTGGCTAGCTAGTCTCTCCTGCCTCACAATCCAGCACACTGGTGACTACAGGATGTGCTGCCACACAGTCAGCATGTCGCCAGCACCAAGCGTGAAAGCACATTCCAACCATCTATTGTTTCCTCCACCTGACTTTGGCACATCATGTCTCGTGATACAACATGCCATGGGCTCCAGAATGTGCTGTTACACAGATCCAGCATACCCCTGACTCCAAGATGCAAAGGCAAAATCCAAGCACCTATGTGTGCCCTACAGATGTCTGCAGATGACATGCTTACACACAGATCCAGCACGCTATCAATGAGATGCGAAGGCATGACCCCTATGCCTATTGTTGCTCTACTTAGATGTCTGCTCTGGGCATGTCAGAATCCAGCATACTAACTGTTCCAGGATGTGCGAAGACACGACCTTGATGCTTATTACTGTCCTATCCAAGTGTCTGCCCTGGGCACCTCACATTCCAGCATGTTGATTGCTCTGGGATGTGCTTATGCACAGATCCAGCATGCCAGCAGCACCAAGATGCAAAGCCATGGCCCCGATGCCTAATGTTTCCCTGTATTTGGATTCTCATTTATCCTTCGTTAAGGGGTCAGACAGTGTTCCGGTCTAATTCCCTTCCTCATTGGTATGTCCCTCAGCACTCCCAATTCCGAACAGGAGAGCTATCTACTTGATAACTCTCTCAAAGTAATCGGAGCACAGGATTTTATTACGGACAACATGCTTGACCACACTGACCCCCTTCTGAGACAACATGTAATGAGACTGCAACAATACTTGAAATCAAATTTCCACTTACTGCTGACAAGCACGTAGCATCAAACCCCTGTCAAGAGAACAAGCAGGTACCTTGGTGTAAGAACTGCCAGAGGGTTGGTGCAAGAATTGCCCAGAGAGCTGGCTTGATGCTCTTTAAATACCCTGTAGTCAGAGGTGGAGCATAGGGGTTGATGTGCTGCGATTGACTTGCCAGGTCATTGGGCCACATCAGTGTTAATTCCTTCCTTGGAGCCTGTTCTGCGCACTGAGCTTACATAACTGGCACAAGTGCCGTGGCACTCCTCGTGACATCACTGGCTTGGTTGGGGTGGCTGGGCACGAAAGCTGTGTGCCACTATGCAATGCCCAGCGGGCAATCAACAAGCAATACACAATACCAATGAATGTACAAGCCCGTTTAGCATCAAAGAAAAGGCTTCGTGCTTACTAAAAGTGACACGTTGGGCTGTGTTTAGAAGGTGGTATTCCCCTCCCTACTCCCCATCTCTCTGAAAATGGTTTGGCCAATAGGTCCTAGATACGGGTGGGTGAGAAATTATTCCATAAGTATTTGAACTCTGAACCAAATATATGTTTAGGAATCAGAAAATTGATTCTTAACTTCAAAATTAAAAGGAAATACGCAATAAAATCACAATTGGCTCTATGGTTGTTAGGACCATACAAAAGTGTTAGTTCTCACTTTCAGAGCCCACAAATCCAAATTGTTGTACTGTTATGATTTAGTAAAGGCAGGCAAACTGCAGTGATGCGTCAAAATCCACGCCAGGCGAAGATTCCAAAACACTTTACAACAAACAAATTGGCAATGCGCTAGCAGATCTCTGGCAGCACTTTGTATGTTGTCGGTCTGTCTGTGGACCCACGCCGAGATGAAGCCATAAAGATGCAGCAGCTTGGCCTACGGCGATGGTAACATTCATGGCTTCTTCGGATGTTTTGAAAAATTACCCTAGGAGTAATATTAACCTGTTTTTTAAAGAACACTGAGGAGTGTCAGCTTTTCCAAAAGAAAATCAATTCTCTTGCCAAAGTATGGAGTTTTTCTGGGATTGTGTCTTCTACCGTCAATGTTTACTGAGGTTCGCCACAATCGTCAAGCCTTCAGTTGAACTGACTGAGGCAGAAAAGGAAATTTCATTTCATTAGACCACTGAGTGTGAAGCTGCTTTCTGTAAGCTAAAGTAAATTCTGATATCTTCCAGAGTCCTGGGATTCCTGAACAGTGAGGTGAATTTCTTTCTAGATACTCATGCTAGTGATTTATATACCGGAGCTGTCTTCTCAGATTAAGGATGGGAGGGAGAAGTCTCTAGAATACTTCAGTAAGGTATTGCGCAAGCCTGAGAGAAATTACTGCACGACACACAGGGAGCTTCTGGCTATGAAGGTAATTTCACACTCCCACCGTTACTTTTATGGCAGACATTTTACAGTAGACTCCCTATCTACCGTTTTTTCAGGGGACTGTCAAAAAATTCCCATACATGCGGGATTTCAGTAGATGAGAGTTCTGACATGTACATCAATAAAATACCATTTCTGACCTTGGTATACTTCATTTTGAGTATAATTAGAGCTGTACATTATCTGTGAATAAAGGTTAGCTAATAAACACATTAAAAACAGGAATTTAAAAAAAATATTCCTGTATTAATATTACTGTAAATAATACAATAAAAAACATTTCACCACAACTTGTTTAAATAAAGAATATAACATCTCAAAATACCGTATTTAATTGATTGTAATCAAACACCAAATGCAAGCTGACCTGAGCTTTCAAACACTCAGAAAATGAAAATAATATGACACCGAATGCAGGGCAAATTTTAAATGTCCTTCCCGCACTCAATCAGCTGAGAGTGCATGAAGAGATTATCGATCAGGGGAAGGGGAAGTGGTGGGAGGGGTGAAAGAATCTACCCCTCCCCTGTGCTTCATGTTGGTGACACTGCGCGCATGGCAAATGTCTAGTTTTTAAAGTAATTAATTATATTTTACTGTAAAAAATCTGTAATTGAGACAGAAATGATTAAATAAGGCAATTAAAATTTATTTCTTCATAGTCTTTAATAATTAATCATTCAAAAGATGCATGTCTATTGAACTAAATTAATATAAATCCTCCGATTTCCCTGCAGGAAGTTACTCGAAAAGAACTTTACAGTTGGTAATACAAGTCGCTCTATGTTCAAACAATTTTTGGCGACAGGGGAGGTCAAGTATATGAATCTAGGCATATCATTTTATTTGCGAATATGCTGTCCATTGAGTTAAATTAATATTTGGTTTTAAAATCACTTTGATTTTACGCCAGATACAATTAAACACCAAACCTTACGGGGGGGAAAACTATAATCACAAAAGAAAACATCTTTGCAAATAATAATTCCTTGTGTTGCATAACATTTTCAGGCAAAACCATTTGCTCTGAAATACTATTTTGAGCAAAGGAAAATCTTGATAAGATTTGTAAGATTGCCAAGCGCACTTTACTTGCACTGTGGCCAGGCGTGTAAGGGGTAGCAGCCGAGATAGAGGACGTGCTTTTTCTTTTGCTAGACAGCAGCGTCCCCTTTCGAGGGCATGTAAGGGGAGGAAGAAAGGTCTGTGGCTGAGAGAGAGAGAGAGAGGACGCTAGGTCGCCGCGCTGGTTGCTAGGTAACCACTTTCCCTCTCAGGTGTGTAAGGTATGTAGCAAGCCAGATTTGGCCACAGACGAGTTTGTTGGGAAGATTACGTGCCGCATAGCAGTGATAAATAGCAGCATTCGTGACGTACTTCACATTGAGTTACTAGATGTTTCCATAAACAACCAGCTTAAAAATAATCGTTGCAGGAAATCTTAGGTGACTGGACCAAAATATACTTCAATCAACGCAACATCCGATAAACGATACAAGCTGTTAGCTTATCATTATTTATATAGGAGACTTGCCGGTACCACAGAGAATTAACTGTGGATACAGTTTATCAGTACATGCATTTTTGGTGCAATGAGAGTCCACTGTATTCTAAGAACCAACCATGCTTCGCTATGCTGGCTTCTTAATTTCAAGAACCTTAAGGGTCAAATAGTCCGGTGTATACAGCATCTTCAAGAATACGACTTTGAAATACAGCACAGATCTGGATGCCTTCACAGCAATGCAAATGCACTTTCTAGGAGGCAATGTGAACCTTTCTGTCACCATTGTGAATGTCAGGAAGAAAAGAGTTGTGAATTGTTGAAGGTACATAGGAAAGTAATTCAAGGTTCTGTATCTTGTGGTTAGTCACTTAAAAGGAGTGATGAGGATATTAGAAAAGATCAGCTAAATTATCACACATTGCATCTATTAGTAGAGTGGAAAGAAGCTGGCTGGCTGGCTGCCTGGCTGCCAATATAGGAAGAAAAATCCTGCCTGATCACAGCAGTCTAAGCATATAGAAACAGGGCAAGTAATGATGGGAAGCGTACACGCTTTGTTGTTTTTTTCAGAATGCAGGGTTCTCAAGGTCTTGAAGGAACTGCATAATGCAGCAGCCAGTGGGCACTTTGTTTGGTGTTAATAAGATACTTGACAGAGTTAAGACTGAGATTATACTTGCTTCATTATCAGTAGGATGTTGAGATGTGGTGCAGAATGTGCAATACCTGCACCGTGAGGACGGGACCAAGAAGTAGGGGACATATTTCCTCCAGGAATACAATGTTGGAGCCACATTTGAGAGGATGGTTCACGATAAAGTACACCCACTTGGAAAAAAAATCATTGTTCGTATCTGCATGCATTTTAACGCAAGGATTGACCTCAATACTATCAGTAAAATTGGTACTTGTAAATTAGGAGAAATTGTTTCAGGTCTTAATGTCTTACTATACACAATATAAATATTAACAACGTCTGTAATTCATCACTTTCTTTTTGTTTTGCGCAGATAAGAATAAAAAATAGCGTAATATTACATTTGTATTTATAAAAAATTCTAACATTACTTAGCCGACGCATTATTTCAAGTTACAGGGTCCATTGTTTTGTTTACTCTTTTTTTAACATCTTTCCCATTCCTGTGTGTTTAAATGCTCTGAATTCCATGTTGCAGTTTCTGTTTTGTTCCCAGGTTAGTTTCCTTAAGTGCCTTGAACAATATGATTGATGTAGCAGTTTGTAACCTCCAGTATAAAAGATTTATTTTCATAATAAAGAAAACCTATAGGCCTATATATCTATTGTCATTGAAGTGGTATATTTTATAAATCCTTTTTGCTGTATTTTGATGTTTTTAGTCATAAGTGTTAACATTTCACGTAATATACTTTTACGTCAAAATGTGCAATATTTTACATGAAGTTCATCTTCAGTTGTTTCTGGCGTAAATTCATCATTTTTTGCATGTAATATTAATTTAATTCCATAGTTGGACATCTACGAATAAAATGATACTCCAAACGTGTACTTGTCCTCACCTTGTCATAATAAATGTTGTAACATCACTCTGTGATTGAGCGTGAAGTCCAATTTTGGTGGCTTCTTGCGGGAAAACAGGACAATTTGTTATTGAAATATTTATTTCTTTCAATAGACCCACGTCCTTTGAATAAACTGATATCCTGGAAGGGCATATACGAAACATCTTTGTTGCCAAATAATACATAAACCCCATTCGCCCGTAACTCACGGCAGGTGGCAACTTCGAGTGTAAATTATGAAGGTTGTAAGGAAACCAATTTTAATAACCATCAAAAATATATTTTTTAAATGAAGTATTGTTATACATGTTGGTGTAGACAAGGTTCGATTGCCGTTAAACGTGTTTCTACAGGCGCTGGTCAAGTCGAAGAAGGGGAGGGCAGCCACCATCTGACTGCACGATCAATAACCTGAAAGGAACCTACATACCACACCCTTGAACTGCTTGACTCCTCTCCTCCCTTCCACAGCTGACTTTGTGTGCATTCAATGCTGCTTGCAGTGTTGCTTGTATGTTCAGTATTAATTATTTGTATGTACATAAATGCATTCACCACTTCAGTAAACATTTTGACAAGGCTTCAGGTATTTTTATAATCTTAATACTGTGGACAAATAAATGTGATTTTTGCAGTGCTCTGCCAAAATCAAGTACACACATTACTTCAAAACACTTCAACATGCAAAAAATTTGTTTTCCTTATTTTACTAATACTGTACTTTATATGGTATTAAAACGAAGTATTGTGTTTATGATGTTCACTATAACGGTGGTTTATGTAGTGATTTCTTAGTTAAGTGAGCTTAGCAGATTGTTGTAGTGGATGTAAACATTAAATTTAATCCAATCAAATCACGTGGCCATTGATTATATTGACATGAGGCAGAAGGATATGCAAACGGGAAAAAGAAGAAACTACAAAGGACTTTCAGAAGTGCTCATTTTATTATGAACAGTCTACATGAGTGGGACAAGCTGGCTCTTTCCCCCTAATTTTAATGAAATCGCAAGTTCATTTAAAAGGTGCAGGTCGTCGACAATTGTTCACAAAACTAAATTAAAAAGTTATTAAATTGGAGTCCAAAAAACTAAACAGAAGTCATCAAAAAGCAGTTATCAAATCCAAGATAAGTCATCATAACAAAATCAGAGTGAGAAGTTAAGCACAAAGATCACAATGACAGGACAAATACGTGACTGTAGTCACGTGTGTGAACATTAAATGGGTATTGGCTAGCACCCCTATGTCTTGGGGGCATGGTATCTATTTTAGACTATGTCCATTACAGTGCTCACCAAAAGAAACTCAATGTGCAGCAACCAAAAAATGTTCAAAAAATTAATTTTTGGCTGATTTCCTATTAATTTAATATTTTTCCCACCCATATTCTTTACAGTTCCTCAAAAATTAGTAGTTTTAGAAGACGGGCACTATAAATGGGGTTGATTAGGGAGGTTCAACCAATTTGTTTTATCAGCAAATTTTCGTGTAATGCATTCTTTTCTTCTTGGTATTTTAAAACAATTTAATTTCTAATTCTGAAGTGTTAGGTAACAAAAATTGTCATACAGAAAACGTACAAATCCATAAAACCTATTGAGACAGACTTGAGTTGCTTCCAATAGAGTATTGCACCCAACTGTACAACATGCAGAAGTCATTAGAAAGTAATATAGACACTACCAAAATTGTCAGAAAAGAGCAATGAAGTTGTGTATGAAAAAGACAGCATATATTTTGTAACTCTAAAAAATATTTGGTTAGAATTTAGTAAAATGATGTTATTTTTAATCAAAATTTAAGTGTATTTCTATTCTCTATGCTTCAGTAAGTACATTTTCCCAAAAAAGAAAATCATTAAGCAAGATTATCTTTGTTTCTCAGATAGTATGTAATAAAAATCAGTAACATAAATATATGGGAAATAAAAAAAGCAATGTTATTGACACTATATGCTGCATTTTTTCCATTATTATACATGATAATTATAAAGTCCATTAAACATTTAAAAAAATCTGTACATGTAAATGGTTCAGAAACATTTAATAACTGACACATTATGTGACAGACAAATTCTGAGGTTTTCTGCAGTCTTTATAAATTTATTCTGTGTGTCCACCCTTCGTCACACGGCACACATCTAATCTGTAGTCCATTTCTGCACATACCTGACTCAGCATATCAGCAGTGATTGTAAGAACAGCTGTGGCAATGCGGTGTCGCAAGTCATAGAGGTTCTGTGGTAGAGGTGGAACCTAAATTTCATCCTTGACGTAACCCCACAAGAAAAAATAGTAGGGTGTCAAGTCCAGCGACAGTGGTGGCCACCAGAGTAGTGCCTGGTCAGCGGCCGCCACACGGCGTATCCAACGACACTGCAACATCTCATTCAGGTAACCTCGTACAAAATTGCGGAAATGTGGATGGGCACCATCTTGTTGGAAAATGAAATACCTGCTATTCGCTTCCAGTTGTGGCAAGATCCACAATTGCAGTGTGTCAAGATAGGTCACACTGTTGACAGCTCCCTCAATGAAGAAGAAGTGGCCATAAACTGCCTTGGCACAGAACACGTTAACTTTCTGCGAATCCCAGATGTGCTCGAGAGAGGCATGTGGATTCTCTTTTCACCGTATGTGTGTGTTGTGTCGGTTGACCTTTCCTGAAAGATGGAAAGTTGCTTCGTCCCTGAAAATAAATTTGTTTCCGAAGTTGCCATTTTCAAGATAATTATGCATATCAATGCAGAACTGCAGTCTGAGCCATTTGTCGTTGCTTATGGCTTGCAGGAGCTGCAATTTGTTTACGAAGGATTTTCCACACTGTTGGCCGAGAGATGTTCAATTCTGTACTAGCTCAGTAGGTTGACTTTCTGGGACTGTTTTGCATCACACAGATAACCATCATCCTCTCAAATTTCTTGTACCACTTCACTATGCTGTTGTAAACTGTTAGTGTCTTGTGGTACTTGGCACGGAAAGTTCTTTGCACACACACTACCAATTTGCAACAAGCAAATTCTAGCACACAAAACACTTTCTCTACCTGTTTCGCCGACATTACAGCAACTACAATTAATGGCGCCCTTATCGACGGTTTTTACAACTACCCTGCCGGTGCCACGTTAAAAAAAACTCTTGAGTTTGTCTTTCATGTAGTATCTCAGTTATTACATGTTTGTGAACCATTTACGTGTATCAATTTTTTTAAACGTTTCATGGACTTATAATTATCCTGTACAATTGATATTTTAATTTCTTGGCTTGTAGCTGCGATTGCCATTGTTACATGGATATTACTTCTTCTACATCTGTAGCTATTTTCGGTGCATGTTTTTAAAACTAGGTTTTGAATACAGTTTTTAAACAAGTCTAAGTTTGTGTATCTGATAAAATTAAAGTGGATAGTTTTTGTTGTATTTTCAAGGCTGAGTTTGGGTTGAAGAATAATTATTTAGGGTTCTAAAGGTTTTTTATTTTATGTAATTTATATTTAGGAAAATTAATTTGAAATGTAAAATAGGAGACTTTTGTCGTATTAATTTAATCAGTATAGCTGTATCGGCACTTCCTTATGTATATAAAACTTGCATTAAGATAATAAAAACACTACCCTCGTCTTAATAAATGTAAATCAATTTCTTGTAATTTTCCACCCAGGCTCTGGATAGATTACAAAAAAAAATATATCACAGAAATTAGCTGTGATTATATTTGAAATGTGTTTTTTTATGTACAAAAAATACTAACTGCTATGTCTGGTTGGGTTCCTGAAAGAAATAGCTCTGCACAGTTTGAATGTATAATTAATTTTCACATGTATAATTTTCACATATAAGATATGCTTCAAAATAATGATGTCCTTACCATTGTGAAAGGAGGATGTGTGTTTAATTTGTACATATTGGTAAGATGTAATTTTGAGATGATTTTATTTCCATGAGAGTCTAAAAGTCAGTTATTCCACACCTAGGATGATGTAAGATAAAAAAAAATTGCAACATTATGCAGGTTATTTGTGATCGTCAGTTGTTACAGGTATGGAAGTTCAACTGAGTGTAGTAGTTAAAGAGGAATATTGTGCCTGTTACAGACGTTCGAGAGCACTGTGGGTCCTGTAATAAACAAACCAAAGCCGAAGGTTGAACCACCACCATCTGCCCAGAACACTGAAGGAAATGAAGGAAAAACGGGAGCAGATGGTGACCAATCACAGCCCACACAAAACCACCAGCCATCACAGCCTGGGGAGGATAGAATGGACTTAGAGTAAATTATGATTCTGTCTCGTCTTTTCAGTTATCAGAGAAAGTGTCACACCGCCAGCAATTGTGACTCGTCGTGAAGTGTGTATGTGTAAGAGTGCTCATGTTTGTTGGGTAAATTATACAGTTTGACTGAGCAGACATTTGCTGCTTGAAGTGGTGCACAGTTGTACCTGTGCTCCCGGGACCTCATCATGACAGCTTCGTCATTCCACCATAATCTCATAGCTGCGTTCCTCTTAAAGTATTTTGTTTGCGTGTGGTTTTGTAAGGTCTTTAAATTATTACGTAAAATTTGTAGTTCCATAGTTTTGTTTGTGCCTGTGATATTTGTCACAAAGTTACTAATGCCTCTTGTTAGAACAGATATCAGTACTGCCAAATAGTGTTTGAATGTGCACACTATGCAAAAAACACCTTTAAGTATTCTTTGGATTAACACATGTAATATTCAAGTCAGAGATAAAAATTGCATTTAATTGTAATAATTTTTGTGTGTGCACACAGCTTTGCTGCTGAGTGCTTGTAAATTTGGAGCTGTTGAAATTAAATTATGGAAGAAAAATTTGTGATCAAGTGCAAAGTTGTGATCTATTTAAGATTTTGATGTTAAGCTAGGCAAATGTTATTATTAAAACATGAATAGCAAATCAGTATTTTATTTAGTTTTAGCCTCTTTTTGAAAATCCTTTCATTCCCAAATAATTAACACACAATTTATGGTTTTGCAGGGTAAAATGTTAATGGAATTGTCTGGCATTTTAATTTGCTTATAATAATTACTGTAATTAGGGGTTGGTTGGTTTCAGTTGTTGGTTCTCAGTTCCCCCTGGATCTTAGTCTTGAGTACTGGAACCAAAAACCGAAATAATATTCTCAGTTCCTTCATTTTGTATATAACAGCAACTAACATCACTTCCACCAAATTCCCATTACAACAATAATTTATATTGTGATGGTAAATTACATTACTAATTACATAGCCAAATGAGTTCATTGGAATTAAGTCTACAAATAAATAATTATTGAATGTTATTGAAAGAAAAAATAAAGTTTTAAGAGTGACATGCTCTAGCAGTAATTGCTGTGGTTATATATAGTTATTTTGAAGCAATAAATAAATCTCTCTGGAATGCTGGTGACAAAATTTGTCCACATTAGAAAATCCACCAGTTAAGATGCTCAATCTTAATAGAATGGTCCAATCACGCTTAAACAGTTTGTCCTCTTGCTACACAAAAAAAAACTTGTAGCCCACTAAGCATTACATGCATGCACCCAAATCATGGTGGCTTATTACCACAAAAAATATGCTGGCATCCAATAATTAAAAATTAAGTCAATTACGAACTTGTTGAAAACTTACTCTGTATTCACTCATCATAAATGTCTATGGAAAAGTTTATCTTCTGAAACACCGCACAGATTTGGTGCTGAAGTCTCGGACAAGCACTTCACTAAGAATGAAACAAATTTTCTTTAAGGTAATAGAAAACCTATATGATTCTGGAAACTTCAAAACAAGAAATGGTCGTGGATAAAATGCAGGCACCATGGCCCAATATTCACCTACACCAAAGGAATACAACTGTCAAAGTCACACGGTCAACAATGATGAACGTGTTTGTTTATATCTTAATTTTTAAATGACAAGCACTATTAAATTAATAAAATACTTTTACCAGTTTGAATTGAATAAAACTGCATTAAAAATTGGTTAGAGGAAGTATAAAATTAACTCAATGTCCTTGTTTACTAAACAGTATTCTAACCTCAAATCCAATCCACACCGTTTTTGCAAGTTGTATTCGCAGAAAAGCAACTCAATGTTAGACATGGACATTGGTTGTGTGCAGCCAAAGAGATTGGTCTACCTCTTCTTTGGTCTATACTTTTATGTGCAATATGTACAAAATGGTTAACACTCATGGACAATGGAAAATAAAGTGCTCACGGTGGTGAATTGAAGGAACCATTTATTAACAAGGTGTTCATGTTCAATGCAACTGTGCACCATATCGATGGCATCTACAAATGCAAATAATTATCTTAGCGGTTATGTGATGTATGTGCATGTTAAAATTAACAGTTTGCAGAAGCTTAGGTTCAAGTATAAAAAACATTATTTTTACAATAATACATTGCATTTAATTATCAAATGTAAAACCAAAAAACTGTGTTACTGATTTAGTCTTGTGCTGTATAAATGGATAAATCGCCTTCTAATAGTTATCAAACTTGTGCAAAATAATTTGTGTTTCTTTCCTAGATGTGAATAAATATAACTTTCATTTGTTTTGCATTTATCAATGTATTTCTCTTTGAAACCAGAGTCATTTAATGTAGAAGGAAAGCCTGAAGTTGTTACAAAATAGTATATGATAGGCATACTTATAGCAGTAAAATCAGGCAAAACAATTCAGAACTGAGAACCAATATTTCAGAACCGGTAACAAATCGAGATCCAAAAAAAATGCTGGAATTCGCTATCACTATTGTAGACCCCTAGAAAATGGCATCCATATAAACACTTATATGCCATCTGTGGAAACTACTATCATTACAATCTTATAATACATATTTCCAAGGTTAAAAGCAAATAATGACTTCCAAAATGTGGCAGTATTTTGCTATTTAGAGTTATAATTGAGCTTTAAGAAAAGTGTTCATTGTGTGAAAAACTGATTTCTTGGAGCAAGTCGAAATCATCATCAAAAATGGAACAGAAACAGCACATAACAAAAATTCATTGGTTGATAATGGAGAAATACAATTTCATCTCTGCCAAAATATAAAGGCCACAGGCGAGCTAGATTTTTAAGAACTGGAACCAAACCTGACCCAACCCATCCCTAACTGTAATTGTAGTAAATTGGCATAATTGTGAAGTTTTTATGTAGTATTATGATTACAAAATTTTTACTAACACACACAGATATATACTTTTAAGTACCTACAAATTTGTTTCCAAACATTTTTATGATTATGAAGTAATTCTGTTTTTGCAAAATGCACAAGGGTTCCCATGAAATTCATTATCCATGGTATTCTTATAGATTCACAAAATGTACATATTCCAGCATTATTACACAGAATTAATGAACTGTTGTTCATTTGCTGCAAATAAAAACTCATTGCGAAAATACACACACAAAGGCCCCTTACACACGCCGGATTAGTCGACATAAAGTAGACAGCTAAATGCAGACTGTCGTCAACCCACATTTAGTATTGTGTGCAATGGAAAGTCTTTATACTCTTTGCAGTGTAGTGTTTTGCCAGTGACAGACGACTAGTTACCGATCCCGTCCACTGACGACAGTCAGACCACAGTGATTTCCTTTTCACACAAGTGACTTGGTGGCAACTTCTTGGCCAGCGATTTCCTCTCTCCTCATTCTCACCCCTTCTTCATAGTGACGCGGTCCTGCTCCATCTAATTATTCCCTCTATACGGTCACTCCGGTAGGAGGAAGGAGGCCGGACACTTGAAGTGGTGTGGCAGTACTATGCTATAGTAACAGAGTCTGGTCCCGTACAGACTTCCAGAAAGGGTGTGTGATAAGTCTCTTATAGCCTCTCAACACCCATGGCGACCTAAGGCTTTTTGTGCCACCCCTGTTTAAACTAATTGGGCTCCGCCTCCCGTGCCCTATGGGATACCAGCTTCCTAGTGGCTGACTAGGGGTATCTGCCGTGATGTATTGGGCCGATAGTTAGTACCTAGGCCCGACCACTTGGTGGGGTGTTGGACCTCTTGGCATTCAGGCCGTTGGGACCCAAAACAGGAATTTCCCTGTGAAGAAATTCTGTTTATGGTAAAGGACAAGTGTCCGACGTCAGCGGGGCGAGCCTTATTGGCAGCGTGGCGAGCACGGATTTCAGTGACAAAAAACCAGGGTATAAAACCGGACTAGGATGACGGTACCCACCAATTTTATAAGATTCTCTGCGTCTCCCTGCCCGTGGGTGGCGGCCCTGGCGGTGGGGCATGGGAAAACCCACTCGTGCCATGGAAAATAAGAGGTAGCACGGGACTATCAGGTGAGCCCCACCAGTGGTTCTCACTGGTGTACTGATCAATAGAGGTTGGACTCGTGCTGGCAGTGGTTGACTCCGCATGCTGGAGGAGGCTTGGAGAGATTCCCCCTCTTATTGAAGAGCCGGGCGGTGAGCAGGCACCTGCTCCGGTAGTGTCCTGTGATGTTAGGGGTGTGGGTAGTGCTCCGGCTAGACCACACGTTTGGTAAACTGAGTACTAGGATCTCAGGCCTTGTGGTACGACATGCTCGGTGCGATCTGATGAATCAGATTGGGGATGTGGATTTGGTCAACTTCTGTGAGCGCTGGTCATGTCTGCGATGAGAGGGCGTGATCCCTCTTCCCCGCCGACTGGGCGGCCGGGGTGCGGAATAGCTGTAATGGCTAAGAGCACCCTATTAACAAATAAGAGCATGGCTGTGTATCATATTTATGTGTGTGTGCTCAGTCAGTACTTGTGGAATATGATGAAGCATTTCGATACGGATAGTTTTGTATTGGAGATATATGTAGGGTCTGAAGACGAGGGTATGGGAGAAGATTTGTACAATATCTCTACCCAAACTTTAAGGAGTTGAGACCAAAAGAGAAAAACAAAATCTGTAAGTTGCTGAACAAAATTCTTTTACTGCTCTCGTATTTTTATAGGCTGTATTATGTGTATGGTTGTTATATGTAATTATTTTTTCCAGTTCACAGTTTTCACGACAATCTGTAAAAACCACCTATTCAAAGTTAATACATTATTTTCCTTTGTATTTTAAGTACTATTTTTGAAACAATCAAAAGTTTCTTAATTGTTGGGGAATTTTCAGGTAGTTATTCAATAAATATGCACACTATTTTAGTTCAATTTGTACTTTAGAGACACACTTTTTTACAGTTTCAATTTTGTTTGTTTATAGCCTTGCATTTTTACCTCCTGTCTATAATTTTTGAGCCAGTCATCCCAAGAGTAGTAGTCAGCCACTAAAAAAATAATCATACATTGAATTAGATAGTTTACTTTGCCCTGTCTAATTATTTTCATTCCAATTCTTTTCCACTTTTAGGGAATTTGTCCTTCAGGAGAGACAAAGAAATTTGCATACTCTTCCTGTGTTGTAGTACTAGATCTGCCACTTCCAGATAGGTAGTCCTGCAAATCAACAAATTGTTAACAAGTGAGTGTCTCATAATTGAACCCATGTCGTTGCCTTACGAAGTTGTGTAGTAAACATGTTTTCACTGTCTTTGGCAAAATCTGTTGACACATTTAATGGTTTATGGAACACTCGCTACTTATTAGCTAGAATTCCGAATGCACAATCTACAGTTCTCCTGGCAGTTGATAATGATAGTTGAATAAGTTTTTCTTTTCACACAAATTTTTTCTTCCGTAGGAGCGTAACAAATTGTGACCCAATCAGAATGAATGGTAGAGCATTCCCATTCTCAGCAATGGGTTTGAGATGTGGAACATAAAGTTAATTATTTATCAATTGCTGATAAAAGTGAATTATTAGAAAATGTTGACTGAAGATCTTTTGTAAGATCCAATTTCAACATAAACAAATTCGTAGCTTGAATTGGTAACAGCTATGATATTTAGAGAAAAGAAGTGTTTTTAGTTTAAAAACAATTATACACACACTGTTGGTTTGATTATTCTAACATGTTTCCAGTCTATTCCGATACAGTTGAAAAGTGCGTTTGCTTTTGGAAGCCATCTGCTATTCATTCGAAAGTATCTCAACTAGGTTTAGGAATCGTCTTACTCTGAAGTTTTTCCCAGATCGCTTGGCAGGTTTTTCTAAAATTTACCTAATTTTATAAAAAAATTTAACAAACTTTTCAATTGAATTTTTTTACCCTTTTATAACTCTGCATCTTAATGTAAAATGAGTAGCATAAATGTGCAGTCAGTCAAAAAGTACCTGGAATAAACGTAATGTTTCAACACAAAAGTTTTTACAACCCTTGTTAATGTTGTTGTAATATCAAAATGTAATGCTAAAATGAACCAAATTGCCTTATTAATAGAGACCTAAAAAATAGCATTTGCGATAAAATGAAAAATAACGCGAATTTTACCATTTCAGTTTGTATAAAGCTGTTTTTTCCGTTTTACTTCAAATAAAGAGCTCTGGCCTTTACTTGCAACTAACCAATATTCGAGGAATGAGTATTATAAAATGATCCGTTTTGTTGCTTTGCTAACTTAATATGGCAAAAAAAAAAATGTACACAGACTGTTGTAGAGATTTGAAAATTTAGCCAATGCTATTCACCCAAATTTTTATATAAAAACTAAAAATTAATATTTTTGAGAATTTTAGCTGTAATTTACGAATTGTTCTAAAACCTGTAGTATTTTTGCGAATTATTGTTTTATGTCACATAGTTGCTTCTTACGACGTATTTTATGTTTTTTTGCATATTCAAATACGAATGCATGCAGAGTTTGCCAGTAGATTTCTTCAATTTATCACCATAAACTAAAACATGTTTAACTTTCCATAACGTGTGTTTACGGCTATAAATAACATGGGCGCAAGTGTTGATTTGCTCACTAAGAAACTCCGCCATTGTAGTGTTCACGTCTACCAAGCCCCCCGTTGTCTATGGAATTCACACCAACTAGCTCGCTGAGTTTGTTTACAATAGCATCTTCACGTTTTATCCAACATATTTTGACCAACTGTCTTTTCTGGAACCTCTGACACAGCAGAAGACAACATCCAGTCTGCAGAACAAACTCCAATGTGAAAACGATCTTACAGATACAGCAGAAAAACAGACAAAGATGGTTTGGCTCCTCCAAAGAAGTTGAGAAATGTTACGAAAGTCAAGAGTAATAATGAAGATGAAGTGACTAGAGCAGGGATGTCACCAAGAAGGGTTATAAAATCCTGTAATACAGTATATTCTAGATTAACCGTGATAATTGGGGCCAGAGAAAACACGAATAAGAGAATTTGTATTAAAAATCCCAGATTATAGAATTTACTCATTTTTACTGTTAATGGAACAGTGATATTGGCTCTGAAAATTGTGATAAAAAACAGTATCTATTATACATTTCAAAGCAAACCCAAATCACACACTGTATGTGCAGGATTTAAAGTACTGTACTGTAAGTAATACAGTACACGATACTTTAATCGACATTTATATTGCACAGTGTAGTGTAATTTATGATGCATCAAGTATACTCAGCTTATAGCCGGCACCGGCGCAAGGCTGGTTACACGGAGCGATAAGCGGTGTGTAGTGTGTGTGTGTCGTTTCCTCAACGTGCACATAGACCCGTCCATGAGATGGCAGAGTGAGCAGTAAAGACAATAATTGGACTTTAAATGAGGCAACCCGGCATTTAAACAATACAGTACACTCGCCATTAAAAAATAACCCTCTCAATTCAAATGCAGAACCTAATGTTAACTTTTGCTAAAACAAGGAAAACTCATTTAACAAAAGTCTATTCATTCATTTCAAAGTTTGTGACGACCATAATGAATTTTACAAAAACGTAAGCACACACTATTCTCTCAATAAGTGTAGACTGCCTTCTCATTCAGTCTCAATAGGCTGGATTGAAATGTCTTACATTTCTATACATTTTTAATTACTAGGAACTTATTTAAATTTTACTGACTTACACACACACAAATGTTTAAGAATTCTGAAAAGTTAAGTTTTTCGTAAACATTTACACACTTGATATGAAAAAATGTAACAAAAGTTAAACCGTAACCGTGCCTTTCTTGAAAAAGGTTTTTTTTTTTTGCATTGGAATTGATGTTTTTGTTTATAACACACCTAATTTTTCTTAACATGAGAATGTCGACATAGTCGAAACCCTGTTGGCTGGAATATTCCAACAGTTTTGCGATGTAATCTGCTGCCTGTATGTGTGTTATTGAAACTTCATGTTTGACTTCAATTTCGTCAGAATCCTCTGTTATTTCCCCTTCAGCACGCACTTTTGTGACAATAGCTTCTTTATTTTCAGTGTTGAAAACCTTGCTCGTGTTCTTTGGAGCTCAGCCACTTGCTAATGTTGCATTCATCAACATCTTCGAGAGGCCGACAACATTTTCCACCATGCTTGACAAACTTGTTGCGGTGCTTAATTCTTCCTCTTCAAAATCTTTTAAATCACTGAATGGCTGGGGAAGAATTTTTTCCAAGCATTTTGAAGTGTGCTGACCTTCACTTTATCCCAGGCTTTGTGAATGCCGTGAATAGTATCAAGAACATTAATTGTTCTCCAGAAAACTAGCACATCTGTTACTTCATCAACTAACTGTTTCAGTAGGTTCGCTCTGTAAAGCTTCTTGAAAGATGCAATCGCGCCTTGATCAAACGGCTTTATTAGAGACGTGATGTGGAGGCAAATATTTAACAAAAATCTTGCCATCACGTGAGACTAGTTTAGTTGCTTCTGGGTGACAAGGTGCATTGTTAAACAACAGGACGGCTTTTGCGGGTTATCCCTGGTTTTCAAGAAAACTGCGCACACTGGGAACAAACTTAGTGTGGAACCAATCGGCGAAAATTTCACTGTTCATCCAGGCTCGCTTCTGGTGCATGTAGTGAACAGACGGATGGTGTCTTCCTTTCAAGGCTCTCGGATTTTTTGATTTGTCAATAACCAGGGGTTTTAATTTGTGGTTATCAGTGGAATTCGCGCAGAAAAGCAGTTAGTCTTTCTTTACACATTTTGCACCCTGGTGCATGGGACTCAGTCTTAAAAACCAGGCTTCGGGTTGGCAAGTCCTTCCAATACAGACCAGTCTCGTCAACATTGTAAATTTTGTGGGGTGACAAATCGTGCTCCTCTATATATTCAGAAAATTCAGTACTGAATGCTGCAGCTACTTCAGCTTTTCTCCTTGCACAGCAATTTCTCTTAATTCTGTGCCTTAGGTTAAACCTGCTCAGCCACCCAGATGAAGCAGAGAACTCCTCTTCAATTTGTAACGTGTGGAATTCTTTTGCTTTTTCCATCACCAATGGGACACACAGGTACGCCCTCGGCTCTTTACTGTTTGAACCACAAATACCGCGCTTCATCCAAGTCAGCAAAGTTGGACGTTTTCAGTGTTTTGCGATTTGATGGACCCGCACCACCATCTGCGCTACATGCACTTTCCATTAGTCTTGGTTTGTTTTTGTTGATGTCCCGCACAGTTTGTACCCTGATTCCGAAGTCCAATGCTATTTTCGCACCTGTCTTTCCATGCTCGAATTGTTTATTATTTCCAACTTTTCTGCGATAGTTAAAACTGTCCTTTTATGCTTTGTTGATATGTTCGGTTGGTCTCAATGGTGGGTTGGAACTTTCTTTGGTGATTTTTTCACAGATGGACATTCTGGACATGCTTTAACCAATTTTTCAATGTCTTGGTCGATATTTTGTAATGTTATCTGCAGATGGCGAATCCAAGATCTACCAAGTAATGGTGTGTATTTATCTGGCACCACGAACATAACTTCAGTTGATTTGATATTTTGATACTGTACTGGTACTTAACTATTCCCACTGGATTGAAAACCCCTGCGGTGTAAGACCGGAACTAGATATTTGTGGGTTGGATATGTGCATTTAATTAAAAGGTAAAAGAGTTTGACCAGCTCCTGAATCAACTTCGAATTTTTGAGAATTTCCTTCTAGTTTTACTGTTACAAAATATTTTTGTGTGTCGGTTGACTCCTTTGTATAAACGTAAACAAGTTTATTCATACTATAGAATTCAATATCCTGATCACAGCTATCATCGATGTAATTCGTACTTTGATGTAGTTTTGTTCCCTTTGAACTGTTAGAACGCTGATTCCGCAGAAGTGTTTTGATACAGACTCTTTCTACATGGCCGGTTTTTGAACATGCTGAGCATTTCAACCGTTCAAAATCAATTTCACAATTCTTCGATAGGTGATTGTTTTTAGCGCATCTGAGGCCTAACCCATCAATACCAAGCTTGTAATAATTTATTCTTGATTTTGAGCGATTCCGAAATTGTGATTTAGAATTTGAAAAATTTTGATAACGTTCCTTTGAACTTGATCTTGCATTTGATTGTTCTCATTCACGAGAGCTACACGATCTTGATAGTCAATTGATATCTGTTTGCAGGGGTGTTGGATAGATTTGATGTGTTAATTGATAGTTCTTTGTTATCAGTCTTAGATGTTTCAAGTGCTATCGCTTTATCTACTGAGTCTTGAAAAGTTAGATCATTTGACATAAGTAGCTGTTCTCTGATTGATGCATCTTGTATTCCACGTATAAATTGTGGTCTTAGAAATAGATCAGCTATCACTTTACTACATACACATTTGAATTTGAACGACATGATATATTGATGAAATGTAGCAACGTATGTTGATATACCCTGTGTATTAGACTGCATACATGAAAGAGATCTGTGCTGTTCCACAATGATATTGCGTTTTGGGTCGAGATGTTTGCTTAAAATCTCTTTGATTTCATTATAAGTGAGATGCGTTACTGGTTTTGGCATGCTTAAATTTGATAACAGTGAGTATATTTGTGCACCAATTGAATTGAGCAATACCTTTGCACAGTGTGTTTTATTAGATTTTAAATTTTTTATTTCAGGGAAATTTTCAAACCTTTTGATATATTGATTAAATCTCTCTTTTTCAGAATAAAATAATTCTAAAGTTGAGAGAAGTAACGTATTACTTTGATTTGTGGATGATTCTGGTTGTTGGGTTTAATTTCTCAGCATGACTACTGTCATGGTTTGTAAAAACCTTTCAAATTGATTCGCATCCATTCTGAATCCACAAGGTCGCTAGTAGAAATTTTTTTTAACAACTTCCAGTTTCTAGATGGCGTCGATAAAATCTTGTGCCACACGAAGCGTTGTTTTAACCAGAACTAACCTCAGACGACACACAAGGTATTTGATCCCATTTAAGTCTCCATTTGTTGTGTCTTGGAGATTAAATGATACAGGAACACTACAATTGATATCACATGAAATATATATTGACATCTTATATCTTAAATTTACATAACTTTAACAATCATAACATACTGTTGATACGAGCAAGATCCAGTTGAATATCAAGTAACCTCAGAGGTTTTCACAATTCCGCAGCACTAGTGCTACCAAGAGGCATTTTAGTACATTACATTCTCTATGCCTGATATTTACGTTGAAATGAAGTTGGCCTATTCAGACTGACCCACACACCTTTTACTGATAAAAACTCAGTGTACAGCATACTGGCTGTTAAGTAATTTACGTGAAACGTGGTGAAGGCGGATTATAGGGGACCTGTACCCCGAAACGCCCGAAGGCAGTGCTTGAAATAAGACAGAAAGTATGAAAACTTGCATGTAATTGCTCTTGCACAGAAACATTTACATCACTCTAGGCGAACACTTTATACTGACTCTGGTCTGCGACCTGCCAAATAGGCAAAACTGCGAAAGTACACATTTGTGCATATGAGTGAATTATTGGTGCATTAAGCTTCCCTGGATGATGCTATTCCCAGGGAAGAAGAGGCGGCGACTCCGGGTGCCAAAAGCATATGTTCTGGTATGTGACATTAGACTATTGCTGCTAAAGGTGATTGGTGCAAAAACGTAAAGGAACCCTGAGCAACACACAGCGAGTGCTCCTTAAGATACTCGACAGCGAATGAATCTGGCAAGCACGGGTGCTGTGAACTATGGCACCACACATTTCACCCTGCACTACTTTCTGCATGCCTCTAACTTGCAACAATAATTAAAAGGGCATGAACGCTTGCATGATAAATTAACCAAATAAATACATAAAAACAGTTACAATCTACACGTGGATGGCGTTAAATGAGGGTGAAACAACTGAGATTAAAGATACGTGAATGTTTACAATCTTAATGTGTGTCTTTACTTTCAAATAATGGGTTTGCCATTATGAAGACTTGCCCGTCTGTTCGGATGGGGGGTCGGGTTGCGCTGCTCTGCTCTTCTCTTCTCTTCTCTGCATTTTACCAAATGCACTGCACTCGAGTCGGCACTCGCGGTGCACTACAGCTACACTAGTGCAGTTGATGAGGTGGACGCACGTATGGCAAAAGGTCTGGAAGGCAGGATGCTGTCCAGTGTCAAACGCCCATCTGCTGAGAACGTTTGGAGGCCGCGCATCTTCAGGAGCCGCAGGGCGTATGGAGCACTTGGGTGGTCTGAATGGTGCTGTTGATGTGGGCAGCCTACAGCGGTGTGGGATGCAGTGACGTAACCACAGGTCAGGCATGCCCGCGCTGGCTGNGAGTGCCACGCTGCCGCCGGGACTGCTGCTGCTCCGCCCGACCTCATTGCCTCCGGTAGCGACCTGGGACATCAATGTCCGGGGGGGAGGGGGTTGATCACCCTGTCGTGACCCCTTTGCTGGCCGCAGCATTACTGCTGTGGCACTGTTCCAGTCAATCATCCTCTCGCCAGTGGTTGGCGCACCTGGTGTTAGTGGCAGGACATTCCAGTGCACCTTGACAGTCTTTCTGCAAGCTGGGCCAGGCACATGCGATCACATGTGGCTTCCGCCATTTCGCCAAAAACGCCAGCGCAGAAGTGTGCAGACTGTGGGTGCGCACAGACGTGGACGTGCTGACCTGATTGTAGTTGACGTGGTGGTCGGCAGCCACCGCACGATGTAGCCTCACTGGTGAGTGCGTATCTCTTGGTGCTCCCTCCGATGCCATTCACGTCGGGCGTCACTGCTGACTGGGTCACAGCTGTCTTCTGCCCGCGGGCAGTTAAACTCAGTAGGCAGGGCGAGTTGTGGCCCAGCAGGACGTCGGCAGGTGACTTGCTGGTGGCAGTATTGATGCGTCGAAGGAGGGTGAAGAGGGCGGATATGGTCGGTCATGGATGTGTGCTGGTCGCTCACATGGAGCCGCAACGGGTTCTTGAACTCCTGTTTGTGGTGCTCCACAGAGTTGGCACGTGGGTGGTAGAATGCTGACTTCATGTGTCGAACTCCCCAACGGGTACACAATTCTCGCCACTTCCTGCCGGTGAATTGCATGCCATTATCGGTAAGCAGATTCTGATATCCACATCTGGGGAAGAAGTCGGTCTGCAGGACCTTGGCAACACTCGTGCACTACTGGCAGGATATGTCTCGACCCACCTGGAGAAATTATTGGTGACCACCGTGATGAATCTCCCCCCACCACCCTCCATTGGACCTGTGGTGGGGCCTTATGAGGTCGAGGGATGCAGTCTCGAAGGGCTTAGTGAGCAGTCGTTGCTGCTGCTGTTGTACCCTGTCAACTCGCCATGCTTTTAAATGGTTGCACTTAACACACGGTTTTACGTACCTGAATGTGTGCCTGATTAGTCAGGCCAAAAATGTTCGCGCACATTGCGAATTGTTTGCTCCATCCCTGGATGACCTACGATGCTATTGTGTGTGTATCTCAGTATCATCTCTCTAACACTTTGGGAACAAACTGTCTCCACATATCATGATTACAGGGAGAGCATATTTCTAAACTGCCATCTATTACGCGCCAACACTCGACAGCCTGCTGGGCGCAACTGTTTTTCTGTTAACGAGCGAGTGCGCACTAAAGCTGCGCTTTCATCATCTCACGGTATAGATCACTTACATCGTAACCAATGTTACTGACGTTGATCTAATGAAGGCTTACCTCGCTAAGTGGTTCCCGCATTGTTTGTAAAATTTCCTCCCACTCTGCGTCCACCTGCCTGCGCATGGTGACCTGGACATTGCTTCTGCTAGCTTGTTTTTGCTGCCCAGAATATGCTCAACGACGAAGTCGTAAGCTTGAAGAAGCAATGCCCACCAGGTCAGCTTGCTATGTGCATCGCGCATGGTGTGGGGCCAGACTATGCAACAGTTGTCGATGCGAAGCATGGATACTTCTTGATGGACCATACCATGGCCAAGCATTCACGTTAGTCGTCGTCGTACCTCGGCTCAGATGGTCCGAAATTGGCATAAGTAAAGTCGATGACATGACTTTCGCCATTGTCATCGCACTGGTAGAGCACTGCACCGAGTCCTTAGATGGCAGGTAGAGGTGTTTTGTGGCGTCGTACCTCGCCATGGTCGGGCACACTTGGAAACATTACTTTATTTGCTGGAAGGCGTCGGGGAGGGCCGACCCATTGAAATCGACCCTGGGTTGACAGGTCGGCGAGTTGTGCGGTGATGACGTCAAAGTCCTGGATGTGTTCCCGGATCCAGTTTATTAGCCTAAAGAACTTATGGAGCTGCTTGTGCATACGCTGTGGTGGGTACTCGTTTATCAGCCACAATTGTTAGGGGTTGGGTTTGTTACCTTCCTCGTCGACGACATGCCCCAGGAAGTCGATGCTGGTATTTCCGAGGTGGCATTTTGCAGATGTGAACATAAAGTTTGTTGATGGCCATCCTCTTGAGCACAAGTGATTGGTGGTGTAAGTGCTTCTCCCAACTTGCCGACCATATCACCACATCGCCCAGGTAGGCGAGTGTGAATTCGCTGGTGAGGCCGTCCAACATTGAAAGGTGGTCGATGCACACTTCAGTACGAACAACATGGCGCAGAACTGAAAAAGTTTGCCGTCGGAGACCGTGAAAGCTGTCTTGCCACGGTCTACGCGCTTGATGGGCACTCCCAATAGCCAATAATAAGGTCGAGTGATAGCATGATCTTGGCTTGCCCTAAAGAACTAAGGCATTTGTGATGCTGAAGTATATCACTTTGTTCACTTGCCGAAAATCTACACAAAATCTCCATGTGCCGTCTTTTTTAGGTGTCAGTGTTATGGTGGAATTGAAGTCACTGTTTCTTGGTTCAATAACACAGTCATTTTAAATTTATTAAATTTGTTGCTTAATAATTCGGGCTTGATGCAATAAATAACTGCATGGCGAAGTGTATATCGGCCTGTCTTGCTCTAGCGGTATGTCATGCTCAGCTACTGTGGTTCGACGAAGGACGTCTTATGCTGCAAAAAAGGTCTCGGCGCTCATCGAAGAACAGCTGAAAAGTTGCCTGGTGTTCGGGCGGTATATTGCTGTCAAGGTCCACTAGTTAGACAGCTGGTACTGTATTGACCGGTCGCCGGTCAAGGTTATATACTGTGCATCGTCATTCAGGCCAGATTGAATGCGACGTGTCACGAGTTCTACTATGGCATTTTGCTCAGTGAGCTATGGTACACCAAGGATGGCATCTTTCCTAATGTCCGGGGTAGTGTTTATACATCACGTATGTGAACCTTCACTGCAGTTTGACCTACTGCGGTGCTGGCATGTGGCTAAACGAATTACATGAGCAGCGGGGGCGACATCTGTAGGGTGTACGAAACTAGGCTGTATGAAGTTATGCTAGGCACCAGTGTCTATAGTATGTAGCAATGATGACCGCTCATAAACACTAAAATGCGAATGAACTTTGAATGACTGCTAATAACCTCGTTAATTAGTGCTTGCTGCTGTGTCAAGTTGGTAATGATCTCCAGGACTGGGGTGTCTGGAACGTCCTGCTGCTTTTCTCTGCTTCCCATTTACCATATTCCTGCTTGCATGATTGTTAGTTTGAGGTGGAAATTGTTTGGACATGAACTGTGCCAATAGCATTCTTGACCATCTCATAAATGGCATGGAGTTGACAGTGGTTGACTTTGAATTGGACCACTCCTGCGTTGTCTGGCACGGCCATTGCCATCACAACACCGGCCCACAGTCGCTGCACCAGTGCGGCCCATGGAACACGCAAGTTGTATGTCCCGATGCGTGCCACTGTAGTTCACCCAGTCTAACAACCGAGTGCCTGTGGTGTCCCTACAGAGATCTTTGTAATTAGGATATGCATCAAATGTTAGAATATTTAGTAAATAGCATTAGAATTTATCGCCCACTAGCAAATGTACTTGAATTTCGCAGAATAAATGCATGCCATGTGCATATTTGCCACAGTATTCGAAGTGTTCTAAATAATTTTCCGAGTGCAATTGTCTCTTATCAAGCTAATTAGTGACATGGGAAATAATTAGTCTTTCTTTTAACCTGACCGTTCCGGTCATAGTGTGCCCTAAAACGTAACAGACAAATTTTCCAACGTGCTCTGCAGGACACCACATAATCATATTTGTTATTTTATGGTACATTAAAAATGGCAACACTGTGTTTCGTCACTACTCCATGGCGGACTCGAGACCACTGAGGGATGTCGGTTACTTATGTCAGTTAATTGCTTATTAAATAAATCAGTGTATAATAAAGTGTTGTTTTCTTTACTTCTATTATTCTAACAATATTATTTATTTTAATTAGTTATTAAGGAAGAACTCTGAACTCTACTCAAGCTAAGGGATGTCAATCCCAAACGTTGAAGGGCCCTATTGTCTGTATGTTTAACGTGTTTAAGTAATGAGGTCTGTAAACTGAGATACCTCGAAAAATGGTGCGAGCTCTCGGCGAGAGCACAGTTCACCCGCGCTACCCCCGGCAGACTCATTCAATGGCTCTTAGGTACTTCACGTGCGTCGCAGGACATGGTCGAGGTGACCCAGGACTGGTTAAGTGTAGAATTGCCTGGCACCATAACCCAGGGGAGAGCTAGTAATGTGGGTCGAATGGTCGACGGCCCAGGCGGCCCTCCGTAAGATTGCAGATGTCATCACATACTTACTGTTACACTATTTACACCTTGTGACGAGACTGAAATATGCTAGAAAATTGTGGATGGGTCTACGAGGAGGGTAGCGCCCTACGTGTCCCGGAGGATAATAAATCAACACACATTCAACTTTGTAAAGCTGTTGAGTCACTGTGTTTGATTACATATGAATAATGAGAGAAAACAGACCCAGCACTTACAGCCTAACAGTGACCTTAGCATACCCACATAACAACAGAGTTGTTATGGGGGTATGCGGCGCGTTAAGCTGTCTGGTGAGAATGTGGGTCGTTCTCCACTCGACTCAGCAAATAAAGTAAACAACTGTTCCGGTTAATTAAGTAATTATTGCAGTGGAGTAATGACATCCTAAATTAGGGTACCTAGGAATGGGGAGGGGCTCGCGGCTCGCAGAGCGTGCAACCAACGCCGCCATTATGGCCCGAGTTCCAGGTAAAACTGCCAGAGTGACGAGAACCACCGTCAAATGCAGAATGGAAAAACATGACATTTACAATATGTAATGTTATTGAAATGGTTAAAAAGTCTATATTAAATTAAACACGTTGGTGACATCCCTGTTGATTAACAAATGTCTGTTAAGGTTGTGAAGTTGGTGGGGAGTGTCACCGCACTAAATTACATGTTACTAGGATAGAGTGGAGGCATCTATAGACAATCTCCCTTTTAAAAAAAAATTGCTATTTTATAACTAAACATTAAATACACTATATCACTTTCCTGTGAAAAGTGTCTGCATTTCACTTCTGGTGATGAGTTAGTATTTCACTGGGTACAGTGTTGCCAGGTGGCTGTCTCCTGAAGGGATGGACGAGTCTTCCTGTGCCAAGGGGTGTGTGTTGCCATGTTTCATTGCTGACAATACAATAAAACACTTGACTGTAGCTGTAATGGAGGTGATGTTTGATTTGTTTGGAAAAATACTGAGCAGTACTGGCTACACTTAATGTGACTTAGCACTTCAGCTTCGGCGTACAGGTCAGTTCGACGCCATTTGGTGGTTCATCACATCGTATGTAGCGTCGCGAGAAGCTACGACGTAAGGACCTATTGTCTGTACGTCCAATATGTGTGGCTTTGGGGTAAACACCGTTTCGGATAGCCTACTTGTTTATTAAAAGAGTTAGCTGTTGTAATAAATAAGTAGGGCAGTCTCTTGTGTTACGTATACCTTGTTGGCAAATTTACACGAAATTTAATATATAGTCGGGGTATTCAGGCTCCCCAGCATGCCTTAGTATTACCTTTCCACCTAATAAACGAATGATGCGTCGATGACTTACTGGATAGGGCCAGGTTCAGGAATAAAACACAAAATTGAGAAGTCGCAAGTTCCCGTTAACTCAAGTAAATAGTATTGCCGAAGTGTACACAGTTACACCTGTACAACGTAAATTAAAGCAGACCTGACTAACAATGCCTATCAGCGTCCGTTATTGTACAAAAATAGGCACTATGGCGCGAAAACTTACAATAGTAATTAAACCTCAGAGCTCAGTAGAATTTAGCTGATGGAAGAGTCCTGCAAACGCTTTAAAGACTGTCGGTAAACTAAATAAAAGTTCCAGTAAATTACGTTAACCTATTGCAGATAGGTGTCCAGAACAACGTATCAAAATCCCCACGATGCGACGGACGTGCAGCACATAAGACCTGTGGAATACGACTGCTGGAGATGGTGCCGGTGAGGTAATGTAATTAACTGACTTCATTAACATAGAAATTGAAGCATATACACATAAAACACTGATATGTTTTGAGTGAATTTTCTTATTCCTGTACAGAGTTAAGAGTTCTTAATTAAGCACTAATATAAATACAAAACATGATTATGTGGTACCTTGCGGAGCACATGGGAAACTAAGGTATGCTAAGTTTTGGGGCACTCTGCGACTAGGATGGTCGGTTGGAAAAAAAGACTAATTATATCCCAAATCACTAATTGACTTGAATATACTCTCAATTGCACTCGAAAAATTATATAGAACACTTCAAATACACAAGACATGCTACTCTACACATCATTAAATATGCAACTGGCGTGTATTTATTTTGTGATTACTTCGCAATACCCTACGGGAGAATTTAAAGAACATTAGCCAGTATGTAATAAATTCTAATGCTATTTAATACACATTCTAACACTTGATTCCTATCCCAAATACACAAGTTTCTCTATAAACACCACAGGCACTCGGTTGGATCACTCGGTATCGGGTCATGATCCTTTCCCAAGTGAACGATGCGGAAATGCATCGGGACGCACGACGTATGTGTTCCGAGCACCGCACTGGTGCAGCGACTGTGGGCCGATGACATTATGACAGTGGCTGTGCAGACCACGCAGGAGTTGTTCACATCAAATGCCCTCACCTCCAGGATGCCACTGTCACGGCGGGCAGAGGCAGCTCCAGGCTGCGTGGTGCAGCAGGTGATTTAGCGGCGCCTCAGCCATGGGAGCAGCTATCTCGGCGAGATGAGTAGTACAGAGCTGGATCTCTCTGCTGCAGGGTTGCATGCCAACTGGTGTATGTTCAATCTTGGCTTATGAGATCTTACTGGTTCAGCAGGTTGATGGCCCTGCCGCTGCCACCGCTGTTGCTGTGGTACCTCTTCGCCCAGCATCGATGCCGATGAGGGTGGTATGGCCACCCCGTCGAAATGCTCGACAGAGAACTATACCTGGCCACCAATGAGTCGTGTGACCTGGCAGGCTGAAGCGGGGCTCCTAGGGGTGCGGGGTGTGGCCTCCGATGTCGCGGCACTGGGTGCAGCAACATCTGGTGGTCGGTCGTCATTCCGAGCGCTCTCCGTGGAGTCGGACGTCCCAACGGCTCGTGGTGCAGCCATGATAGCTGACAACCCAGATATCCTTGAGGACGTTGGTGTTGGTGTACCTGGTAGTCAGCGCATGCCTGATCCTGGTGATTGCCATCCCTTATCGATCGGGACTAATTCGGTTGGTGGCCTCTTACTGGTGTTAACTTCAAACATCGTGGCGACCGGTGTCTGCATCTCTGGCACTACCCATCAGGATGATGTAGTCGGTCTTCACCACCCTTCATAAAACTGTGTGGGGTTAAACTCCAGTGGGTATGCCAGAGGAGTGGTGGGAATGAGCAGCTTTTGGCGCGGGCTGCAGACTGCTGGTGTTCTCGCATGTAGACAATTTACACAATATGCAGCCATTTTGGGGGCCGTGTGGTCCCTGTCGTTCCCTTGCCCGGTCGAACCATTGCCGGCCGTGTCCTTCTTGCGTCTTCGTTTTTTAGGATCCTTAGTTCTTGGTCGTTTGTGGGTATGCATATTTCCCGGGCCATGCCAGACCTTCTCCGTATAGTAATTCTGCGGGCGAGTCACCCGTGGCTTCGTTCTGTCGGTTTCTCAGGCAGAACAGTATATCTGGGACATGGGTGGCACAGGTAATGTGGTCATACTCCACGCACATCCAGCACCTTGAACTCTTGGTTCCTTCCTTCTGTGGGATTCGTGCGGGGATAGTATACAGTCGTCGTGTTTTGTACTACCCACCACTTGGTGCAGAGTTCCCGCCATCACATTCCTCTGAACTGCAGTCCATTGTCGGAGATGATTTTCCTTTGGGTAACACCCGCGGGCGAAGAATTTGTTCAGCTATGTGACGTGGGTCGGTTACCAGAGCGGGTTGGATGTTGTATTTTAGCCCGGTGTCATAGCTCAGTGGGGAACTAATGAATTAAGGGTCTTGCTGTCGACGGCCTAGGGACCCTGGTGAACCTTCCGTCAGTTAATTGCTTGGTTGCCGCGTATTTACAGTTGCAATATTTACATAGGATGGCGAGACTGTCAGCCGTCTCGTACGCCTGAACTATATTACTAAAAAGGCTGGTGATGCTAATAAGGTTGCACTACAATGATTTAACACTATCTCACTTGTTGAGTTGTTTATTCATCGTCCGTTTACAGATTAATAAATGCATGAATGATATGAAAATGGCCTCAGCCCTTACGCGGCGAAAAACACGTGGTTTCATGTTGAAAACGCGATTATGTTGAAAACTCTCCAGTGAGAGTACGGTGGCATCCCCTCAGTACTTTAAATAGAATACAAAATGTTCCGGTAGATTACTCTTATACTATTGTAGTTAAAAATGGGTTCAGATTATATGCCGGTACTGATGGTCTCGCGGAGTGAGGGACTTACGCCGCCGGTCTCGTTCAGATGCTGAGATGAACTGGGGTGAGAATAGGGTCGGCATCTGCCACGAGTGACGCAAAGCCGAAACCAAGCGGCAAAAGGTGAAACACAACATAACACTGAAATATGATTGTGATGAAAACTTATATGACTTACATAAATACACTAATAAAAGTTGTTACATTATTTCATAAATGTATGTATTGCACTTTTGGAGTTGCGTCCGCATTACATTAGCCGCAGCGTTGCCAAGTATACCATGAAATATCCCTGGCTGTGGCTGTGTATGCGACGATGGTCTTTTTATGTTTGTTGACCTTATGAACACTAAAGAACTACACTTTGTGGCACCTTACACTCTCTCTCTGGCTCACAAGCCAGTTGGTATGTTGTAGCTGGTGTGGTTGAAACGACTACAGCAGTCAGAATGGGCACAAAGGAGCTCGTGAACATGTGGTTCACGTCATATGTTTTTGAGGCACCATCTCGTGCACAAATCCGTCATCATCAATAACAATCTCTTCCCGTTTGGGGCGCGGGGATATGATGGCATCAGGTCCAAGGCGATGGTCACAAATGGTTTCTCTGGCACGCGCGGTTGCTGAGTAAAGCCATCGGCGCAGCGCGTTCTCAGGCAGTTACATGTTTCGTAAACACGTACAAATTCCCGCACTTGTTAGGCGAGACCTGGCTTGAGATAGTGGACTAGTATGTTCAGCTTGGTTTGCGCAGCTCACAGGTGTCACGCCAGGTAAGTGTTTCAGGACGAACGTTCGTTCCTTCTCCATGATGTACGTTCGCTAGTTCCCCTCTTCTCCTGCATGACGGGTCACCCGGCGGTTATCGACTGCACGCCAGTTGGTCAGCTGTTCTCTGGCACACTGTGACCTGCGCTGTCTGCGGACAGGAGTACTCGTTCGTATAGCACATCACTTGTTAGGTCTTGGGTGGCATTACTCATGCCTACGGTGACGTGCTGTAGCCGGGCAACCGGCCGACTGGTTGGCGGGAATAGGACTTCCGACTCGTATTCATTACGTGCTAATTTCGTTGTACAGGGCGCACGGAAAAGGGCGGTGGCTAGTTGGTTTTCTTCGCCCGGAACGTGTTCTATCACGAAATCATAGGCCTGTAATAACATGGACCACCGCGTGAGTTTGCTGTGGACAGTGCACATGTTATCCAGCCACAATAAACATAGATTGTCTGTCTTCAATATGATTCGTTGGTACTATATGTGTTGGCGGTAGTGTTTTAGTGCCCATACGAGATAGCCCAGCATTCCCTCTCTTTCACATCGTGGTTGTGTTCGCATGGGGCAAACTTTACACTACTGTAGTCTATGACTCTGCATTCCCCATAATCATCGTATTGCAATAGAACGGCGCCAAGCCCCTCTTGACTAGCATCTGATTGCAGATATAAATGCCTCTGGGGGCATTTGTGTTTGATTTCTTCGAACACTTTTTGGGCGTCATAGTTCCATTGGTAACGCCGTTGTTTTGACAACAGGACAGTTAGTGGGGCTGTTATCGTGGCGAAGTCTTGCATATAGCACCTTAACCCGAAACATTTTCGCAGACGTTTGGTGCGGGATGGTCTTGAATTAGCCTAAATTGTTAGTGGTTTGGGCTGTACACCCTCGGCGTCGACCATGTGACCCAGTTATTGAAGACATGTTTACCATTGGCACACGTTGACCCATTGATATCCAGTCGCTCTAAAATGAGGGACAGGCTTTGTACGTGTTTTTCCCACGTTTTTGACCAGATCACAGCATTGCCTAGGAATGCGATCGTACACTCCCCTATCAGCCCATCAAGCTCTGGAAGGTGGAGGAGGCCCTTTCAGTCCAAAGGACATGGCACAAATTTGAAAACTGCGGCCGTCGGGGGCCATGAATGTGGTCTTGTGACTGTACAATACTTGCCAATACCCACTTCTCAGATCAAGGAAAGATAAGATCTTGGCGTCCCCCATGTTTAGTGCAGAGTTCATACTGATTGAGGGTGGGGGCGCACTTTCAGTCACTTAGTTGAGCGGGCAGTAGTTCACGCTAAACCTCCAGCTCCCGTCTTTCTTGAGGGCCAGAGTTTATAGCCAAGCTTCCATTGCTTTCCGAGGGTTCTATTACCCTATCCCTAATCGTTTCCTTGATTTGTTGATTAATGGTTCTCAGGTGATAAGGATCATAATCATGAGGGGAGGACCAAAGGGGTTCAATTTTAGTGAGTGGTTCACGTGTTCTTCCATGGCAAATACTTTCCGACGTTAGGTCAGGACTCTCTGGATCGCGTCCCTATGTTCCGCGGTTACGTCGTTGTAGAACGGGTCTAGTTAAACAGATTGTTTGTTGTTTTCTCTGCGAGGCAATAGGTCGTATGACGTTCGGTCAAACCGAATAGAATGTGGTCCATTGCGATTTAAATAATGGCGTTTTGTTGTCTAAGCTACGGCACCCCTAGAATCAAGTCCTCTCATATCTCGTCCGAGAAGAGGGCGATGATGTCCATAGAACAGTCACGAATAAATATTTCCACTTGGACTTCACCTAAACATCCTCTGGTCCAGTCCAATGTGGTCAAGTGTACGATCTGTTTGTCTCTGGTTATTAGTTATTGGCCTATAAACTCCGCCCGCACGAAGTTATGCGATGCTGCCGTATCGATCAAGGCGATGATATACCACTCAGCCGAGCGTATGGGTATTCTCGTGCACGCAGCATGGGAAATACCCATTCCGCTCATGTCGCATCTGACCACATGAATGCCTCTATACTACCATGAATTAAGGGGACCAGAGATGATATATTTTCTTCCTGCACTGTGGCAACCACTACTTCTAGCAATTCGGTTTCCCTCATTTGTGGGTGAAAATTTTTGATTAAATTGATCTCACTGGTTGCAAAAGTGGTTAAGGTTTCCCCAAGATGTAGTGTCTCTAGAACAGCACAGTTCTCATCCTGCAGTGAAGATTATGTATTAGCAAAATTACCCTGAAAACTATTTNTAGTGTCTCTAGAACAGCACAGTTCTCATACTGCAGTGAAGATTATGTATTAGCAAAATTACCCTGAAAACTATTTCAGAAAATGTTCCACCGCATACCATAATGATTGACTGTGCGCCACCCAAAATTTGCATCTCCCTTAAGCTGGCCTCCTACAGAATTTGTCCACTCTTGTTCACTAACTCCATACCTGGTTGAAGGTCCTGTGCAGTCTCTCAGGAATGCCTGAGGGTCATCAGTGGGTAGCCCAGAAAAATTGGGCAGCGACTGAAATCAGGATGTATTGCTGCCTGGCTCTGCTGCTGTTGTCTGTGCGGCCATGGTTGCTTGTGCAGCTGTGGTTGTTGAGTGCGACTGCAGCCACACAAAGCCAGTTGGTGTTGATTGTGCAGGTGGCACCATCCAGTGTGCTGCATCTGATTGCAGGCCCGTGGCATATGCCAACGGGCGGTGGCATTGGCTGGCCATGTCCGCGCACGTGGCTAGTTGGCATGGCACTGTCAGATTTGGTGTTGGAATACACTGCATGCAGCGATACTTGCCAGCTGTGACATTTAGAACATACCACTTGTTCGCGCCCTACTAATGAGTTACTAGTCCACAGTTCTCACATGCCACTGTTTCTTACTTTCCTTGCTTGCACAGCTCCTGGTTACAAAGACAGGGAGACAACACTTCTCCTTTGAGAAAGTCCACAAGTTCGTGTCATTGGTAACAAGGTTTGTGTACAATTTGCGAACAAAATGTTTCCATTCCTGTCTGCCATTGTGTGTTCACTCCTGGTAAGGCACTCGGTCTGGTATACCTTGGTGCAGTTAATACACTTAATTGTCCTGTCTCTGGTGCCTTCGTACTTTTTTTTTGCACGCCCTCGATTTTGATATTTTTGTAGAGTTGTGTCCATGAAGAGTTCTGTTTGTGGAAAGGGTGNTTTTTTGCACGCCCTCGATTTTGATATTTTTGTAGAGTTGTGTCCATGAAGAGTTCTGTTTGTGGAAAGGGTGTACACTTGCACACATGACTATCTGTGACAGGGCCGATAGTGCCCTGGACCGCTCGCGGTCTGATACTGTCTATACACAATTCCACCATCTTGCCATCAGAGGTGCAGCTGCATNAGTGCCCTGGACCGCTCGCGGTCTGATACTGTCTATACACAATTCCACCATCTTGCCATCAGAGGTGCAGCTGCATACCCACCCGACACATTCTCAGTTGGCCTGTCGAATGCCCTCTTCGAGACACCTCGCATTTTCTGGTACACGACATGGGCACATTGTATCCTGGATTCGGTTGGACACTANATGCCCTCTTCGAGACACCTCGCATTTTCTGGTACACGACATGGGCACATTGTATCCTGGATTCGGTTGGACACTAGCAAAGGCAGAACGTACTTCAAGCGCAATGTTTTTTTTGTTGCCATTACTGGTGCACCTATTCATGTTGAATCTCCCAAGGTCCAGCCTGACCACATGGTTCAGAATACAGGCTAGCATTTTGACAGTTGTTGATGCTGTGGTTGTTGACCTGCCTCCCTTCGCGGACACATGGGCGGAGGATAATTTTATTATGGTGACCACGCTCACATGTGCTCGTTTGGTGGTCCGACATATCACCCACCTGTGCTGGAATATGGGAGGGAGTAGCAACTGCTTATATGGTTTGACCTTTGTCCACAATGGCAGTACTTATGGCTGTTCCTTTGGACAACACTGTCCCAAAATGGTGTAAATGTTCAAAATATGCATATTCAATTTTAAAATCTGAAATAGGCTTTGCTTATTTTGCTGAAGACTTCTAACATGTGTATTTTAGCAGAGTAAGTTACACATAAATGGGCCCGCTTTACACAAATTACCCTTAAATGTCGCATGATGAAAGGAAAAAAAGTGACAACCACACATACGCACTGTTTACTGGAAAAGTTATGCTGCACGTCACGAGATGTGAACAGTGATTGTGACTGGCATTAAAATGAGGAACAACGTACACTGAAAGGCCATGAGATGTAGATAAAGAACAAAGTACACTGAAATGTCCTGGTATGTGAACAGAGGGAATGTACATTAAAATGTAATGAGACATAAGTTTACGAAAACANACTGGAAAAGTTATGCTGCACGTCACGAGATGTGAACAGTGATTGTGACTGGCATTAAAATGAGGAACAACGTACGCTGAAAGGCCATGAGTACACTGAAATGTCCTGGTATGTGAACAGAGGGAATGTACATTAAAATGTAATGAGACATAAGTTTACGAAAACAAAGTGCACTGAGATGTTGAGGACATAAACAACAGTACACTATCAATGTTCACCGCACTGTACTCACATGTTTTTAGGCCGTTCTTGTTGAGATACCCCACAAGTTGGGAAAGACATATTACTTGTAGGGGGTTTCAGGGAAGCTGATGTGGGTCCCCCACCTTACCTGGCTTACCAGATTAAGGAGGAAACTGGTGAAGTTGTCCGGCACGATAAGTCAGTGAGCATGAGTTAGTGAGCGTCGTGCGGTCGATGGCCTGTGGGTCCCTTTTGTCCTCTCTCTATCTGTGGTGCTTGAAGGTGATGAAGTTACCGGTAATTGAACATATCTAGTGGTTTTCGCACTTACGTTGGCGATGTTGTAGACCACCTCGCATGACTTTTGGTTTACTACAAGTTGGTGTAGCACCCAAAGCACCGGGTAAAACAAATATAATGCTAGCTGTTGCTCAAGACATTTACTTGTCCTTGACATACATATGCACTTAAGCAATTACATACCGAAACAGACGGTCGTACCTTCGACATTAAATAAGCAAAATGTTCAAGTTGATTAAGTTATTATTGTTGAGGAAATAATTATAGCCCAAAATGCGATGGTGCCGAGGGGTTCCACGCTGAATGAATCTTCTGTGCTGCTGGTCGGTCTGAGTGCTGAGGTCAGACTAAAAGCATGGCGTCGGCTTCCGCTTGAGATGCCTGAATTTGGCGNCTGCTGGTCGGTCTGAGTGCTGAGGTCAGACTAAAAGCATGGCGTCGGCTTCCGCTTGAGATGCCTGAATTTGGCGCCAAAATCAATTGGAAAAATTACATGAACCCTCTTACAAGTAAACAAAGTAAAACATAATACAATTATATGGTAAAATACGCAATGGTGTTATTCTGTATTTAATTAAATGTTAATTAAGTATGTGACTGCGATGTCACAGGGCATGTCACAGCACTAGAGAAATATAATTGGTAATACGGAGCCATGGTAGGCAGTGTACTGGAATAAAAATAAACAAATACATTTTNGCACTAGAGAAATATAATTGGTAATACGGAGCCATGGTAGGCAGTGTACTGGAATAAAAATAAACAAATACATTTTAACATTATAAAAATAATAGATATTATTAAAATTAACAAAATAATGGTTTTCAAAACTGCCATATAATTTCTGGTAGACTTCGCCAATGGACGAATCCAAGTGTTCCTGCCTGGGTGGCCCATCCCTGAAAAGTGGCGTGGGCAGCCACACTCGATTTATAATTTAAGAAATAAATTATTTCAAATTATTTGGCTACAGTGTTTGTGATACTTTTTAAGGATTCTGGATTTTATTCCCCATTGTTTGACCGCACTCGTGATCACGTAGCACTGATTTCCTGGCCAGCAGGCCAGTCGAAATCACGTATTTGGGGAGGACGTTGGACGCCTGCGGGGATAGATGCGGCTACTTTTCCACCAATGATGAGGCACCTGATGGCTGTGTAATTCGGGGGGACATGATGATGGACGACTTTTTATTTCCCCCTCAAGAGTTATCTCTTGAGTTAAATGAAGCAAGTTGGTAATTTGAATCACGAAGTACACGATGACGAGGCGTGTGTGTTCTGTTCTAGTAATCCATACTGACGTACTCATNTGGTAATTTGAATCACGAAGTACACGATGACGAGGCGTGTGTGTTCTGTTCTAGTAATCCATACTGACGTACTCATGGTCGGGCGTTCGCTATGGCCTGGTGTCTGCTAGGTAGTGTAAGTGACTGCAAAGGTGTAAGTGGTCACGAGATCACACGAGGATATCTGGTTCACATTACAGTTTTATTGTATTTCAGAATACTATTTTTCTTTCACACAGTACTGTGCATTGCTTTCTCCTTTTTTTTGGTCACACTTTCCTAACCTAACACAACATAACCCCATGAGAGATGAACCTTTACTTAATTGATGGGTTTAAATTAACCTAGCATAATAAAATAATATTTGTTTGGTAATTGTTAAGAATCGTTGCTTTTTAAAAAAATGAACAAATAATTCCAGAAAATGCTATGTATTAACATTACCAATCATACTTAATACCCTGCGAATTTCGTGGGGCATCACGATATTCACAGTACATACTGTGAAACACGATATTGGGGAGGGCTATAAAGATCAAATAAATTGCGGAGTAAAACTGNGATATTCACAGTACATACTGTGAAACACGATATTGGGGAGGGCTATAAAGATCAAATAAATTGCGGAGTAAAACTGCAATAAGGACTAACATGATAAGCATTAGTAATAATATAGTGTTATCTAAAATCTATTAAAAATGTTATCGCAATTTTATAATAATTTATTGTACTTTTTTTTAGTCTATTATAAGGAACATTTAACNATCTATTAAAAATGTTATCGCAATTTTATAATAATTTATTGTACTTTTTTTTAGTCTATTATAAGGAACATTTAACAATTACATTATAAAAAAGTATACAGAATGTACAAGAATTCACTGGGCGGTATTCGTAGATACAGGCATANATTTAACAATTACATTATAAAAAAGTATACAGAATGTACAAGAATTCACTGGGCGGTATTCGTAGATACAGGCATAAACAAAATTCAGGCGAACACATTTTTCAGGCGAATGTTTCTTTAGTTAGGCCAGCTACAACAAGTGGTGAGTGGTAGAACCACACTTTGTTTTTTTTAAGATGCTCTTAGTTAAGAACACGTAAAACAAGTAGGTACATAATTAGCACTAGAGACGGAAGTTGCTGATTTTTGAACTCCTAGATGACTATGCATTTTGTTCCAAACTAATCCAAATAAAGAGAAGTACTTCTCAGTTGAAGCAGAGGAAACTGGTGTTCAACATAAGCAGAAGAAAAAGTGACCAAACCTAGGAGTTAACTTGGAGAGTTTTTCGCACTTCTTCTATTTTATTGAGGAAAACTTTGCAATGAGACACCATTGCATCATGGAAGCAGAATAATAGTGAGGATCTCTTATATTTAAAGTATTCAGGTTGACATTCAGTTAATGATAATTCTGCTAGTTCTTCTTGTTCCGNAGTGAGGATCTCTTATATTTAAAGTATTCAGGTTGACATTCAGTTAATGATAATTCTGCTAGTTCTTCTTGTTCCGTCCTTAAATAACTGGCCTCTGAAATTGATATCAATCGGGTTATCAAGGATGTTGGTGAGTGAATTTCCTGTTAAACTATTTTCTTAAAGTGATGTGGTAGGGCTCCAGTACATCAGAATTTTAACAGGTCCTGCCATATTTCAACGGCCTCTGAAATGCATGTATATTAATCAATCATGTTCAGTGTGTTTGCAACAATAGCTAAATGTTTTTCAATATGCACACTTTTGTTGATAAAGATCAACATTGTTAAACAAGTTAAAGTTGCTTGTAACAAAATTTTTGTTATGCAGAATAGCTACATACCTGTAAATAAAATAATTGGTTACAATCAAATGAGACTGTTTTCAAGTGAGTTACAGTGTGTTATTTGGTAACATCAGACATCAGCCAGCCTTGCTCATTAGCTATCAGACTTGGTGCACATTCAGAAAATACTTGTGTGGATTTCCGCAATATGACCTAGAACTCTGTTGGGAGAAACATATCTCTCAATTAGTAATAAAAGGTGTGATAAACACCTATAGCTGATTATATCTGGGTGTTTTGCTTTCAAAATATCCCACATTTCAACTATTTTAGTCTCATAGTCACCACGGCAAGGACTGTATTATATAACTTTTCTTGAAATTCTTTCATTACAGCTTCTACTTTTGTAGCACACTGTTGAGATACATAAACTTTCACAATTTAACTACAATTTTGTAGGCCTACTGTATTTTCAAGTTTTATATCTGTTTGTTGGATGCAGCATACAAAAAGCTTCCCACTAATATATTTGCTGATAATGGTGTATATTCAGGTCTTAGGCTAAAACTTGTATCATAGTCCGGAATGCATCCAGGTCTGTGTTCAACAATATTGAATAATAATTTTGTGGCATAGAAAAAATTCATATTGACTTATCAGTGTGTGTGTTTTTTGTTTTTTTTTTGCTCTTTAGTCGTTTTGTGTACAAAACCAGTTAATGGAAATTGTTCATGGGCACAGTCAGTGAATTAGTAGGTATTAAGACACTGCACTTGCTTTGGTTGATGTAGATCCACTGATATTGAAAAATGTGGACTGTGATACTACCTGCAAATGGCCTGGATGTATTTCACACTCACATCTTGCACTCTTCTGGAAGTTCTTTAGAAACATGTCCAGAGTTGGTAGAAAATTCAAAGTTAAAGAGGTGCTTAAAAAAAATAACTACTCCAGAAAGTATGCGGCAATAAATCTGAAAACCCCCGATAAATAAAAAACTATAAATCCAAGTAGTCTGAGCTTTATTTAAAAATAATAATAACGGTTCTTTCCTAGTCACCTTGTTATAGAGTGTTACACTCTTAGATTGAAGTGTGCAGTGATATGGACATTCACTCTCTCTTTGCAATACATTATTTCTTATTGAAGTTTAAGTTTGTATTGTGGTGCAATTCAATAAATCTCTCCTTGTTGGTTGGTTACGGGGAGGTGCTGCACTCTACCATCATATTCTGTAAAGAGTCATTCATAGTTGTGTGTTTTCTGTAGTGTGGTTTATTGTTTTAATAATAAAAGTGTTTTCTCAATCCGATAGTCTTTATTTCCAAATGCATACCACAGTGAGGTATCTGTGCTAATATATTATGGACCCAGATACGAATTTGGAAATGTGGTTACTGCTCGCTCAGTGACATTCAATGAAACTTCAAAACGTATCCAGGAGGNCCCAGATACGAATTTGGAAATGTGGTTACTGCTCGCTCAGTGACATTCAATGAAACTTCAAAACGTATCCAGGAGGAGGAAATTGGTACTCCAAGCGAAGATGAAACTGAAGTAACCAAATCGTCTAACGGGGACAGGAATCACACATGTACCTCACCAGTGACTCAACCGACATCGGAACTAAGAAGATCAAAGAGGGAACCTCNGGGGACAGGAATCACACATGTACCTCACCAGTGACTCAACCGACATCGGAACTAAGAAGATCAAAGAGGGAACCTCGATTGCCTTCGAAGAGTGAAGACTTAGATATGACCATGATGGTTGTCTTATCAATAGAATCCTTACCTATGGAGAATCCTACTACATTTGAGAAAGCTGTTGAAGCCAAGGAAGGATGGGAAAACGCGATTGCCGAAGAACTAGAGAACCAAGCATGGAACAAGACTTGCGAACTTGTACCATGTCCGCCTAATATGAATGTTATAGACTCTAAGTGGGTGTTTACCCAAAATACAGTTGATGGTATAGATGTAAAGAAAGCTAGGTTGGTTACGCATGGGTTTCAACAAGAAAATTCAGCTGATGAGGATGTGTATGCTTATGTAGCATGTATGGTAACACTCAGAGTTCTTCTAGTCTTCCAATTGAATTTTATTTACAAATCGATGTGGTGGATGTTAAGTCGCCATTTTTAAATGGTAATCTTGAGGAGAAAGTGTATATGAAACCTCCAAAAGGTTTAGAAAATGCACCTAATAATTTTGTTTGTTTGTTGTATAAATGTTTGTATGGTTTGAGAGTGTCTCCTAAATTGTGTAACAAATGTTTAGATATAAATTTAATTGAGATAGGGTTTATCAGGAGTAAAGTAGGCCCATGTTTATACATTAAAGATTGAACATTTTTACTTATTTGGGTTGATGACCTAATTTTAATCTCAAAATGTGGCAAAGAAATCGGTGGAATAAAAACTTCTTTGCAAGTCAAATTCGAAATGAAATATATGGGAAATAAGGATAAATTCAAATTTCTTGGAATATATGTTGAAAAATCTGATAATGGTATTTTTATTTCTTAACAAATGTCAATTGAAAAAGTTTTGATATCATTCAATACGAAAGACTGCTGAGCCAACTGTGGGCCATTATTTNTTAACAAATGTCAATTGAAAAAGTTTTGATATCATTCAATACGAAAGACTGCTGAGCCAACTGTGGGCCATTATTTTCTTTGAATGTAAATTAAAAATAAAAAGTTAAGATAAATTTATTAAATTTTTATATGTGCCAAATAAGTTCCAAATTATTTTTCACANAAATTAAAAATAAAAAGTTAAGATAAATTTATTAAATTTTTATATGTGCCAAATAAGTTCCAAATTATTTTTCACACAGCCAAGATTTGGCGTGTACTATTCAATAAATAATTATTTTTCTTCCAGGGGTTGACAATAGTGGCTATGCTATGTTTGTTGATGATTGCTTTCTTCTATAGTTTTTATTTTTATTTTGGCAGAAGGTATTGTCTAAAATATTTAGATTTTGTCAATAGTGCTAGTGTCCATTTAAAGTTTTTTGTTCTTANTTTGGCAGAAGGTATTGTCTAAAATATTTAGATTTTGTCAATAGTGCTAGTGTCCATTTAAAGTTTTTTGTTCTTAATTTGTTTTGTTGAGGGATCTCAGAGAGATGTTTTGTACATTTTCTTTTAAAAATAACAAGTGTGCCGCTGTTAATTATAATGTCTTTTTTTTTTTNCAGAGAGATGTTTTGTACATTTTCTTTTAAAAATAACAAGTGTGCCGCTGTTAATTATAATGTCTTTTTTTTTTTCGTTATGTCCCAGAAAGAAGAATGGTAAAAACTGGTTTCTTTTCTAAAAAATACATATGTAAAATNTTATGTCCCAGAAAGAAGAATGGTAAAAACTGGTTTCTTTTCTAAAAAATACATATGTAAAATGGAATAACTACAGGATACATTTTCGAAAAGGTTGATAACATTTCTTTAAAAAAACTGATCTTTTGCATTGGCAGAATTGCCCCTATGGCCTGGTACGAAGTGTGTACTCAAGCCATATCAGTCCTGGGAGCATCAGGAGTTAGTTCCTCTTGCTGGCATAAGACAGGACTACCAAGTTGATCAACAACACGAACAAAAATGTAATAGTTACACCGTAGTATGTGGTAATGCACAGTGCAGAACTAAAACAAAAAAGCATAGTGTTTTTTTAGAATAAAAAAGGATGAGTACGTGGTAAGAAAAAGAGATAAAGTGAAAAACTAAAATTAGGAATTACAAACCGAGATAAAATATACAGAAGAGAAGAAGGTNTAAGAAAAAGAGATAAAGTGAAAAACTAAAATTAGGAATTACAAACCGAGATAAAATATACAGAAGAGAAGAAGGTAGCAAATTAGGCATGACAATACAGATAACAAAATATGCATAAGCATATAAGGCGAAATTAAGGCGGCTTGACAAATGCAGAAAATATAACACCAGAAGCAAAGAAGGTTAAAAAGAAGGTACAAGTANGCGAAATTAAGGCGGCTTGACAAATGCAGAAAATATAACACCAGAAGCAAAGAAGGTTAAAAAGAAGGTACAAGTAGCATTAATATGGGCAAAAAAATAGAAATGGCAATTGCAGATTTAAAAAAATACAGAAGCAAAGCATACTAACAGGGAAATTACATTTAAAAATGAAGATGAAAGATAAAAACAGATAACAAGCATACAGAATCAAAAAAGGTGAAAATAAGGACGAATAGTAAACGCAGATAGGAAAGCATGCAGAATCAAAGAAGATTAAGATAAGAATGGCAAATGCAACAGGAGTCAGATTACATGGAAACATATCTTTGGATATTGTTTTGCCGCTTCAAATATTTACATTAAATGACTTTGCCTTGTTTTTGGTTTTGATTACTTTAGTTAAAAATTTATTATCGCTATTATGTGCCGAGATACTTATTGCCAGTTGGTGTAAATAAATCACGTTATTCATACAGTTTTTTTTACTTCATTTTGTTTTTTCTCTTCCGCAACATTTTCCTAAACCAAAACAAAATTGTGTGGACTTCAAGGGACTAGCCTCCCAAATTTTTTGTTTCCAATCACGTTTTTATGTATTGGAAATCACTAGGAATGTTATTCAATTGGCGGATAATACTGTGCAAATATTATGCTATGGTGACAAAAAATTTATATTAATTTTTGTTAATGTCTAGTCACCAAATTTCGTTTGAATTAGAGTTTCGCACCATGCCTTAAGCTCGTGCTTGACCAAGNTTTTGTTAATGTCTAGTCACCAAATTTCGTTTGAATTAGAGTTTCGCACCATGCCTTAAGCTCGTGCTTGACCAAGCCAGAATTGGCGAAACCAAGCTGTACCTTGAGCAAGTCGCCTTCACGAAGATCGCTTATTTGTAGACTATGAAATGTGGAGCGGAAACAACANCAAGCTGTACCTTGAGCAAGTCGCCTTCACGAAGATCGCTTATTTGTAGACTATGAAATGTGGAGCGGAAACAACACAGTCTTGAGAAATAAGGCCTTGACCACATGACTGTCGTAAGATAGGCCTTGAGACTTAACTATGGATACCACCCTTGGCTGCTAGAAAGTATAATTTCCTTGTCTTTTATAGCCCACCCATCAGTTTACTTACACTTTACTTCATAATGCCGAGATCACATGATATTACGGATTTAATCTCTTTATATAAAATAAAATGTTTACAAGACATTTTGGAGAGGATATGGTGATGATGTATTGAATATAGTTGTTATATTGGAAAATGTTTTCACCGTTTATATTTACGTTGAACAACAAAGGAACTTCAGTTTACAGGTTTCCACAACCCGAAGCAATATACGTGGCAAATATCTCGCTGGCTTGATTCCAACCTTCCAATTCTGCTACAGAATAGTCAAAAATCTACTCTGAACAATTCGATCGCATAATGGCATTTATTTTTGGTCCTTTACAAGTCGTGCTGAATGAGTTACTTTGAAATATCATCCATATTAAATAAAAACTAGATCTGATTAAAAATTTCTGTTCTGGTAGTCTTTCTTGTAAGAGGGCTTGTGTTAGCACATAAGNAAACTAGATCTGATTAAAAATTTCTGTTCTGGTAGTCTTTCTTGTAAGAGGGCTTGTGTTAGCACATAAGTAATAGTAATTCCAGAACATGTAATTTTCATAATTACATCGATTTTATGGCCACGTAAAAAAAATGGCAACCTGGTACCAATGGAATGGTGCTGGAGTTAATGTTCCTGGTTTATCTCTAAATTAGATCATGAATACTGTTAACTCATGTGAAAATATATAAGAATGTATGCATGCATGTATGTAAATAAGATATTGGCTCTAATGGCCTTAACAAATGATATTGCTGAAGAACATTAAATTCGTGTCTGTACATACAATGAAGTGCCAAAATAACTGGTACACCTGCCTAACATCGTGTAGGGCCCTCGTGAGCACGCAGAAGAGCCACAAGACGATGTGGCATGNACACCTGCCTAACATCGTGTAGGGCCCTCGTGAGCACGCAGAAGAGCCACAAGACGATGTGGCATGGACTCGACTAATGTCTGAAGGTATGCAGGAGGCAATTCACACCATGAATAATGCAAGGCAGTCCACAAATCCATAGGAGTGCGAGGCGGTGGAGATATCTTCTGAACAGCACATTGCAAGGCATCCCAGATATCCTCAATAATGTTCATGTCNAAACTAGATCTGATTAAAAATTTCTGTTCTGGTAGTCTTTCTTGTAAGAGGGCTTGTGTTAGCACATAAGTAATAATAATTCCAGAACATGTAATTTTCATAATTACATCGATTTTATGGCCACATAAAAAAAAATGGCAACCTGGTGCCAATGGAATGGTGCTGGAGTTAATGTTCCTGGTTTATCTCTAAATTAGATCATGAATACTGTTAACTCATGTGAAATTATATAAGAATGTATGCATGCATGTATGTAAATAAGATATTGGCTCTAATGGCCTTAACAAATGATATTGCTGAAGAACATTAAATTCGTGTCTGTACATACAATGAAGTGCCAAATTAACTGGTACACCTGCCTAACATCGTGTAGGGCCCTCGTGAGCACGCAGAAGAGCCACAAGACGATGTGGCATGGACTCGACTAATGTCTGAAGGTATGCAGGAGGCAATTCACACCATGAATAATACAAGGCAGTCCACAAATCCATAAGAGTGCGAGGCGGTGGAGATATCTTCTGAACAGCACATTGCAAGGCATCCCAGATATCCTCAATAATGTTCATGTCTGGTGATTTAGGTGCCCAATGGAAGTGTTTAAAGCCAGAAGAGTGTTCCTGGAGCCACTCGGTAGCAACTCTCGACGTGTTGGGTGTCGCATTGTCCTGCTGGAGTTGCCCACGTCTGTCGGAATGCACAATGGACATGAATGAGTGCAGGTGATCGGACAGGATGCTTACGTATCTGTCACCGGTCAGAGTCGTATCTAGACGTAACAGGGGTCCCATTTCATGCCAACTGCACACACCCCATACCATGTCAGAGCCTCCACCAACTTGAACAGTCCCCTGTCGACATGTAGGGTCCATGGATTCATTAGGATGCCTCCATGCCCGTACACGTCCATCCGCCCGATACAATTGGAAACGAGACTCGTCAGACCAGGCAACATGTTTCCAGTCATCAACAGTCCAATGGCGGTGTTGGCAGGCGCAGGCGAGGCAAAAAGCTTTGTGTAGTGCAGTCAACAATGGTACACAAGTGGGCCTTCGGCTCCGAAAGCCCATATCAATTATGGTCCATTGAATAGTTTGCACGCTGGCACTTGTTGATTCCCCAGCATTGAAATCTGCGCCAATTTGAGAAAGGGTTGCATGTCTGTCACGTTTAATGATTCTCGGTAGTTGTCGTTTGTCCCATTCGTTCACGATCTTTTTCCAGCTGCAGCGATGTCGAACATGTGATGTTTTACTAGATTCCCGATATTCACGGTACACTCGTGAAATGGTCGTACACGAAAATCAAAATTTTATCGCTACCTCGGAGATGCTATGTCCCATCTCTCGTACGCCGACTATTACACCACGTTCAAACTCAATTAAATCTTGATAACCTGCGATTGTAGCAGCAGTAACCGATCTAGCAACTTTGCCAGACGCCTGTTGTCTTATATAGTCGCTGCCGACCGCATCGCGCTACTCTGATTGGTTCCATACCTCTGTTATTTGCATACATACGCCTATACCAGTTGTTTTGGCTATCCATTGTAGAAGAAACGAACTTACCAATATTGAATTCGAAAATGTTTCCAGAGTTGCTAATTCAAGTCCTTGTCGCATGGTGATTACCAAATCGGTCATTTATAGGCAGAGTAGGGTGTTTCTTCTAGAACAGATATTTCCACTTAATTCGCTAGGAACTGATAATAGTGCACAGTTTAGTGGTAGCGTACTAGTATTTAAGTGAAAGAAATTAATTAGCAAGGAATATGGGGTTGTTGTAAATTTGTAAAAATGGACAGTATATTCGTCCTAATGAAAAGGGCAATCTATTCAGCCACCCACATTTATGCCTCAGCAGGAATGGGTAAAGATTATTACACAACACAAGCATGATGTAAGGCAGTGTTTTATGTTTGCATTTGACAAAAAACATATTTCATACTTATTTACAGCAAACATATATATTTTTTAATTTGTAATTTACAACTGAAACGAGATTTTAATGTTTCAATACTTATTATAATATATTTAAATGTGATTGTGGGGTTGTTACATATCCGAAGTTGGTAGATGTGGCTCTGGCGAAGTGGTGACTGGCGACATGACATGGCGTGTTGCTTTTTCTGAACGAAGTGTTAATATTTCTCCTGGCGAAAAATACTTAAAATTACATCAAGTTTTTACATGTTGTGTTTCTTAAACCTGTCTAGGCAAGTTACGATGTTGTGATAAATCTGTGTATCCACTGCAGGAATAAATATACAGTATCGTGTGTCGTGACCACTGCATGTGAAAGGACATTTGTGTCTCCATCATGGTCGTTACGCTGGGCGTGTATGTGTGTGATTGCAATTAAAAGACCTACGAAATTTATACATTTTAACCGTAAATTGTTTTTATGACTAAATTATTCGAAAGTATTGCCCATTTATTAATCACAATGTTGTAACTTCGAATTACCTACTAAGACTAGCCAGAAAATTTTAAATAAATAATCAAATAAACCTAAAAAAACCTAAGAACCTATGCGGAGAAATATGAGCGGAGTGAAAGTTATGGTAGAAAGTTATGGTAGACCTGCATGTTCATCACTGTCTTTTAAGTTTGTCACTACTACATACAAAAAAAATAGTGGCACGAGTTGCGTGCTTCCATTTACTGTATTTTTCGTTGAACTGGTTGCTCCTTTGTTTTAAAATTAATTCCAATGAGGCCATCATTTTGACGAAATAACCCAACACATATCAATAACAAGAGTTTTAATACTTCTGTTCTTTCCCCCACAGTTGTAACAGGGTTAAACACAGTTAAGGAAAATACTAACATGTATTATGTGTAATGTGCTATATCGCATATAACACAAATATGTTAACAATGTAAAATAATAACCATAATGACTATTGTCAATACAGACATTGTTGTAATGTGATAAAGCTGACCTAAATATGTTTATATGCCTAAATTGTAAGCATTCATACATATTAATTTTTTAATTATGGCAGAATTAATTGAACAGTAGAAAACAGTAATCAATTAATTTGGTAGTTAGAGCATAGAAGTTTACATGTAGCAGAAGGATACGTAATCTTTACCAAAAATGTAGAACTTCAGCAGGACTAAAGAAAAGTGTAAAGTAACGCTGAATATCCTAGATTTCCAATACAACACTCCTCCGTCAGCTCAATTTACAGACCCCGGAGGTTTAATTACTCTTGTAAGTTTTCACGCCAATCTTGGCCTTTTTATACTGTAATGGCCACTGGCAGACCTTGTGAGTCAGGTCCACTTAAATTTGCATTGCATACATGTAACTATGTAGACTATTCGGCAATACAATTTACTTGAGTTGACCGAAACTTGCGAGTTCTCATTTAGTGTTGTATTTCGGGTCCTGGCCCTATCGAGGAATTCATTGACGCCTCAAGGAGGCATCCTTCATTTATATGGTAAAAGGTAATACTAAGGCATGCTGGGGAGCCTGAATACCCTGGCTATGTATTACGTTTTCCTGTAAATTTGTACAGTGTATGTCAGGGGATACAGCCACATGGTCGTTCGGACAACTATCTTGAGAGCTGTGACTTTGTGCTCACCTGGTGAGCTGGTGCCCATCCTATTCTAAATAGAAATATTGTGTAATATTGTGACTTTTCTTAACATTGTCGTCGGACGCCGTCCGCATTACTATCCCCAACCGCTCAGGNTTTATAGGCAGAGTAGGGTGTTTCTTCTAGAACAGATATTTCCACTTAATTCGCTAGGAACTGATAATAGTGCACAGTTTAGTGGTAGCGTACTAGTATTTAAGTGAAAGAAATTAATTAGCAAGGAATATGGGGTTGTTGTAAATTTGTAAAAATGGACAGTATATTCGTCCTNTTTAAGTGAAAGAAATTAATTAGCAAGGAATATGGGGTTGTTGTAAATTTGTAAAAATGGACAGTATATTCGTCCCAATGAAAAGGGCAATCTATTCAGCCACCCACATTTATGCCTCAACAGGAATGGGTAAAGATTNGCATACATACGCCTATACCAGTTGTTTTGGCTATCCATTGTATAAGAAACGAACTTACCAATATTGAATTCGAAAATTTTTCCAGAGTTGCTAATTCAAGTCCTTGTCGCATGGTGATTACCAAATAGGTCATTTATAGGCAGAGTAGGGTGTTTCTTCTAGAACAGATATTTCCACTTAATTCGCTAGGAACTGATAATAGTGCACAGTTTAGTGGTAGCGTACTAGTATTTAAGTGAAAGAAATTAATTAGCAAGGAATATGGGGTTGTTGTAAATTTGTAAAAATGGACAGTATATTCGTCCCAATGAAAAGGGCAATCTATTCAGCCACCCACATTTATGCCTCAACAGGAATGGGTAAAGATTATTACACAACACAAGCATGATGTAAGGCAGTGTTTTATGTTTGCATTTGACAAAAAACATATTTCATACTTATTTACAGCAAACATATATATTTTTTAATTTGTAATTTACAACTGAAACGAGATTTTAATGTTTCAATACTTATTATAATATATTTAAATGTGATTGTGGGGTTGTTACATATCCGAAGTTGGTAGATGTGGCTCTGGCGAAGTGGTGACTGGCGACATGACATGGCGTGTTGCTTTTTCTGAACGAAGTGTTAATATTTCTCCTGGCGAAAAATACTTAAAATTACATCAAGTTTTTACATGTTGTGTTTCTTAAACCTGTCTAGGCAAGTTACGATGTTGTGATAAATCTGTGTATCCACTGCAGGAATAAATATACAGTATCGTGTGTCGTGACCACTGCATGTGAAAGGACATTTGTGTCTCCATCATGGTCGTTACGCTGGGCGTGTATGTGTGTGATTGCAATTAAAAGACCTACGAAATTTATACATTTTAACCGTAAATTGTTTTTATGACTAAATTATTTGAAAGTATTGCCCATTTATTAATCACAATGTTGTAACTTCGAATTACCTACTAAGACAAGCCAGAAAATTTTAAATAAATAATTAAATAAACCTAAAAAAACCTAAGAACCTATGCGGAGAAATATGAGCGGAGTGAAAGTTATGGTAGAAAGTTATGGTAGACCTGCATGTTCATCACTGTCTTTTAAGTTTGTCACTACTACATACAAAAAAAATAGTGGCACGAGTTGCGTGCTTCCATTTACTGTATTTTTCGTTGAACTGGTTGCTCCTTTGTTTTAAAATTAATTCCAATGAGGCCGTCATTTTGACGAAATAACCCAACACATATCAATAACAAGAGTTTTAATACTTCTGTTCTTTCCCCCACAGTTGTAACAGGGTTAAACACAGTTACGGAAAATACTAACATGTATTATGTGTAATGTGCTATATCGCATATAACACAAATATGTTAACAATGTAAAATAATAACCATAATGACTATTGTCAATACAGACATTGTTGTAATGTGATAAAGCTGACCTAAATATGTTTATATGCCTAAATTGTAAGCATTCATACATATTAATTTTTTAATTATGGCAGAATTAATTGAACAGTAGAAAACAGTAATCAATTAATTTGGTAGTTAGAGCATAGAAGTTTACATGTAGCAGAAGGATACGTAATCTTTACCAAAAATGTAGAACTTCAGCAGGACTAAATAAAAGTGTAAAGTAACGCTGAATATCCTAGATTTCCAATACAACACTCCTCCGTCAGCTCAATTTACAGACCCCGGAGGTTTAATTACTCTTGTAAGTTTTCACGCCAATCTTGGCCTTTTTATACTGTAATGGCCACTGGCAGACCTTGTGAGTCAGGTCCATTTAAATTTGCATTGCATACATGTAACTGTGTAGACTATTCGGCAATACAATTTACTTGAGTTGACCGAAACTTGCGAGTTCTCATTTAGTGTTGTATTTCGGGTCCTGGCCCTATCGAGGAATTCATTGACGCCTCAAGGAGGCATCCTTCATTTATATGGTAAAAGGTAATACTAAGGCATGCTGGGGAGCCTGAATACCCTGGCTATGTATTACGTTTTCCTGTAAATTTGTACAGTGTATGTCAGGGGATACAGCCACATGGTCGTTCGGACAACTATCTTGAGAGCTGTGACTTCGTGCTCACCTGGTGAGCTGGTGCCCATCCTATTCTAAATAGGAATATTGTGTAATATTGTGACTTTTCTTAACATTGTCGTCGGACGCCGTCCGCATTACTATCCCCAACCGCTCAGGTAATGTTAAGTGTTAAATGTATTTTGTATATGGTCTCTTGGAGAAAATGACGATGACGATGACACGAGAAAATGACAATGACGAATACTCTGAAGAAGATATCAAGGAGGAATTTGATACTGACTTAAATAACAACACTTACATTCCATTGAAGTTTAAAGATTTCCGGGCCACGTTTCCAAAAACTACACTGGAACNGACTTAAATAACAACACTTACATTCCATTGAAGTTTAAAGATTTCCGGGCCACGTTTCCAAAAACTACACTGGAACATTATCTGTACGTCAGACAGCTTTCATCAACTTGCACTTTTGAAGTTAGCTTCAAATATCAACAAGGCTTGCTTCAGGTTGACGAAGTTATTCTGATAAATATCTCCCTTGTCATTCAGATATAATACCTAGTTATACACAAAAAAAATGTACGCTTTGAAGAAAAAAACGAAATTGACGTACAACATTGTTTTCGCTCGTATGCAAGTGCAAAAACACTATTCATGAATCATAGCACGGCTGCTCCCTGATTTATAATTATAATCAAACCATGATGGAACACGCATATCATTCGATGAGCGTGACGAGGAAACAATGGATGGCACTCCTCTGTTCACGAAATATAAATTGTACAATGTATTTGTATACGAATTTAGTCAGAACTCTATTCGAGGATCGCTCAAAGTCTCGATGCCGCCCGACACCCTATCTTTAAAGGATTGAGATTCGTCAATTTAATCGAAACTCTACTCCAATAGGGATACTACATATACAACTAGTTTAAAGAGTACACCAGTGCAAAAAATTTAGGCGATGTGTACTATGTAAATTGGAAAATTTTGATACTTCGTTTTTTAGACCAACGCTTTTCATTCTCACGGAGGAAGAAGTGTACCTATTCTTTCACTTGGTCAATATTTATGGGGGAAATATGAAAACGGAATTTACAGCTTTTATGAAAAAAAAATTGTGACATCATGCACAATAAGACATTTCGTCAAACGATCTGCACATAATTTGGCATGTCCAATGAAGAGTAATCGCACGCGTAATTGACAAAATGCAAGTGATTTCCAATGTGTTCACATTACCATAAATTCAGATACAACAGGACAAATAATCTCTTCTCCAAATTCACTAATTATGAATGCGATTTGCAATCGTGTTTTACAACCTCAAAAAGAAAAGATTGGATAGAAAGATATAGCCAAAATATAAGAACACACTTGCTATTTTGAACCTCATTTGATACAAGCATTTTACAATGTGTTTGACCATTCCAATAAAATGCATACTTTGTTTTGTTCACCTGGTATGTTTTTAAATTCAGTTGTTTTAGTGAGTTAAAGAACTTATTCAAATTCAAAGAGAAAAATAAGATTTTTTTTTTGCTTTTTGCTATTCCTGTGGCAACGTAAAAAAAACAAATATATATTTTTAACTGCATATTTTATTTTGTAGATTATATATAATATACTCGCATAATTGTAAAAAAAAAATTTTTTAATGTTTATCAAAAAATTTAATAATTTCTGGATTTTAAAAATTTAACAAATGAGAATGGGGATCACCAGTCCCCCTGTATTTAATTATGGTAAAGGGTTTTAATTTTAAGAATATTCTTCACATTTTCAAATTCTGTCTGTGGCTGGAGGAGAATCGACTGTTGTGGCTGGAGGAGAGGCCATTGTTGTGGCTGGAGGATAGGCTGCTGCTGTGGCTGAGGAGAGGCTGCTGTTGTGGCTGGAGTAAAGACTGTTTTTGTGCCTGGAGAATAGATCGCTGTCGTGGCTGGAGGAAGGACCACTGTTGTGGCTTCAGGAGAGGCCGCTGTTGTGTTAGTAATTTTAATTTTACCAACCGGTTCCTTTCCCGAGCCTGCTCGCCCACCATTGGTTGATGGATGTGCTATTAAAAAAAAAGGAAACACATTGAAATCTGTTTTACTATTTTCAAACCAAAATAACACCTTACGAATAAAAATAATAACCTTAGACTTTTAACTCTGTCGCCTCCAAAGAAAGGAAATTNACTAGCTCCTTTAAAATTTTGTTTTGAATTTCCAACATTATTTTAAGTTCTTTCTTAGCATCAGTATATTTGGTTAAAAGCGATTTAATTTCATTGTTCATAATGCGATATTTCAAAAACCTATCATAAATTTCTTTAAAATAAGATTCNTTAAAAGCGATTTAATTTCATTGTTCATAATGCGATATTTCAAAAACCTATCATAAATTTCTTTAAAATAAGATTTCATCTCCTCAAATATTTCCCCTAACTCTACCCGAGTCACTGTGATCTTATCCATTTTTGCGTTAAATTTGACTATAAAACAATTACTACCACTATCGCTATCACATGTATATTGAGCCTGAACCATAGTGTATGGTATTTATATATGCACCAACCCATGGATTAAAATTTTTTTGTTTAATTTTTTTCATTATTATGTAGCGTATTGGTTAAAGTGTAAACTGGATTAGTTGGGAATATNAAAATTTTTTTGTTTAATTTTTTTCATTATTATGTAGCGTATTGGTTAAAGTGTAAACTGGATTAGTTGGGAATATTTTTAATTTCATTTAGCAGTGGTGGTGGTGGGGTCTCGCTCTGAATTGGTGGATGATTATGTTTTATTTTTCATCACCTTGTCTGAAGTGCACTCGCTCACTCGTGTTTTACATTTTTCAACACCTTATCTGGAGTGCATTCGCTCGCTCAAATTCGTGACTAGTGTCTGTAAATGTGCCTATGAGGCGACTTGTATACATTACTTAACTTGGCCTCATTGTTAGGCAAAAATTATCTCGGAATAGAAATAATTTTTTTGTGATGCATACAGGAGGCTTACCTCACATTCCCCCCTATCTTCCATCATACTTGTATTTTTTTTCTCTTGGTGTTCTGGCAGGAGCCGTCGTATAAAAAATGGACCTTGTGATGAGCGACATCAGCAATCGCAATATGACATCCAGTGAGAAGACACCTTGGTCATTTGCTAGAAGTGCGAAGAGAAACGGCGACAGTCCGAGACAAATTCGTCCCAACCTTCACCATCGAGAAGGAATGGACCATCTCCTTCGAAGAGGAGGCATAAGCCTTCTCTAGCATCGTCGTCGAGAAGGAACGAGCCATCTCCTTCGAAGAGAAGGCATGGGCAGTCTCCAGCATCGTCATCGAAGAGCAGGCCATCTGAATCAAAGAGGAGGATAAATGGGTAATCTCTGCAGGAGAGTGAGTCATCTCCATTGGAGAGTGAATCATCTCCATACCCGCCAGAGAACTGTCCATCACCGTCCGCGGGTGCACCACGCAGACTGAATGAGATGGAGGGGATGATGGGGATGCTGGGGCCCCCATACCTACTGTAATGATGCCAGTGCCCCTTGCACCAACTATGATGATGTCGCCTATGTTTACGCCAATGGCATTAATTCCACAAATACTGCCCCCAGGCATATCTGAATTACCTTTGCCCTCGCTGGGAATTTAATTCATTTTCAAGACTGCCTATTTTAGTAACAGTACTGTTACTAATGTAACAATTATTATTAAAAGTTAGCAGTTTTTTTCTTCAAATTGTGTTCTATTTCGAAATAATTTCTTTTATGAATGTAATGCAAAGACATGCTATATTTTGCATTTGACATTCCAATAATTAACAGCCTCATCGAGTCAAAATGGAATTTGAATACTGTCTTTATAATACACGAATTTACGAAAAAAAAAAAAAATCTAAGACGAGTTTATAGATTTGGAAATGATACCTTTCTAAATCAAATACGGTGAAACAAGCAAACTTTACACAAACTCGCCAAACTAAAAACAATGGTGGAAAGTAAATCATTTCAATTGGCATTACTTAAGAAATTGCTTAACTCATATTCTATAAAAATTGTACAATGGTATTACTTACATGTCAACACAAAATTGCTAATACACCCACTTATATGCTGGTGGACCTTATGCAAATCGTCAACGACAATGCACTGAATGGTTGAAACAGACCAACGAAACTCACATGTCTACCACTCTCACCTGTCGTGTTCGACGCTGAAAAACGAGCAAATGACAATCTACATATCTACTTTAGGAAACTTGATAAACAATTACGAAAAGGAAAGTTGGGTTGTGTGGGGAGGAGCACGCAACTTTATTTCGATGTTGATTAGTCGATTCTTTCCCAACTTGTGACACATATAAAGCTTTGGAATAAAACCTATCGAGCCAAAACTTGTACGTAAGTTTTAATTTTACCAGTACGATACACGACATGATATATTTGGCATTAGAAAACATTTCGGTAAATTTTCTCTATTTATACATAAACTATTACATTATATATTTTGCCCGAATTAACATCCTTGACGAGTCAATATGGAATTTTAATTCTGCCTTCACAATAGTTCAAAACATTGCCAAACAACTCGCGATTGCTGTGGCTCGAGACACTGCGATTCCTCTCTTCAAGAGCGCCGTATTCTTCGTAATGTAAAAACATAGCAATATGGATACTTTGATGTAAATCCTCAGAGTGAATAATATATTTACGTATTTCGACTTTTAGGAATACGATAACTTGGTGTCCCTTCTCTCGACTTTTGGATCTTTTAAAGATTCTGTCGACGAGAATGGTATGTTATTTCAGTTTTGCGGCGGTGGCAGAGTTTTACTGGAAACTGTATTCATAAACCCTTTCGCTCCTCCATACGACGAAAGTAACGAGAGTGGTGAGGATAATGTAGAGGATGATACTTCTATTTTGTTCGACGATGATTCTGAAATTGGCATACAAAACAAAATTACAAAAAATATGATTATTTCTAAAAAAAGAAAACTTCTGAGAAAAATCTCCAATTTTTAACATAGGCAAAAGGAAAAAAAATGGATAAATTTCAAATAGACGTTTGCAGTGTCGACAAATACGCACATAATTTGGGCCATCTTTATATTTGCATATTGCTATCCAATTACTTTTGGAACCTCTGTGTATATTAATGAGGGATTAACGAATTGGTACTCCCTTCGATTTAACTTTGTTGTTCTCAAAGTGGCCGGGGGAGTTTGTTATGAATCTGATGAGAATCAAGTCTCAAGTGTGAGGAAGTGGATTTGTCGGATTGCTGATTGGATATATATATCACCAAAGGGTGAAATGATTCGTTACTCCCTCTCGCCAACAAATATGCTTGGTTAAATGGGATTATGGAAGCAATTAGGAAACTGAACTCGGATATTTATTAAGGAGGTAGTAACCAATCAATACTGCCTTCGACTTTGCTAAAAAAAAAAAAAAAAACCCATACCAAGGGACTTGGCGATTTTTGTAGATTCTGGATTACTTTCGAGAGAACTCGCCTGAGTGAGTTGCGACCGCCGTTCTCCACCAAAACATTTTTTTGTTAGAACCAATCAGATTGAACCACAATTGCAATCCCCCCTCCCTCCTCCGCGAAATACAGTGTTTTCAATTCCCCTCACTTCCATCCTTCCCAAAAATCCGGATATCAAAATGGAAGTGCTACGCGAATTTGACTCAGATCATCTGCCAGTACTTTGTAATATAGACGCACAGACTTTAAAACACCTAACCCCCATTCTAGTTAAAACTCCAGTAACTGACTGGCAGGCTTTTAAAATAGAATTAGAAGAAACTTTTGATCAGATAAATATTCCAATCACATCCCAGGACGACATAGATCCGACCATAGAATTGATAAATACAACAATAAAATTAGTTCTTAAAAATAATACTAAATTTCTAAACAGACGAAAATTCCTGAGTCAAAATTTCCCGGAAATAGACATCCTCTTAATAGAAAAAAGACAGGCTAGGCACGATTACCAGCGACTCAGAACGCAGTAAACTAAAAATAAATACTATAAACTCAAGAAAAAACTTAGAACACAAATAAATAACCTTCACGTAAATAAATGGGAAACATTCGTCACTGAGCTCGCAGGTAACCCACTAAAATTTCTAATATCTCCCGCACATTAAGCAATTCAGCAAGCGGACTAAAATATAACACGGAGGATAAAGCAGAGGCAAGAGCTGACTCATTAGAAGAACAATTCACGCAAAATAATTATCTGGGTAATGTAAATTTCTCTAGGGACATCAATACAACAGTAAATAATTTTCTAAATACACAACCCACAACTGACCCAGAACCAGTCACACTACCAGAACTCTTTTTCACTCTGACAATATTAAAAGCGAAAAAAGCGCCAGGACCACGACACAATAAAATACCACGCCCTAAAAGATTTACCATACCCAGTACTGTGTTTTATAAATGTTTTTAATGCCATTCTAAAATATAAATACTACCCCACAGATTGGAAAACTGCTAAAATAAATACATTACCCAAACCCAGGAAAAACCCCACATATCCACAAAATCGGAGGCCAATATCACTGCTCAGCTTGCTGAGTAAGATATTCGAGAAGATGCTGCTAACTAGGCTCAAAAAACACGCCGAAATTGGTGGAATAATTCCGGATATCCAATTCGGTTTTAAAGCCAAACACTCCACAGTACATGCACTCACAAAGTTTGCAACAGACACAACCAAAGCCATTCTTGAGTATAAAGAAACCCTAGCCGTTTTCCTAGATGTAGCAAAGGCTTTTTACAAAATTTGGATTCAAGGCATCCTGCAAAAACTAATAAATTTCCGTTTTCCTGACTGTTATATACATTTACTAAACAACTACTTTTTAAGCAGGCAATTTTTCGTCAGTATATATAATTTTTATTCCTCTACCCGTCAGCTCACCGCAAGAGTGCCACAAGGTTCTGCATTTTCACAGTTTTTGTATAACATATTCACCGCGGATATCCCACACTCACACTGTTCAGTACAAATGTATGCAGACGACACAGTCATTTTTGCACACGACAAAAGCCTTATTTATACACACATATACACACAAATACAGCTCGACGAGCTGAGCCAGTGGTTTGGCCGCTGTAAAAAAAAACCAAATGCCGAGAAAAGGCAGGCTTTAGTTCTAACCTACAGACGAAAGTTCGTAGCTAAACCACTAAAATATAATGATATAGAAATCCCCTTCTCTAACACTGCAAAATATCTAGGGCTAATAATAGATACTAAACTGCATTGGAACGTTCACTTTGAATAAACAAAACAAATTGCATATGCAAAATTAAATAAACTATATCCCCTGCTTGATTTCCACATTTTAAACAAAAGACTTAAATTACTAATATACAATCATTCGTCCGCTTAGCCCTCATCTAAGGGAATGAATTGGTGATGCCACAAGATCCACGAGGCTCTACGATCTTCACTCTACACCAAAAGTGCATTTTATCAAAGATGAATTAATCCAACAAAACCATAAGTTTTATAATAAAATAAAGCTCCACCCCAACCCAAACATTCGCGACGTTGGTAAATATGAACCAGACACCACCACACACATTAAAAGATCTAAAATGATGCTTAAAAATAATTAAACAAAAGTTTTAAAAGTAAGAAAATAACTTAACAAAATTAGTTCTTGCTAGGGTCTCCCAGTTCCATAACGAAAACACATCTACAACACGCACTCTAGCTCCCGCTCCCGTTAGCATTACGCGATCGGGCAGGGACACTTTAACAAAACTAGTTCGCGCCAAGTCCAGTTCCCCCCTTGCCGAAACTTTCTAGTAGGCCTAAGGGTAATACCGTACCAGGCTCTCTACAGGAGGGGGGGAACTGCAGCGGGGTGCGGTATAGGAGCGGGTATGCGAATACTGCATTCTCCAGACTGGAAACCAAAAGCCTGGCTGCTCACAATGCTCGAAATGGCGTCTGGAGGGTTAGGTGGAGGGTCCAGTGGCTACAATCTACTTCCCACTTCGCGGCCGCAGTATTATGAGGGGGGACCCCGATGTCCAAGCATCACATTTTCACAATATCACCCATGAAACCAAACTAGCATGTTCATACATTTCACAAATCTCATAACAATTCCCAGACAAACTGCAATATTTCGGCTTGGAATCCGCTTTAACAAAACCAAAACCGCAACGAAGTACTCCAGTCTTCGCAGTGGTTATTAACAAGTCCTGAATATTAAAATTCCTGTTTTTTAGGAAACATTCATCTTCTTTCCCCCACCACCCCTGCCTCTTCAACAGGCAGGGAAGTAGAGGAAACAGTTATGGGTACCAGGTCCCCTGGCGCTACCCAGGAGTCCTTTAACAAAACAGACTGCTGGCTTGCCGCAGATAAACAATTTGATCAATAGCCAGGCGGGACGGGCTAGCCGTCCCCAACCTGGGTTCTCGAAATGCTAAACGAATGGGAGGACAAGAGTTCTCACAAGGGATTCTACTTCCCCAGCGCTGGGGGAGTAGCG
>NQII01000052.1:0-40702 GCA_002778355.1 Clitarchus hookeri
TGCCACTGAGCACTGGTAGCTGCAACTTCGGTAATCTAACCTCACCTGCGACACCTTGGACATTGCGACACTCGTCTTTCTCGATTTCTTCCCCAAGCTCAGCTAATTGTATCATCAACGCAGCCAATCTCTCTTTAGCATCACCTTCTTCTTCATCTTGAGTATTATAAACTGCCTCGTGTTTTGCTTTCATGAAAATATTAGCCAACAGTTTATCAATTTCTGCCATTATCAATTCAATCCTTTGCCTGTCAACTGTTATGGCACATTCTTTTCCACTATTAACCTTGCTAACAGCTTTCTCAGCACAGAAGATATTGGCTTTGACCAACTTTTTCTTTGCTGTGAGTGATTCTATCGACATAAAATAAACAAAACAACGCACGTAATACCTAATAAAATTCCAGACGAACTTAATAGAAAAACGTCACTTCAGCTGGTTTCACATACATCCAGCCCACAGGACCAAAAATGTTCCTTAAATAATGCTGTGGGAATGCAGGAATATAAGTTAAAACCTCTAAAAAAAATTGAATAAAATATATACCACACTTTATCCGACATCACACACCTACATCAACACACAAACTGCCGCCACAATTCAAAACAACAAACTTGGCTTCCAAAGCAATTACCCAATTCAACCATGACATTAATATTTATATTCTGCTACAGCCCAAACGAAACCAGTCTTGAAAAGTTTTTTATGTAGCAATAATGTGAAATATTCTTCGTTTCGTCCTTCGCTATCAGAAGATCTATATGTTCAGGTTTCTTGTTCTTAAACACACATGTTGGCCCAATTTTCCCCCTAACATTTGCTGAGTGTATATATATATATATATATAGACACACCAAGGTTGTTGTTCTTAAAGACCCTTACTTGCTGTAGAGGAGTCGGAAAATCGAGACTGCTAAAATCAAACAATTATTCAACCTTATCATACCTCTTGTCCACACACTGCAAATGCGATGACTTAATAAAGCAATCAAACACTGATCGCTTAAAACAGGTTCTCATCATTAAGGGCAAGTTTGTGTTTGACAAAGTCGGGAAGGTTAACATATGTCGATAAATGTGAAGGTTCATTCTATGTTACATGAAGGAAGCCCCTTGCACATATCCATATGCATCCTTAGACCATCCATCCATGAAATCCACACCCCACACTTCAAACATGTGTATTCTATTGAGCTGGGGCACTTTGTACAACTATGCTTCTCATGTCGGGCACTGCTGCTGCAAGTGAAGGTCTTTTCATAGAAGTGTTGCGCATAACTTTAGAACGGTTTAGCAAAGGTGGCTGGCCATAAAGTTGTCGCTGGAACAGAGCTCGATGGTCTGGTTTGTGATGTAGTTGTAACAGCTGAAGAACTGGATGGCAACTTGCACACCCCATGCCAACATCACCAAAGACCCTGGCAATTCAGGTAGACAAATAGGTGCCTCAGATGAAGAGTTAGATGATATGACTGAAGAGGAAGACAAGACACAAATGTCGGTGGTATGGATCAAGAATTCGATGGTGGCATTGGTATCATGCCCACAGCAGATGACAGCAGTGCTACTATAGGCAGCCCACACGAACATGTGATGGCAGTAATACTATAGGCAGGCCGCCCGAAGAATTCGATGGCACTTCTGGTACCACTCCCGAAGAAATCGATGGCACTGCCCTGGATCCCATTAGCAATGGAGTGTACAAAGACATCGCTGATGCATAAAAAGCACTTTGACTTAGAAGCAAAGCCACAGAAGCTAAACAAGGCGATCGAGATGCATTCATCGACAGACTGCCGATCCCCCCAAGGTGTCATTATTTATACCAATTGCATCCTCAGCCATCTTTCCCCCATTTGTGACCACTTCCTTCCCTGCTATCCCACCTGACCACTACTTATTTCAACCTGGAAGACTATGTATTTTCCCAAGACCATCTATGTGAACACCAGTAGGTTTCAAACTGAATCACATGTATGGGCTATGTAGTGTTTCCATTTCTTTCAATTTACTTTCTTCATACTCAAAGCAATATTTTTCGAACACAGTCCAAATTATATATATATATATATATGTTTTAATCTTCTTCGAACAGAGTCCAAATTATACATTTTTTTAATCTTCTGATATTCAGTTAAGGATTTAGGGTATGATGTAAAAGGTTGAGCAATTCACCTATGGTGGTAAGCAGCAGTACTCTACAAAGGGTCGCACAAATCGCAGGATCGCTTCAAATACCTCCAACACATGCAGCAATCCTTGTTTCCGATTCACCATCCATTGCAGTATTATTGTAGCGTAGACCTGGCTCCTCTTTGATCGATGGCTCTATGATTGTAGTACCAACATCAGGCTCATTAGCACAGTGTCTGCGGTGGCATAACCAGCATCGGCAGCCTCGGGAGTACACCTCGCTGGGTGACGACAGCGATGTTGGCGAGTAGGTGCCGGCTCATTTCTGTAGCTGGACGCACATTCATTGGAAGAGGCAGCGTTTTCTTTCGTGGAACTGCTCATGGCCACATGGCTACTACGAGGCGGTCTCCGACGTCTGGTCGTCTGGCTCGAGGCTTCAACATTCTCGACTGTTGGCTGCGAGTTTCCCTCTGTACAGTCTGTTGCGATTGCATTCGAACATGCAGGATGATGTGTTGCTGGATGCATGTGAAAGCACCCTTTCTTGGCTCGCAACCGACTACCAGCAGCTGGCTTGATTCTGAGCCACCCGTTAGTGTTCAAGACCGTAACCAACAGGTAGACAAATGCCCAGAAAGGCGATTGCCAACCCAAATGGCGACCAACCTGAACACCAAGGTACCGCAGAGGAGAACTAGGAACGAAATACACCACAAGCGCGATCATTTATACTAAAGAAAGATTAAAACACAGGCCCGCGCCCTACCAAGTTGTCTTACCTTTTATATAATTATGGGACAACCCCAAAGAGAGAAAAACAGGCTCTAAGCACATATATGCACAATGCAAAAGAGAAACAATAGTATCAAATATTAAACTTTGACCTAGTTAACAATAAATTACTATGGTAAGTTAATTTATCTTCATTTAATTACTTAATAATTAAAAATGCTTCTAAACTCAGAAATAAAAGGTTACAAATATATATATATTTTTTATATTCGGATGTGGACACCGAAGCACCCACAAATACCCAAGAGGGAATCAAAACAAGAACCAAAAATTACCAACACAAACACAAGGACATTATCAGTATTACAAGTACTTGTGCACTTACAGTTATGTGGGCGCACCCATGAATATTTAAACTTGCTATGATTGAAAACAATTAGCTAAAACAATTTTATAAAAAAAATTAACACATGAAAATTGTTTTTACTTTTTCCAGGTTTTTATGGTTATGTCGAAATTTAACTTAAACTATTCCAAAGGAGACGAGAAAACGGGCAGCCATGACGATATGCTCCACTGAGTGTTTATGCAGAAAGGTAAAATGAAATCATAGCTGACATTTGTCAGGCGCTGCTCTGAACTGAACTGCCAACCACATCAAATATAAATGCCCTGAAAAATAAATGTCCGTCCATGTGAGAATGGTTTCATACATTAAAAAAATCGAATCACCCAATGACTTTGAAGAAATCAGTGAAGCACTTGGGGACATCTGCCAAAAACAAATGGATAGCTGCATAGGTGAAATAGATAATTTTTTCCTTCAATGCATGAAACAGTTCTAATGTCTAGTACGATTTATTCGTGCAACACACCAAGGTGACGGGGAATTACATATTGCATCACTGGAAAAGCAAATCAAGTACTTCTTCGCTCATGGCATACATAAACTATGCACAAATAATCACTGCATATATATATATATATATATATATATATATGAATCTCAGTTACAAATCACCCAACCAGATGAATGGAGAATTCTAAAATCCAGTGACTTGTCCATCAAGAAATCACATATTCATTTCACTATAATTTTAGTTGACCTAAACCTTGAGCAAGAGAGATCTTTAAACAGCGGGAGGCGTTGTTAACATTACGCAAAATAAAAACGCCCTTTAATTCTACTTTTGCGTAGCTCCTGAATTATCTCATATTATTACAGGCTTTCAAAACATGTTCCTGCAAAAGAACACTCAAGACATCCCGAAAATCACTACCAAATGTCAACCTAAATGTATGTTAGAGTCTTTTGAAATGCCAAAATTTTAAAAGAAAGCACTATGTACTACTGGGATGGCAACCCTTTTAATAACGATGTATGTTTTATTAACACTGCGTCATCCATTATAGTGTCAGCATCGGCAAAGGAATACATCTTAAACCATAATGTTGAGGAGCAACATCAGTTGATAAAAATTTTTAGAACTCTGTTGGATTCATATTTTTCAACAATGTCCGTATGGGAGCCCATGGAAAAAATTAAAGCTCAAAATATTCAGTAGTTGTAACTGATAGTCGTCTTTCAAACTGGGAGATAAAAGGTAGGTAGGTAGTTGGGCTTAACGTCTCTTCGACAGCGAGGTCATTAGGGACGGAGCAAGTTGCTCAGGGATGAGAGATTGGGAAAGGAAGTGGCCATGGCCTTCGTTAAAGACCCATCCCAGCATTCGCCTAGAGTGATTTCGGGAAGCCAAAGGAATCCCGAAATCACAATGGACGGACCGAGAATCGAGCTCTGGTCCTCCCGAATGCGAGTCCGGTGAGTTACCACTGTGTCACCCCGCTCGATGTGGGAGATAAGATAGTAAAACCAGTCTCAGAAATTATAATAGGGACTACGAATTTTCAGTGTTTATAAAGTCGTTATTTAGATCATATGACACACTTCACATGTCACATGACAAAAATTCCTTTCTTTCAGTGATTGAACACTTCATGTTTTCAAGTAGTGAGAGCAATTAAATACTGTCAGAGACTTAAGAATTGGTCTGACTGGTTCAAAAATGTATGTGTGTATGTGAATGAATGAATGAATATGTGCGCGGACTTTGCAAACGCATTCACAGAAACAATAAATAAATTAGCTCTTAAGCATAATTAGGTAAGCCTACTATTTGACAGGTAAATAAATCATTCTCTAAAAGAAAATACACATATAAATAAGTTGGGAGACACAACTCCTGTGCGTTTTGTAGTTAAGGATGGCACAAACATAAAATTAGTATAATTTAAATTTTTTTATCACAGAAATCAACAAATAACAGTTGACTGAATATCTTGGGGTGGCTGTATTGAAGGAGATTGCTTCTACAGAAAAGAAGGTTGTGATCGGCTTTGGGACAAAAACCCATAGAAACAAGTTAGCCATTTTGACCCTTGCTTAACTACCCTTAATCATGAGGAGGCCGAGGCTTTGATTCCTATCCATGTTCTGAACTTAGTAAAAAAGGAAGGAAGGTGCGTGTGGCAAAGAAATTTATATTTACCCTTCAGATTCAGACAAATTTCGTTTTTCTTATTGAAATAGTTGCGTCTCATTCAAATAGTGGTAATATAAAATTTATCACAGGCAAATGACAGAATACAAGAAAAATCCAACATCACCGAAATATGCCTTGCGATAGGCTAACGTATAGCAAAAGGACTCGTATGATTACACTCTTTCACTGGTGGATATTGGGGAGGGAAAGTTTTTGGCATCTCTAAAGAAAGATGGACCATAATGCACTTCATTATCACAGACGATAGTGATATAACAACCGCATTTCAATATCTTGGAGAAGAAAAGACCGATCCACCGAACTACATTCATGCATTTGAAACATTCATAAATCGAAATATTCGGAGTTCTCCAATGTTTCCGATCTTCGATGGGAACTGTTTGGAACACGAAACGCAGAAAGATAAAAAGGTTCCTCCCACAATAACAGCTAAGAAGCGTCAAATATAAATACCACACACAGATGCTACATCTAAGAAAGGCAACAAAAAATCTAGGTCATATAAACCTACTCTTTTTTGAAACGGATGGGAAAATGACGAGAATGGTGATGTGATGTCTGTTAAATGCCTGCGATCTCCAGCGCTACTAAATGTAATTGAACTTGTGAAAAGTTGGTGTAAAACATTGCGCGAAAAAGTAAACTGCTCATGTGTTAAAATCTTGCTTAATTATACAGCTTCTTGCAATTGCAGTGGTTGCAGCAATGTAAAAGATTATTCCATATTTACAGTGCTGACAAACAGGAAGGAGAAAAAATTTTAATGGTGATGTCTGTTTTCTACTTACATGCTTAATTTTCAGGTTCCTACAAAAATACGTTTATTACGAGGGCTGATTGAGAACTCATGGCAGTTTTGGTTTATCTCCCGAAAATGATCCAACACAGGAAATGTACAATGTAAAGTTGAAAGTGTATGAAAAGTACCATTTAAAAGTAACACCAGATGGGGTATGGATGCAGGAACAAAGACAAATATGGCTGCTTGAAATCACTGTTTAATTGATATATTCTCGTACAAACTGTATACACTCCTTTGAACGGGAACGTATCGAAACTTGTACGAGCTATTTAAGATACTTCAAAATAGTCTCCGAGGTTCTCCACGGTTCGTTGCCAGCGATGAGGCAGACGAGAAATACCATCGGCTGCATGAGATCCGTTAATATGCGCCACTTCTCGTCGAAATGCTATGACTATGGTATATATATATATATATAATTATTATATATACAACCCACTTCTCTTCCCCCTATTCACCCTTACTTTATTATAATTACAGGTTCCTATAGTATGTTTGCAAAGAAAGATACCTGATATATATTTAGCTTCCATATTATACGTCCTACAATATTTTTTTGCCATTACTATTTACAACAGGAAAACATTATGTTTTATTTTTAATCGTGTTTAATTAACAATTAAATGTAAATTATTAGCATTTTCTAAAAATTGTTATTTCGTGATAGTATTTTACTTTTTAAATAATTTAAATAAGCTTGACTTCATAATTATGGTAGTTTATTAGTTACTCTCATTTAAACAAAACTATAATCCACATACAAGTGGAAATAACCTATTTTTAAAGGTATTAACAATAAAGGGAATAAGCCATGTCTAATGCTTCTAAGCAAATATGACAACATATTTTCCCCCATAACAAAGAACAAATAAAATAACAAATAATCAAAATTCACAAAAATTATTTTTAAAAAAAAGAACTAGCTAACCATGCCACGCGTTGCTGTGGAATAAAATATTTTGGTTATCTTCATTTCTGTGTAATTAATTGAAAGAAGTATATGTATTTACAAAATATGTATTATTGAAGTTCTTGTTTGTAGACAATGTTTTTAGTTTTACCATCTTCCGCGCTTATGAATAAGTTGTGTGGTTTTCCTACTCTAGAAAAACATTCTGTTTCTAAATCTATTCCGCACATTTGAAACGACTGCCCTTGAGCTTTATTTATCGTCATTGCAAATGCCAATCTGACTGGAAACTGTGTTCTTTTAAAGTGAAAAGGAATTTCTGACGGAATAAATGGAATTTTGGGAAGAAGCACATCTTCTTCTTTGACAGCACCTTTCAAGATGGTAGCTTCTATAGTATTGCCCATCATTTTTTTTATTGCAAGGCGTGTGCCGTTGCAAAGTTTTCATGGATTGATGTTACGAAGTAAAATTATTGGCACTCCTATTTTCAATTTTAATATACGTGGAGGCAATCCTTGAACATCAAGCGAATTTATAAATTCTGGCGGATAATTTATTGCTTCATTTTCGTGTAATGTTACATCCACAGATTTGTATGTGACATGTTCGCTTGTCGATAAGTATCGATATATCGATATATCGAGCATTGACGTACTTATAAGTATCTATATATCGATATATCGTTATATCGATAAGTATCGCCAGATCGATATATCGTTTTTACATAGGTAGATAAATCTGTTGCTACGTTGCGACTTTACATTGTTATTATTTCATTGTTGACATTCGATTTTTGACATTGCATTGTTGACTAAGGCGCCTCCTGTAAACCCTTTGGTAGGGTTAGCTGTGGTAGAAATGTTTTGCGTTAATTTTGTGCGAAGAGGTTAACTACTATACTCTTCTTAGAGACTTTTTTCGAGGATGTTCATCACTGTTTTTATAGGTGGATGGTATGGAAGGAGTCTGTTCTGGGCAGCATCATTCTCAGGTGGAGTCAATCTTGGGTAGAGTTATTCTTAGGAAGAGTTAGTCTTTGATAGAGTTTGGCTTGGGTAGAGTCAATCTTGGGTGGAGTTAGTCTCCTGTGTGCACATGAGTGAACTTTGTAGCTGATATATAAGTGTAAGAGCTGTGCATAGATGAACATGAATTTTTTTTTGTGCTTTTGTAGCGACATATTTTAACAAATTAAAAATTGTAAAAATATATATTTTTTAATTTAGCTAACGAATATGTTTATAAAGTGCTTTTTTCATAGATACTTAAAAAAACACATACCTGGAGNAAAAAATTGTAAAAATAAATATTTTTTAATTTAGCTAACGAATATGTTTATAAAGTGCTTTTTTCATAGATACTTAAAAAAACACATACCTGGAGCACGAAATAACACTGGAAAACTGAATTTCACGAAGCTGCCCCCTAAGAGTTCGCATATAATANAGCACGAAATAACACTGGAAAACTGAATTTCACGAAGCTGCCCCCTAAGAGTTCGCATATAATATTCGACTACCTATGTATGTGCCTGTACAATTCGTTTACTTACGAGCAAAAATGTGAAAAATGCTTTTTGCTGAATTATTATTTAAAACGAGTAAAAACTATTTTAATGTGAGGTAGGGAACATATGATTAAGACTCTGACTGAAAAAAGTAGTTTTTTTTAAATATATTGCTTGCCTTTATATTACATTAAACAAAAACAGCTACAAAATACTTGTGTTAATAAGCCATATATGCATTATTTTAAAATAAATACAAGGAAACGTTTAATACAATAAAAATTGCTGTACATGTACGAAGGAATGGCAGTCTCTTAATTTGGATTACTATTATATAACATTAAAGCAACAATATTTGTGGCCACTTGAGTAGCACAGTGTTCAGAATACACAACTGCTGATCGAGAAGTTGTAGGCTCAAATCCCCAGGGCTTTATGAGAAATTTTTCTTTTTTTAAGTATTGCCAGGTGTCATGGGAAAGTGCAAATTTTACATAATTTAAATTTTATTAATCTTATTTTACATTTAAAAAAACACATTTTCAATACATTTATATGTATTTTTAAATATTTTGGCACTTTTTAAACATTAGATATGACAAATTCAAATAAAATAATTTTGAGTATTTAATAATGCATCGATTCCTTGATGAATGATAGTTTTATGGTTAATTTTTTATAATGCTAACCAGCCACCTACCTTACAAGAGCAGTGTGGGAATATTGGGCAGAGGAAAAGGGAAGGTTTGAGGGGGGGGNTGCTAACCAGCCACCTACCTTACAAGAGCAGTGTGGGAATATTGGGCAGAGGAAAAGGGAAGGTTTGAGGGGGGGGCAGGGCAGTCAATGCTTTAAGCAATGGTTTGGAGTTTTTTGAGGGGGAAGGGGGTTGGAGGCATGAGCNGGGGGGGGCAGGGCAGTCAATGCTTTAAGCAATGGTTTGGAGTTTTTTGAGGGGGAAGGGGGTTGGAGGCATGAGCTAGGGAAGGGCATCTAATATTACATGTTCCTCGATTTTTAGAATTATTTTGGTTACTTTCCTCGACTTAATAATAATTGCCAGGGGGTAGGTTATTGTTGTATGGCGAGTACGAGGTTAACATAGTATGTTATTCGACTTTCATAAGGATTATTTTGCTTTTTCAGGTGTTTAATTATAGTTGCCATTGTTGTGGGAGGGGAGGAGTGTTCCAATGCACATATCACATTTAAAACCTTACTTCCCTACCCGCTCCGAGCTTTTCCTTAGCCTCGTGCAAACGAATCTTAACCAAGTCTAGAATATTACACCTTAGGGAAAAGACACGCAATCGTGCTCACTCCGTTTAATAACATTTTGCACGAGAAATGCAACACGCTTGTGATACATGATATATTTAGAAAACAAGCTAACACGTCAGACATGAGGTGATTTTTAAAAGGTTTGATCCGAAAAGTGTGTAGAAATCGCAAATAGATTGTATACAAAATTGGAAACTTCCCTAAGCATTTTACCCTTTCTCGTGAAAATGAGGGTCCGCCGTGGAGTAGTGGTCAGACCCTTCACCTCCCACCCAGGCAAACCGTGTTCGATTCCCGGCAGTGTCGCTCCCAAATGTTCAGACGTGAGAATCGTGCCGGACGCCAGTCGGGTTTATCTCGGGTATCTCTCGTTTCTCCCCGCTCGTGCCTTTTGGCGTTGCTCCATGCACACCTCACTTCACCCTCGTCGGCTCTCAAGATATCGATGTTGAAAGCCGCCCAAATCTCTCCACTCCACTCGTGGAAATGTTGGAATGCTTCCGCGGACGTATGAAAAGGTAGTTTTACCATTCGCGCTTTCATATTACACGTTACATTTGCAAAAAAAGTTCTTTAGAGTGTACAGTGTAGACTATTGATGGCATTTCCTGTGCGACAACCCAGATATAGAAAACTGGCTGGAAGTGTTAACGTCGTTAATATTCGCACGTGTTGCTTGTGGACAAGAGCAGAGGTGTGAATGTGTTCTACATCTCTGTGGCGTGTTGTCGGGGATTACTAGTGCTGTGTTCAAACGAGGTTATACTGGTCCTTAATTACAGCACTCCAACTTCCCCCTCCTCGCTGTCACCGCTGTTCTGGGGGAGGAGAGAAGTAGATTACAAACTTCCAGGATAAGTTAAACTCAACTTGTTAAACAGAAGGCGGTCTTGGCACAGCGANGGAGAGAAGTAGATTACAAACTTCCAGGATAAGTTAAACTCAACTTGTTAAACAGAAGGCGGTCTTGGCACAGCGGCTGAAGAAAAAAAGGCAAGCCGCGACTCCGCGAGATGAAATTCTTTCACGAGACGGGTCCATGACCTTAGAAGAACAGGTCTCGACCCATAATAGAATCTGTCCCCTATTGAATGTTTTAGCTTAATGGATAAATGTTCATTGTGTCACATGCGCGGTATCTTNGGAGAGAAGTAGATTACAAACTTCCAGGATAAGTTAAACTCAACTTGTTAAACAGAAGGCGGTCTTGGCACAGCGACTGAAGAAAAAAAGGCAAGCCGCGACTCCGCGAGATGAAATTCTTTCACGAGACGGGTCCATGACCTTAGAAGAACAGGTCTCGACACATAATAGAATCTGTCCCCTATTGAATGTTTTAGCTTAATGGATAAATGTTCATTGTGTCACATGCGCGGTATCTTCACTCTTTTTTAGTCAAACTTTTGAAAAATTACCCCCCGTGTGTAGTGTTTTGTTTTTTCCTAAATATACCATGTATTACAAGCGTGTTTTGTTTCTGTAATTATTAAAAAATCTTTTTTAATTGAACTGTTACTTATATTTTACTATAAATTTCAATATTTCATTCATAATTAATACTGATAAAATCAGAGAGCGAATAGGTGTGTTAGTAATTCCTAGTAAAAATAGTGGTTATGTCCAATTTTATTAAGCTGATTCTACCCATATACGGCGCGCAGTCCCCTTGGTGTAATTTTCTACAGTTAGTTAATCTTTGTTTGCATGTAGCGGAGGAATCTCACAAATCCGGCACTGATGTCCACGCAAGGCTTCTGACGCAGGGACTCGCCGAGGATTATATAGCTGAGGCGACCTGGCCCAGAAGGATCTTCGCATCTCCAGAAGGTTCTTCGCACCGCGAGTCGCGCCGACGGTGGTGATGACCAGAAAATTCGCGCAATGACTCCCAAGTCGTTCATTCGTCCAAAAACGGGAATGACGTCATTACAGTTGGCATAATCGAGGCCTACGTGGAAATAACTTTTATTTGGTGATTTTATTTTACTTTTTGAATAATTTGAACCAGCTTGACTTAATAATTGTGGTCATTTATTAGTTTCTTTCATTTATACAAAACTACAATCTATATACAAGTGGAAATAACTTATTTTTGAATGTATTAACAATAAAGGGAATAAGCCATGTCTAATGCTTCTAAGCAAATATGACAACATATTTTCCCCATATCAAAGAACAAATATAACTACATAAATAATGAAAATACACAAAAATTATTAAAAAAATATAAAGTGGATACTGCAAAGAATATAATAAACATATAGAAAAAATAGGCACCAATGTTCATTTTTCAATNCCCAAGTCGTTCATTCGTCCAAAAACGGGAATGACGTCATTACAGTTGGCATAATCGAGGCCTACGTGGAAATAATTTTTATTTGGTGATTTTATTTTACTTTTTGAATAATTTAAACCAGCTTGACTTAATAATTGTGGTCATTTATTAGTTTCTTTCATTTATACAAAACTACAATCTATATACAAGTGGAAATAACTTATTTTTGAATGTATTAACAATAAAGGGAATAAGCCATGTCTAATGCTTCTAAGCAAATATGACAACATATTTTCCCCCATATCAAAGAACAAATATAACTACATAAATAATGAAAATACACAAAAATTATTTAAAAAATATAAAGTGGATACTGCAAAGAATATAATAAACATATAGAAAAAATAGGCACCAATGTTCATTTTTCAATATAGGAAGCAATAGTTACAATATCCAGCAAAAAATTAAACTTGGCACAATTTGCCAACGAGATGTGGCTTTTACGTTATAGTTCCGCTACACCCCTTAACGTTCTACAACGGTGCAGCACTCAATAAACACAATTTCAGTGAAGGATAGAGAGAGCTCAGACCAGTCCTGAGTTTGTGTCGATATTACTTGTGCTTGCTGTGTTACAGGTTTTGATTGTGTAACACAGTAGCTTTATTAACACGTTTAGAGCTAATGCTGAGAGAAGAAATTCAAAATTTTGCAAGAATTTTTTTTGGAAAGTAATGAATTAACACAGCGTCTTACAAGTTGATATATCGAGTAAAACTTCCCTTCCCCAGAAGTACTAAACAATTAAGAGCTTTCCTTGACTAATTCGTTTTACCAGTTTCTTTTTTTCAGACAAAATCTCTTAGAACAATTGTGTATCTGTTTATTGTGCTTAATAATCATATCCCTTTTAAATGGACAAGCCAGAGGTGTGTTGAAAGATTTTGTAATCGTCTAAGCAGTTGGTACTTTTTATTGCAATAATTCTATATACCGGGTCAGTCGCCCACGCCTTTTTTCCCCGAATCTATGCAACCCGCACGCAATACTACCCATCTACAGAACATCTCCTCCGCTGTATAATAACTGGCACGTGTGTAGCCGGGGTCCCGTGCCGTGTACGTACTCGGTACGGCGCCTCGTCTGTTATCTGAACATTCGACGCCCTTGTCAGCCTGCGCCAATCAGCGGCGTGAAACTAGAGGCTCGCTACAAAACAGCACGTGGGCGTTGATTTCTTGAAGCTAGGCAGATGTGTGTTACCAAGGACGCAATCGTCACGTACCGATGTATTCGGTATACATCGCAATAATCTGCTTCAACGCAACAAACGGACGTGCATTCTTTGAAAAGTTACTGCTTCTCAACGCCTTGCTGACGTAACACCATCCGTTCACCGCTTACTTTACTGAAGACTACGAATCAACGCGCACGTGGTGTTCTGCGACGACTGACGTCTTGTTAAGTGGGAAGTTTGGTGTGCGGGTTGCATAGATACGGAAAAATAGGCGCGGGCGACTCCTGGTATAAACTGAATACAACGAAGCTGCAGACTATCTGAGCTGTATGCCCAATGACATGCCTAAATCTCCGCCCCTTAAAAATGTACGACGCTGCTCCATCCTCACTTCGCTTCACCCTCATCGACTCTCAATAACGCGATATTAAGAGCCGCCCAAATCTCTCCACTCCTAATAAACTTAATTGCGATGTTATTTTAGCGGAACAGCTAACTGAGAAGTGGAAGTCTACCAAGATTCTTACCTGGTTATTCAGTGAATGACCTCAAATTCTTATTTAAGGATAAATTTTCCAAATCATCAACGTGAAATTTCAGCGATTTCCTCTAGAATTCTCTAAAAGTATTGTATAGAGCTTATTAACGTCCCCCGGTGTTACGCCTGAAGGCCTATCAGGGGACCGCTTACACACTAACTGATGACATAACTTAAACAAACACCCATGCCTTGCCTGGCACTCGAACCCAGAGCCTCCTGCACCCCAGACCGGCGGCGCACCAACCAACTCTGCGGCACAGGAGGCCTGTTTCTCTAAAATATAGTTTTTTTTCATAATACACATAAGACGATATTTTATTTTTGAAACCAATTATCAAAACCAGTGTTAATTAAGATGTCAGCGTATGAATTTCAAGTAATGTGGGTCCATATGAAAACCTGAAACCCCAATTGTATGCCCCTAATATGCAAATTTTATTCAAACTGTTGTAACCTCATATGATTTGTGTCGAAAGTAGAATCACCAACCTGAATCTCACCAAGCTATCATACAAGAGGCACCTTGGGATTAGTAAAAATCGGCATATTTGTCGCATTAACAATTTCAGAATCCGAGATGAAGTGTCTTTAAATCATCGATTTATTTTCTAAGCACACAAAACTTTATACGACCTTGATAGCAACAGCCGATGCAGTACGGAAAAAATCGAGGTTCTTCATAAAATAATTTTGCAAAAATAAATGTAGTTTTTCAGATCGTGGGAGCCAGTTAACCTGTGAAACAAGACAAGAGGGGTTGTGGAGTTTGTATACTGTATTCAATACACAATACTACTTCCGTCCACTATTGCCAGAGCAATTACGGTGAGAAGTGAATAAAAAACGTAGGTAATCTATTAAGAGCTCAGCGTCACCACGCGCAGAGTAGTTACAGTAATCACATTCTGTTGCGCAGCGATTGTTCCAAACCACGCGATACTGAGTCAACTTGATGTACCCCACGTGAGTTGCTTACTTGACACCGTAGGCGTATTAATGAAAGCTTGGAGGCCTTCGACATAGCTGTCGCACCTGCCTTCCGAGGAGGCGAAGATCGCGAGGAATTTTCTAACAAAGAGTTGAGGGAAGAAACTTTTTTGATTGGTGAAATATTATAATATATCTGGTATAAGAGAGTTACTATAAATTGCCAAAAATAAGTGAAATTTCCGCAGAAGGTATTATTTGACCGAAGTAATTCCTTATAGAGCTCTACGTGATGTCACCATAAGAGCAATGTAATGTGTTAGCTGCTATATCTAAGTACATTTTTTACAGTGGATGATAATTATGGGTATCGACTCCCTGCAGTGACATAAATCTTGCCTACCTGAAGAGTTGAACTGAGCCTGAGATATATGATTAGCGTTGCTTCAATTTCTTCAGTTTAGCAGAAATATTTAACAAACTGTGCAATTTTATTTATTGTTTATATGTGGTTTATGACGTATTATTTAGACGCTGAACCTGTGAAGAGCCAGGAACATATTCCGCCAGGATTTGCATTCACCCTTTTGTGAATGCCCAGTTATTTCATTATTGCCGCTACTATTGCAATACAGCTGTAGCACATCTGCTCGCCGCTGTGAATATTTTCCATCGATTACGAATTACTTGCACCAGTTCCCGAAGAGCCTGCATAATATACTCAGTTTGCGTGCACTATAACACAACAAACTGAAATTTACCTGAGTTAAGTAGTGAATGAGTTTGTGTTGATCTGAAGATAAGCTATGCGCCGCACATTCTCAACAAAGTGTCGCTGAAATTTTATTCTGCTACTATTGTTTTATCCTGAGGACCTCCTAACTATTTGAAAGCCAGATTATGCAAGCGGTATATATATATATATATATCTACCATATCCTCACATGTCAGTATGAGTTCAAATTATTCACTCACTTGTTGAATGACTAAGTTATTCAACAAGGACTACTTTATTTTTAAACATGGGACCATTCAGTTAATTTGAGATTTACTATGCTACAGAGTTTTCAAGTATTGTCAACTACGTTGATATGCCGTACTTTGCCCCTTGAGATGCTCGCATGAATAACTTCACAATTGTATTTAAATTTTTTTATATTTCGTGGATGGATTATTTCATATGTTGAGTATATTGTCAAAATGGTTTTGTGTTACGAGTATTTATGCCTTTCTGTTGATTATTCGTGTGAAGTTTACCATTGTTGACAAGTGTTTATGTGAGGTTATCTCTGTGCCCTTATATATTATTCTATAATCGTTGTTTATGGGAATTGTGATGAAGTTCCCACTAAGTTTTATTTCTAAAGAGTTGTTTATCACAAGTAGATTGTGCTGTGCCCTACATGAAGGTTGTTGAAGTAAATGTTTATTCAACGCCATTCTGCCCAATATATATTTAGAACAGCGTTGAATAGTAATAAAAACAAATTACATTTATTAAATTTTCTACAACGTTGTGCGATATAGAAATGAGCGAAGGAAATGCAATGGTAGCCAGTTTATTAATTTTTATCTGGCGGTCCATAAACAATTGGTGAAATAAAACATTCCTGAAAGTGTTTACATGCAATATAATTAAATTTCGAGACAGCCAGTACGTTTGCGGTGTTTTTTACCTTGAGGAAAGATTACCCTTCTGCGTGTGAATTTGCTGTTACGTTGCCGTTAGCAATCACATATGTTACTTTAGTGGAAGCAAGGACACTTTTTGCAGGAAGTATTTCAGCCGATTATTTTACACAGTAACAATTCTAATACGCTAACACGTCATCATTAAAATGCGAGTGAAGTGAAAAACCATTAAACAGGAGATATCGCTGCAAGAAGGTTGTAGACAGCAGGTATTTTTACAAGCTTTCATTTATCTTTATTTCTTAGAGGGAAATATTGTAGGCTCATTTTTACCCTCTTCCACATATCCTATCTACTTAAAACTATGTACGCAGTCGTAGTTTCGATTACAATACCATATTTTCATATATGTATCTTGCTCTCTCTCTCTCTCTCTATCTCTCTCTTAAACACACTTTTTCTGTTGCAGGTAACATGTACAGACGCGTATCCTGTAACATTGCACTCAAACAAAATTCCGAATATCAACATATGTAGGCTCTAGTAAGGATATAACATGGTGTAGTGAAGTAACTGAAATTAAAAGAGGAAAAATAGATCGTTGCTTCGCCTTCTGCTGTCCCGAGAGCAGCTCGCCCGAGACGCGAGTTGTTAAGAAAAGAAAATATGTCTTTCCACTATTTGTCTTGAAGACTAAAAAGTATATAATAATATATTGTAAAGCATTTTTAACAAACCTTAAGTAAAACGTATAATAAATTATAAAAATAATTTTGATATCACTCTAAATTATTACCTCAGGATATAGAGTTATCCCGTTGTAAAATTATGTATGGCCTAAATACTGATTACTAAAAGTAATGTACGGTTTGGTCTTAGCTGCACGGTTTAGTCTTGAATCTTAGTGTGGTTAAATGTCAGACTGCTCGCAATGAAGTGGGGAAATCTAGCTAGGTACTTCTTCTGGAATGTGTATTCCATGCTAAAATACACAGCCTCGCCCAAGAAAAATTAAAAACCTATTCGATTAAAGCAAAACCGTTCGTGTCGTAACAGAATAAAATATGATTTCATTATTATGGCTGTGGTATAAGCATTTATCAATCACAAGAGCATATGTCTTGTGCTGCGGTTTTCATGTCAAATAATTATTAAAGACAAATAATAAAAACATATCTTATCTTCATATAGCATGAATAGAAACCGAATTTCCTTTGTTTGACGTTTCCTGTACTTAAAATTTTCTTGATTTGTAATGGCTGAAGATGGCAATTATCTTCAAGAATGGCATTTTGAGAAATATAAATTTATATATCTCATTTTAAATGTTTCACTGTGGGTGTGTCTGTATTACTTTCATACAAAATTGTACGATACAGATAATTTATAATAATTAAATCAAGATCAAAGTTCCGTGATTTTATTTTGGTTAATGTGAATTAATTCTTGTAACGCATTATTAGGCCAATATATATTTATTGTTTTAAGCACATTCCAATAAAAGTTTAATTTTTCCCCGCAGCGATTACAGACACGATGCAACGATCAACCCAGCTGTTTCCTCTTGCTGTTAACCCACAACTTCCCCCTCCAGTGCAGCTATACCACGGCAGCAGACACTCAGCTTTTTCACTGTATTCTTACTGTAGAGATTTAAGAAAACTACTTTTTTTTTTAATGAAGTGTTCATTTATTTGACTGTTCCTTACACCTCATTGCGATTCTACTAAAGTATTTTGTTTGTTATTTTATTGTATAACACCACTACATATAACTTTCTTATGTAAACAAAACAGAGTGTGAATGGTACGGTGCTTGCTTGTGATTCTGAAGCTGGCAATCCATTAATTTCAAAATATGAACACGAAATGCATCGCCTTTGATTGCAGCTAACTTATCACGCCCAGAACTCCCGGCCAGCACATCGTGAGCTCCACTTCCAACTCAAACCGTGGACCAGCACAAAGAGTTCGCCTTATCACCGTCATCGTCTTCAGATCACCATCACCACGTCAAAATCAATCATCATTCAGTAAAACGCGATTCTCACAATGGTTATCACTTGATTCATTTTCGGTGTTTTTCATCGCCAGTAAGCTCAACAATGTTTCCACTCCTCCATTGCAAAATACAGTGACTTACTCATGTCCACAATCAATAACGTCACAACGAAGGTGAGTCATTATCGTCAGTGATCCCCTCCCAACAAATCAATTCACCGATATAAGCGATCAACTCGTTCAAAGTAGAATTAGAATAATGGATGAAGTTGTGTAAAATTTTCTGGGTGACACTTGTATGACATTAAGTAACCAGTTAAGTGTAATAAAATTTCAATGCAGCAATAGTGAGACATTATATTCAAAATGTCGTTATCAATTTATTCGTAATTAAGATGTTACTACGATTATGTGGCATAACAGCTACATCCACTCCGGTCTTCAATTGATGATCTAAAATACTAGTGTCGAATGATAACAGTAACACACAAATTTAAGCCATTACGAAGTCATCAATTTTGTTATTTAGTAATTATTACTTAATAATCTTTGTCATGGTTCAAGGTGCGCGTGCATGTGTGTTGAATGTGTTTGTAATTTATTTTTATTGTTTTTAATTTCACGTCATGTTGTTAAGAGGAAATGGCATAACTTACGGCATAACTTTCGAAGAGAACACGCAAAATATTCTAAAAAAATACTGCAGGAAATGCAAATACTGGCAATTTCGTGATTTATAGTTGTTAAAATTATCAACAGCTTTCGTTCCTAGCTGATGTGTTCGCTTATAAAAGTCTGCAAAGCAATATACATACGACCTGTTACGAGAAAAGCGTCTGAGCAAGACGATGTCAGAAATAACGAGGCCGTTAATGAAATGGCGGATGATATCACTGATGATGAGCATGAGGTCAGTAACAACAGCACTGATACACAAGAAAAAGTCGATTGTTCTACTCAAAACGACTCTCTTCCTGGCCTTCAAAAAACACAGTACCCACATCAAGAGAAATCCTTATAAATCCGATACCACCAACATGCTCATCTTATTGGAGAACAGGAAGATTGGACAGTTAGAGAAGATGTCGGAAACTAAACGATTGCCACTTACTTACACTCTAAGAAATTATTTGTAAAGTAACTATATCAGTGTATACGCAGGGTGAGAAATTATTTTCCCATACATGCATGGTAACACTCCTACAGTTGCTCAGGAAACAGTATCTTGCGTAGGGAAGTTCCCAACTTTGTATAGGAGCAATGCTAAATAAACATTCCCATATTTTTAGCCAAACATTTAGTATTATTTGCGTACACTATATATATTGAAAACTTCCATTACAGTTAAGAAAGTTTACGAGAATTTTTTTATAGTGTATGCTCCCTCGCCTTCACGACATCCCCAAAAGAAGGAAATTTGCCACCAGGATACGACTTCAACGAGTTTTGATAGAAGAGAGAATGACGTAAATAGTGCTACGTCCCAGTTCTACTGAATCATATGGTCGTACTCAATCATGTCCTGTAGCTCTCACCAACCGCAATGCAAGTGAACCCTGGCACATCCTCGTATACATCAGCTGCGTATTATTCAGGTGTTTCAAGCCCCTTTGTACGTAGTTCCATAATATACCATATACGAACATTCAGTGCACCAGTATGCCAACAGTCTGGAGTACTGAACCATTTAGTCGCTCTTGGTCCAATACAATTTTATGTTTTTTACAATATTCTTGTAACATCTTAATCACACTACATAATAAATAGTAATTACAATTTAAATGTTATGTAAGCCTACCTATGTGTTAAAACGAGTTGTTTTTTCTGGTGAAATGCATTTCCTAAAACTACTTTGCTTTGCTATGTAAGGCCTAATCACATTCAAGATGTACCAGAACGTTCCTGGACACATCCTTAAATACTGGAAAAATTTCAGTGGTTGTTGCTGAAGCAGCCTTGAGAACAAAAGTATGAAATTCGTCACACTTTTCTCGTTACTCAAAAATTTTATTAACCCACTCATCTCTTTCCTGTTCCAGTAGTAATCACTTCAACGATGTATTTTCTAATAACAGTTGTTCGGCCATTTTCTTACATCCCCACGCGACGTTGGATCGCAATACTGGCGAGAACTTGGACTGCCAAGCGTGGGCAATATAACCTCACAACGGCAGTGACTGTCGGCAGATGAATCGTCCGTGCTCGCCAGTGCAACCAGTCAGCCGAACACGGATGCTGTGTGACCACACACATCCTTACACGGACTTTTGAAATCTTCTGAGAAAAATACATTGTTTTGGGAAACAATTCTCTGCGCCTATAATCGGTATGGAGTTTTAACTTTGTGACAGAACTCACATGGGTTGTTGGTACCATTTATATATTGATAACCTAGTAAGTAGGCCTGATATCAACATGATTGCGTGTAGAGTTCCCTTCCGAGTTGTATCTGCAACTTTACATACACCGTCACATAATTAATGCAGCAGACGACTCCGTACCTTTTACTAAACAGATAGTGCCTTCGACTTGCTTAAGCAATATTTTGGTTTACCCCACTATAACCATACTGTGATAGGCTAACAGAGTATTCTGATGCTTGTGAATATGTTTGGTTGCTTTTACCAGCTATGCGGAATACAGAACTGTTCTGTTGTCACTTTAATGCAGATTTTTTTTTTTCACTGAATATGGTACGAAACATAAATTTCATTGGCATTATTGAGCAATTTTTCAGGGGACAACCCGTGAACGCAGCTTAATTGTTGAATCATTTGAAAAAATAACTGGGACCGTAAAGTATCCTCACCACCAAAACTGCAACCTCTAGTACGTTTTGTGCCCTTAATACTTGATACAACTGTCACTTGTTCGAAATCAGTCGTGGAAAACCAGAAAGCTTGTAAAGCGAGACTTTTAATGTCATTTCGAGCAAATATATTATTAAATTATTTATCCATGGTGTAATTATATGTTAGAATCATAATTTGGTTACGTTGTTTACTCTTAAATAAAATAACGGCGTCTATAAAAAAAAAATATCGGTGTCAATTTCTTAACTCATCATAAAATGTGCGTAGCAAAAGTTATCTTTACAAACATTCGTGGAAAGCCACAGATCCGAAAAATGCAAAAAAAAAATGTATTTATCTTGAACATTTAAAAAACCACAAAAAATTTCCCTTGTGCTGTTACAAAGATGCAGTATTTTGTGGTAAATCGTGACACTCTTTTCAAAGTAACACATTGATTTGACATGTGATTATACAAGAAGTTGTTGAGCTATTTTTATTTACTTGAAAATACATCGCGTGTTGTGTTTATAAGTTGAAAAATTTGTTTTAGAGGTGTACAATTTTAGCTACTCATTGCTTTTAAAGTATGCTCAAATGAACAATTTGGCTCATCGCTGAATGCTCATCACGGACAATCACACTTTGAACAGTTGAATTAGTGGTATTAAAGCACTCGCCCCTTGTTTTTAACTACACAGTTGGCACTTGCATGGTCTCCCTTGAGCTGCTCAGTTGTTTCTCTTGCTGTGATTCGTTGTTCACAGCCTCACACTGTCCGGGATTTACTCTTGAATTCCCACGTCGTATATTGCTCAGCCTATAAGTAGTTACACAACTTAGTGCGTTGGACGTGTAACTAAACGTACGTAAAAATCCGTAAAATTGCGGCAAAATTATTGTCAAGTAATTTTCCGTAAAATAGCGGACACTTAATTTTCTTAGTTAAAAACTTCCGAATTTGAAGGAACATTCTGAAAATTTATGTAAGTTATTTAATTCGTATGTTTCTGTAGTTAATCAAGTGCGTGTTATAACAAAAGAAACTAAATATTGTTGTGATGTGAGTTTTGCGGTGTCTAAAACATCAAATGAATAAATTTAACTATATAATTATATACTACAGTCTGACCATAAACAAAAAAAAAGTTTGTTAACTTAAGATTTTATTCGTGGGATTTATGTACGTAATGGCTGAAAGAAATACATGTTGGCCTACATTTAAGTCATGCACGTGCACTTTCGATTTCCAAAAATTTTCTTTCATGTTTTTAAGTGTTGCCAACTGCTACAGGTAGTTTCTGATAACTCTTTACATTTAAAAGTACATTCTTACAGCCGCAACGATAATAATTTAGAAGTTACGAAGCTATAAACATTTTGTGTAATCCAGGGGTGTACCCATAAAGTGTTTTAAAGTGAGGTAGCGGAAAATATTTTGCAGGGTTAAGTAAACGGACACCACATTGGTGATATTATTAATATATCACATGTATCACCTGTTTCGGCGAAATAACAGTCTTATTATAACTGTTAAATAGACAAAACTCCATTTTCTACATAACATAGTCCTTCAGCAAAAAACTTTTCAACCGCCCTCGTAGTTAAAAATTAACGTACCGTTTCTAGAATACGGTCTTCAAAATGTAAGTTGCATCACAGGACTGACATGCTGTGTGGCTGGAATTCGTTTGCCTGCCTGCCAGTTGCAACGGAAGCTGGTTTGTCGACGTAAACTCACACAGGACGAAAGTATCGTTCTCTCAACAGGAAACTGTGTAGTTTGTTCCCGTTGAAGTGTAGTCTCGCCATTGTTCGTTTGCAGCACTTGAAGCTACATATCATTCGGAGAGGTTCCTTATTTTCAAGGACGCCTATGTGCATGGCCTAGAGAATGGTACATCGTAGTTAAATAGCATTACAGAAAATTGGTTTCGTTAGTACAAATATATTCAAAAGTTCCGCTATATTTTTTCTATATAGGTGTACCTATATCACAAATAGATTGTTTCGTGTCCTACATGACGGTTATTGAAGCAAATATTTATTTCACACCATTCTGCCCAATATATCTTTAGGACTGCGTTGAATAGTGATAAAAACAAATCACATTAATATAATTTCTAAAGCATTGTTTGTGCGAGATAGAAACAAGCAAAGGAAATGAAAGGATAGCCAGTCTATAAATGTTTATCTGGCTGTCCAGAAAAAATTAGCGCAAATAAACATTCCTGTAGGTGTTTGACCGCAATTTAATTAAATTTTGAGACAGCAAATGAGTTTGTTGTGTTTTTTACCTTGAGAAAAGGATGCCCATCTGCGTGTGAATTTGCTGTTACGTTGCCGTTAGCAATCACATATGTTACTTTAGTGGAAGCAAGGAAACTTTTTGCAGGAAGTATTTCAGCCGATTATTTTACACAGTAACAATTCTAACACGCAAACACATTATCATAAAAATTCTCCTGAAGTGAAAAAACAACTAAACAGGAGATTCACTGCAAGAAGGTCGCAGATAACAGAAATTTACAAGTTTTTATTTAGCTTCACTTTTTAGGGTGAAATACTCTAGGCTGATTTTTACCCACTTCCACATTACCGATCTACTTATAACTTTGCACAGATTCGTAGTTTCGATTACAATACAATATTTTCATATCAGTCTCTTGCTCTCTCTCTCTCTCTCTCTCTCTCTCACACACTTTTTCCGTTGCAGGACACTTGTACAGACGCGTACTCTGTAAATTTCCACACAAACCTAATTCCGAATATCAACACATGTAGACTCTGGTATAGATATAACGTGATGTAGTGACGGCCCCACGAGTATAACTGCTTCCTTGTATGAAGATGACATGTCTGCAACCCTCATTGTTCCATTATTATTATCATTATCATACTTAAACTATCACAAACGCGTGGTGACAACAAATAACCACTTGTCACAAAATTCAATTCAAAATTTAAAAAACAAAATAATAAAATTGAATATGCAAATTTTATGAAGAGGGCTGAATTTGAAAGTTAGTACTGTTTTTCTTCATTGCCAACAGCGTTTATGTAGGCTAACCCTTTTAATTACTAGACTGATTTATCGTTTCAAGTGTTCCACATAAGAAATATCTTAATCCGTACCCTACTAATACCAATACACATGCTAGCCGAGCAGTAGTAAGACTTTGGGTACACTTTGTACTCTGAGGTTGGTTAGGAGGTTAAATCTTGATAGACACGATGAAGATCCAACTAAAGTAATGTAATATTTCCAGCAGGACAACACCTTATAACATAGTCTCCTCATATGCACATACTAATCTCCCCCGGTTCCGTGAAGCTCTTGTATTTACAGTAAGTAGTCTCTCTGATTGCGGATCCTGCCACTGTCCCCTGGAAGGCAGGACTTGTCCATAGTCGCACCACATACAGCCCTTTCTCTTGAGTCCTCATGGATATTGTTCTGTAACATCGGCAGTCTCCCTCCTTTAGCCATCAGGCCATGCATGTCAACGCAAGCAGCACACGCTCATTAACAGAAGACACACACTCGTAAGACTTCTCACGAATTCACAACGCACTATGCACGAACCTGCCTGTTTCTGTGACATGTCCAAGGTGTCAATGTTCCCTATCGTAGTAAGGACACTGTAAAATGATTCCTGGTAAACTTCCTAAACACCTATGGAAGTTTCTAACCTATAAATAGTATGGGAACAGCACTGCATATCAGACTGAAAATACAGGAATGATGAGTATCGCTGCTACACAAAGTTATGAAACAGCATATACAGTTGACTGCTTTCTGAGCAAATGTTGGAACACTGCCACGGATGTATAGGGAAATAATTTACCGTTCGCGCTTTCTCGCTGCATCTATACACTGGTGTGGTAAATTTGCGAATTATTTATAAGAGTGTACAACAAAATTCACAGGTGGTAGTAGTACGATACGACGCTACACTCGTGTCGGTGTCACAATCAATGAGATGTGGTCTCGGAAGTTCAATGGCAGTGATCTAAATCGTTTACAAAGGATGCAGCAGCTGAGCGAAAGTTATATGTTTTACACACAGCAAATCAAGTCAATTGAAACATTTTTTTCTGACATCTTGTAAAATGTGGATTCCCAAAATATACATAAAACCAAAATTTGTATTAATGCTACTTTAACTGTTTTGTTATTCCAGTTATATTCGATCCATTAAATAAAAACTTTTCAGGTTTCTGTGTTATAAGGACAGTCCAGAGTCTAAAATTATTTTCTACATTTTTAGCATATCCTTTTTTTCCTTGTGATATGAAATAATAGCCTGAAAATTTGGCAATGTAGGAAAATGAATTTTAAGTAGTATAGAAAAAATTCATAGGAATAATAAATTTATAGGCCTACGACATTTTCGTACAAATATCAAGATTGGATAAAATTAATATGTTAATATGGAGTTTAAAATAATTCTTATTTCCATAAGAATGTCATGATATGTATTTCTTGGAAATTATTTGTGCATATTTCAGTTTAACTTTTGAGATAAAGTCAAAATTGCCAAAAGTTAACTTCTTCCCGCAAGTAAACCAAGTTTCTGTTTTTAAATAAATTGCATTATACCACTGCATTGACTTTAATAAACGCTATCTTAGACCAAACATTTTGGTAATACAACTTTCGGAAATTTGAATGAATACATATTTTATCACTTATTTGCGAGAAAGAAACTTTTCCTGTAGCAATGAAATGAATGTTGTATCACCATTCTCGTACATGAGCATTATGTTTAAAATGGCGTAGTTATTCTAAAAAGTATTACGAGTGTTATTTTATAATAATTTGCTATCTCACGGCGCACCACACACTGGCACTGGTACAGTTAAAGCCAAGGATTCTTGATTTGAGAAATCTAGGAAAATTATAAACTTAATCAAAGTTAAGCTGTCATTTGCTCAACATGTATTCAAAGTTTAGGCAAAAAGAAAATTTATTTTTATGTCACGTTATTTTGTTATCAGTACGTTTAGCCAAGAGCGAGGTAAATTTGGCTTCTAAAAATTAAAATGAGTGAATAATGGTTGTAATGTGGAACAAATGGCATATCTGAGCAAATGGTTATTAAAAAAGCATCCACGCTATAAGTGTTTTAATGCAATAGTAAGGGTATATAGTAGGTACTGGGGCAGGAGCCAGGAACCAGCTCTTCAGCTCCGGCCACTGGCATTTTGCATTACATCAAAGCCGACATCTTGTTTCCAGCCGCTATATTGTTTCCTGCTGTTATTTTTTTTCTATCTTCAATCCTGTTTCCCAACACCATCATGTTTCCAGCCACCATCTTGTTTCCAGCCACCATCTTGTTTCTAGCTGCCATATTGTTTCTGGCGGCAATCTTGTTTTTCATACCCCCGTAGTGTTTCCAGCTGCCATCTTGTTTCTGGCCACCATATTGTTTCTGGCCGCATTCTTGTTTTTAGCCATGATCTTGGATTGCACCAATATTACCATTTTATATTATCTCTTCGATTCCATTTGGTTTTCAGATGCTATTTTGTTTATGTCTATTATTTGTTTTTGTCTGCTATAGTTCTTATATGCCACCAGTCGAACTGGTGCGACATACTGTAGGTCTCCATCTTGTTTCTGGCAAGACACCTGTATACAAATTTTCAGTATTGTTATAATTTCACAGCGACACAAAAACATTGTATATTTTAAATTATTTATTACGTTTCTGTCACCTCTTAAGAAAATATTTGATCTGCTAGAAAAACATACTGCCTGTCCATACTGTTAGAACACACCATCAACCCAACAAAATATTCCGACCAATCATTCTAACTATATTACTACACCATATGATATATTTGCAAAACCCTTGCCATAAGACAATGTCAGCAAGCCAATCATATAGACCAGTCATACCAACCATAGGACCAAACATTTCCTCAAACATTCTGTCCATACAAACCATACGAACAATGCTGCCATACAGGCATTCCTATGAAATATTCCAGCAAAATATTCTGTCAATCCATTCCATCATGTAATACCGACCACATGGTCAGGCCATAACATCAGTCCACATAGGATATCCTTTCAAGCTTATCAACAATACCGAAATGTTATATCGATACATCGTACCGACAAGTCATACCAGATATTACATTTCGGTATGGTTGGTTTTCTGATAAGGATATCGCATATGGACTGATGATAGAGTCTCGCCATGTGGTCGGTATTACATGATAGAATGGTTTGACAGAATATTTCGCTGGAATATTTCATTGGTATGTCTGGATGGTAGCATTGTTGGTATGGCCGGTATTAATAGAATGTTTGACAAAATGTTTGTTTTTGTGGTTGGCATGGCTTGTTCGTATGTCTGCTGGGTTTGTCTGGTGGTAAGGACTTTGCAAATTGATGGTACTGTGTGGTAGTATAGTTAGAAATATTGGTTGTAATTTTTCGATGGGTGGTTCGTATCTTCTGATAGTATGGATGGGCAGTATAGTTGTGATTGGCTGATGTTTTAGTCTGTATAAAAATGGGTAGTGTGGAGTGATATGGCCTGCGATTAAAAATAGTTTAATAATTTTGTTTAGGTGGATGGCAGGTTCTGATCGTATGGTTGGTCGATATGGTATTAATTATGGTTGGTTGGCCGCTAGGGAATGCTGTTTGGCAAATTTAATTAATATGATGTCAGTAGGAGTGAGGCACCTGTTTCTAGCAAATGATACATTGTCTTTACACGTTGCAGAAACTTAATAAATAATTCTAAATTTACAATGATATTTCATCGTGGCAAAGTTATAACAGTACTGAAAATCTTATACAGGCGAGACTATGCTATGCATAGTATCGCCTTGGCACTGACAGTTTAACATAGAGTGATATTTCTTGAAGAGACATTCTATCTGCATTTACAAACCTTCAGCTGCCACGGAATTACACATAGCAGAAGGATCGGTTATGCTTGCTCCTTCTCTTACTACAGCTTCTGCTCTTGTGGCTGTTCCTTATCTTGCCCCTGCTCCTTCTATGTATGATATAAAACAAGTTGATGACAGTTGTATTCAGATCATCAAGCAAGATATTAGACTTCCTGTGCGAGTTACAGATGAAGAGGCCGAAATGGCTTGTATGTCACTATGACTAATTAGTCTGGTGGTGTGGTTTACTGTTTTGACATGACTGTATAGTATGCTCGTCGGTATGTGTTTTCAAATATTTGTGTGGTCAATATGAACTGATGGTTTCTCTGGTAGGCATAGCCGGCTAGTTCGATGAAATTGATAGTATGATGACATGGTATGTTCAAATGGTGTTTATGGTGTGTTTGTACGTCCTGGCAGTATATCCAGTACCAATGGATGATTTTATTGATAGGTTGACTGCTTTGGTGGTTTTTCATGCTTGTGTGGCATATCAGTATTGTTTAAATGTATGATTTTACTCTTTAGTTGACTGGATTGGTGTTATACCATGCTTTTATGGTATATTAGTATAGTAGTAGAGATGTTGGAATGTTTTATTGGGAAATATAGTAGGATATGTTGGTGGTAGAGTAAGTTTTTTATTGATGAAATAACTTTCCCACGTTGTCTATAAGTGAGAAATGTGTTTACGGCTGGATGGTATTCCTGAGTTATGATATTAATAGACCAACTAGTAAGATAAAGTTGGATGTTAAGCAGGAGGGCGTGTGATAGGATGACAGAGTGGTAAGTGAAGATGGTTGGTATATATGGCTTGAAAATTAGGTTGGCCAGTCTGGCACTACGAATTCAATACATGGCTGATCATCGGTAGGGGTGTTTAGAATGTTTGTACTGTATGGCCTCTCTGATTGATGGTCACTGGTACTTGTTTGGTAATATGTTTGGTTGGTATGGCAGACTAGTACGATTTTATGACATATGTTAGCATGGTATCTGGGCATTTGTCTCTACGTTTGGTCGTCAGTTAGAACGGTTGAAATGGGCAGTATTGTGTAATGACATTGTTCGTATGATTTGAGTATTTTGGGTGGCTAGCTTTTATCTTATTTGGGTCCCAAAATCGTTTAGATGGGTGCTACTGTGTAATTTTATGGTCGGTTTGTATGGCTTTCCTGTATGATTGTTTAGCTTTTATAGTTTTTTGAGTCTCAAAATGGTAAAAATGGGTGTTATTGTGTAACCACATTGTCTGCACGACTTTTCTATGTGGTTGGCTGACTTTTATGACTGGTACATTTTGTTCGCAGGTCCTATCGGTATGACTTGGCTGTTTTGTGTTTTATCTGTTATGATTTATTGCAGTGTTCTATTTGTGTCAGATTATAGTATGGTTATTTCAATTGTAGGATTATTTAAAATATTTCTAGTATTTCCTTGCTGTATGGATGATATAAAGTTAGTTATATTGTGTGGTAGGTATAGTTGTTATTTTAATATAGTATGGCCTCTTCACGTGCTCAGTTGGTTTGGTGGTATGACAAGAGTGTAACTTCGGTGGTTTGGGCAGAATAATTTAATAGAGTAATTAGTTTGTATAAGCAGAATGGTTTAATAGAATTCTTAGATACCCAGGTAGCAAACAACAAGAAATTAACAATTGGCCAACAGTTGGCAGTGGTGACAAACGTTCGCAGTTTTGACTGTCAGCATTTCTTTTATGGTTGCCAATCAGATAATATCAATAAAAGTGTCTTTACCTATTTTTAAAATACATAATCGTTATTTGGGACAATTCTTCAACAATCACTATTAGAATTCAACAGAGTCCCCACAAGCAGACAAACAAAATGCTAACTGTTACTTAACTGCTCAGAAAATATTGGCAGCATGTTTATGGGCCATTTATGGTATGCCAACTGTTACTTACTGCTGGGGAATTATTAGCGGCAAGCTAATGGGCCATTTATAGCATACCAACTGTTGCTTACTTCTGGGGACATATAAGCAACAAGCTTTTAGGCCGGAAGCAGTAAGCCAGCAGGCTACTGCTGCCACTCATGACCCACAGATGGTGCCAGATTTCTTGGGGTTCAGTTGGCTATGCAGAATCGGGCCACTTATGGAAGTAGTCTAAACAGTAGCACAGATGTGGCCAACTGCACACAATAGTAAGAGGCATCGTGTTGACCACATGCATGTGCGAGTGCATTACGGAAGTTAACTCATTAAAGAAATGGTTTGTGGTCTGCTCTTGTACAAGCAGATTTTCCCAAGTGGGCTAACTGACATTTGCTACTTGGATAACATGAGAGGGCCAGGATTCTTGGCTGTTAATGTCGGTTAGTATGATTGGATGGTATAATAATTTGGTATGGTTAATGGGTGTTATGTCTGTATGGACATCATATATGTTTATTTGATGTACAATGTTATGATAGCATGGTTGGAATTTATTATTGAAATATTTGGTTGGACGAACTGATGGTATGGCATGCCTGTTGTATGACTGGTTTGCTTTTATTGTTCTTACATCCTGATTGTACTTCCTATCGATAAGACTTGGCTGTTTTGGTTGTACAGCTGTTATGACTTGTTGCAGTGTTCTAACAGTAATAACATATAGCAGGGTTGATTTGACAGTAGGGTTATTATGAATGTAAATTTTTTTGTTTTTCCTGGCTGTGTGGTTGATACACAGTTTGTGGTATGTATAACTGTTATTTTTATATAGTCCGAGGTGATCACATGTTCGTTTGTTTTGGTGTTATTTCAAGAGTTAAGTTTTACTGGTAAAGACAGAATGGTTTAACACTTTCAATACTGATTTATATATTTTTATACTACAGACAAATTTAATACAGGTATTTAGGGTGCCTCTAAGAATTATGTATTCAAGTTATTAGATTTTTTGGAAAAACTGTTTTTTGCAAATAAGCCTGGGACACATATGTCCCATTAGCGCCTTTCGGTGGGACATATGTCCCATTAGGTTGCCAAGTATATATGACAATTTTGACAATTTTCTAATGATTATTTATTTTGATGTAACGAAACACAATAAGAGCATGAAAGATGTTCACAATAAAAAATGTATTATTATATATGTAGTATGTTTGCATTGTCCATTACACATTCAGTAAACAACAAGTAAAACAATCCATTTTTCAGTAACTTCCTAACATTGTCTTTTGTTTTCATTTATTCACTCTAGTAACACTCCTGATACTTGATACGCTTACTGATTGTAATACTATAAAAAATAAATACTGTTTATTACAAAAAAGTATTGCACTCATCAACGAAATGTAGAACAAATATTTTACAGTAAAGTAACTATCATAACATAGTCTTTTGTTTTCATTTCTTCCCTCTAGTAACTCTTCTCATACTTGATAAGCTTACTAAATGTAACAATACAAAAAAAATACGTAGTGTTTATTACTAACAGAATTACATCCAGTAAAAAAACTCAACAAATCATTTATAGTAACGTTTTTGACAATCCTAATATTGTTTTTCATTTCATTTTGTCTCTCTAGTAACACTAATGATACTTGATAAGCTTGCTAAATGTAACAATATAAAAAACACATACTGTATATAAATAATCACTACTACTAGCACATTTTGCAAATATGAATATTTTGCAATTTGTGTGAAACTGTATTGTTACCACAATTGACTGGAATAAACAAAACTATATTCTGAGAATTATGTCTGTAATATGTTTCCTATTTCCAATGTTATTTATTCCTGTATAGTAATAGCCAACACTTCATAAGTAATAACATATTACAGTGCTACTGTTAGATTAGGTATGAAACGGAGTGAAAAATTTTTTGCAGAGAGGCAGTTGACACATCTGGCAAAGTGTTTTCGTTCTTGTCTCAATCTTCTACTTTGAACAATGATAACATATCATACTTGTATTCCCTTCAACAGGAAGTTGGTCACCTGCATTCAACATAGTTATGAATCTTTTCGATGGACGACCGCTGGATTTTTTACGTCTTGTTTGGACCCTTTCTTACACAAACTAACTTGGGTGCAGGCAGGTTGCTAGCTGTTAGTGAACCAGCTGACCGTTACTTCAAAGCTTGTTCATTTTATGCTTCCTCAGAAAGACGATAAATAAGATTATATTTCTTCACTATTTGAATTAGCTGAACTTTCCTGCCTGTAATCTGGGTCATCTTCGTCACTGTCTGAGATGTCATCATATGAATCTGAATCCTTCATAAGTAGTTCGTTTATTTATTCAGGAGTGAGTCCAACTCTCCTGTAAAAGAATTATGAAAATGCTTTCAATGGGACTGATGGGACAATACCGACCCAATCAAAGTACCTACTGGGACAAATGTGTCCCACATGCAAACATTTCAACGATTTATAATATGTAAGTCATCAAAGTTGCATAATTTTATAACACAACGATACTAGATATCAGTACGTAACACAAATAACATTTATTTTGCTTTGCTCACCTTTCATATTTATCAGAAGGCATGATATTGCTTAATTGATGCGTCACACCTTCACAATCTGTTTGATAGCACCGGCCATATTGCTTCCTGGCCATATCTGGTACACCACGAATATTGACTAATCCCAGAATTACGGATAAGCATTATTTACCTTGTCTTGTACTGTGCATCAAAACCATCCCAGTAGGAATATTTAAACTTATCCTGGGACATATGTATACCGCTAGTATTGAAAGGGTAAATGGAACTAATAGTTCATTAGAGTGGAATGGTTTGGCAGAATGTTTAATTAGCACGAGAGGGACAGAATGCTTTGCTGGTAAGGTTGATTAGTACGGGTTGATGGGATGATATGTTGTCATGGTATCTGGAAACAAAGTCTTTATGGGTATTAGAGAAGGTTAAATTAATGGTATTGATGTAATGATGGCATGGAACTTATGATTGGAATATTTGGCTGGCAGGACAGAAGGCATGGCTTGTTTATATGTATAATTAGTGAAGTTACATATAATGACAGTCGTTACATAAGTAAAAGAATTTTACTGTTATAATTTATCAATGTGTCTGAGGTATGTCGGTTGATATCGTCTATATTGTTAATAACGTGGCTGGAGATGCTTGGGTTAGAGAAGATGATACATTTGCTTTGGGTGCTACTGTTTTGGTACTGGTGTATCCACTTGACTTTTTGTTACGTGGTTATCTGGAATGGTTGTCGCTATTGTTGGCAGATATATTCAGATTATATAATATGTTGGTAAAATGGGCAATATGGTTTTCGAAATGGTATATATGGTGTAGCTGAGGTAACCTATTGTAATGGTGAAAGTTATTATATGTATGGTACTCAGTACCACTGGGTATCTATATTTGTTGGATATGCTGGAGGTATAGTACCTGGTAGATTTTGTCGGTGCAATTATTGGTTGGATCGCTGATATAATATATTGGTTTGTTAAATTATATAGTGTGAGATATTTTTGTATGGCATGCTGGAGAAATGGCAGATAGCATGATTTGGTTGGTGTGGTTAATGGTATAGATGGCTTGTATAATCATATAGTTTATTGGTTGATGTACTAATTGATATGTTTTACGTGGTCTCTGGGTATATGTCTGTTTAGTTGGTATTGTTTGTCAGTTGGTATGGGAGGGTCGTACGAAATGAGTTGTATGCTGCACTGTAAGGCTAACAATGTGGACTGTGTGGTGTGACCGAAGTATGCTGGGTTATGATTCTTATAAAGGATTATTCAGCTAAGATTTTCACCAAAAATATCTTACGAATCACTGAAGTTATCGAAATTGTGATTTTTAATCCTTAAATGGCACTACGGGGCTCATATAACACCATTTTTTTTGTTCCGAGATGTATTTAAGTACTGAGATATCGATATCAATTTTGTTTTTTTTTAATGTAAATATTCCCATTTCTCCCAATATTATGACAGGTTATTAAGAGGAAAGTTCAGTTATGTATTTATTTTTGAAAACATGATGAGCAGTTTTTGAAAGTCTTTACTTTTCACAATAAAGCTGCACTGGTATACAGATTTACGTAACAAACTTATGCTTGGTCGCTTCAGTGGTTTTATACAAGTTAATATACCATAAGGCTCTAAGGCATAGGCTATAGGTATTAGGTGGACGTGGTGGCGTAGTAGCTAAACTACTCGCCTCCCACCTAGGCGAACTGGGTTCGATTCCCGGCAGGGTCGTATGTGGTAATCGTGCCGGACGACGCCGCTAGTCGGCGGGTTTTCTCGGGGATCTCCGGTTTCCCCCGCCCTTGCATTCCGATGCTGCTCCATACTCACCTCACTTCACCCTCATAGGCTCTCAATACTTCGATGTTTAAAACGTCAAAATCTCTCCACTCCACATGGGGCCGCGGTGGTTTAGTTGTTAGACTACTCGCCTCCCACCTAGGCAAACCGGGTTCGATTCCCGGCGGGGTCGCTACCGGATTATCGCATGTGGGAATCGTGCCGGACGATGCCGCTAGTCGACTGATTTTCTCGGGGATCTCCCGTTTCCCCTGCCCCCATTCTGCCACTGCTCCATGCTCACCTCGCTTCACCCTCACCGGCTCTCAAGACCTCGATGTTAAGAGCCACCCAAATCTCTTCACTCACTCACTCCATTCCACTAAATGTATTAAGTAGGTTCTGAGGCAAAGGATTTGCCATTTATTATAGCGTTATTCAATTCAGCTTTAATAGTTTTTTTTGTTCTCGGCAGTGAAAGATTGTCAAACTCCGTTATGATTAGTTGCATTTTCACTCAAGTGCAGACCACATTTCGTAAAACTTTATAAATTCGTTATCTAGGGACTACAGAACTTAAGAGTATTTATCAACGGAAGTAATTGCTTCGTTCAATTCGGGCAGTATTTTTTTAATGAAATCTTTGATATTGCACTTTGTTTCAGTGGCAGATTTGTCTTTAAAGGGTTATCCATTTGGATCAATGTATTAGAAGGACACTGTTATTTTAGTCCTTCTGGAGAACACTAAACAATTGTGAAGTGCCCAATTTCCCTGTGTCATTTGCAGGTAGGTAACTACGTTCATATAAAGAGTTCTCGAGTAGACTGGATCTTTCAAACCTGCTAAGGTATTTAAAATCTAAATACAATTATCTTTGTGTATTTTATCATTAAACCTAGTGCAAAATTTGCCGTGATAATGAATGTTTCCCTCCGCGCACAAGAAGTAAGTGTGGTGATCTTCGAGACTGTAAAAATCAGTTTAGTTGGACTTCATAATTCAATTTTCATATGAAAGGAATATACAGCATGTTGCATATTGTTGCTCAGTAATTTAGGATGGCCGTGATTTTCTGCCAATAACAAAGTAACCGCATGTACGAAAACATATTTCTTCTTTAAATTACTTGAAGAAAGCAAATGACTGAATTATGTTTTTTTATTATTTTTTTATATTTATGTATTATGTAGTTTATGAATTATTGTCCCTTTGGGTCTCTGAGTGTGGCTCTCAAGTCAAAAAAATTTATTACAAGAAACTTAAGCATCTGAGTCACTTGTGCATTGAAATTTTTAGCATTTCTATTGTTAGACTTCATTGCATTTTAAATTAAAGAAGCCTAAAAATAAATGCATGTTAATTATTTATAACATCATTGTGTATTATTACGAAAAAAAATCAATAAATTTACGGTTTAAAAAATATATCATTTTTCATGCTAATATTTGTAAAGTACCGAAAACCAAATATGTCATGTGTCACTGTGTTATAAAAACGACAAGTCAAAACAATTCCAAGGTTTGCAATTAAGACATAATTTTAAAAAGGTAGTTTGACTTTACGAATATACTTCAAATTACACACTTGAAAATAGGGGTGCTAACGAGGTTTGCCGGCTTACCTATGCACACCCTAACGGCCGGAAAACAGTACATTTATTTGCCTAAAGTTTGTTATTTACGGTATATTTTATTATCCTCGAAAATTTCAGCATGCCTAACGCATGTTGGTCTTAATGAGATATAGTAAGGAATAGGAAAACTGGTTTTCACATCGCGTCAGGACTGTCCACGGGTGCACGATGGGTCGGCGTTCCGCCAAACTCTCCTCAGCCTCCTCCAGGGAGCCGCGGTGGCTGAGCGGTTAGACCCCTCGCCTCCCACTGACGCAAACTGGGTTCAATCCCCGGCCGGGTCACTCCCGGATTTTCGCACTTGGGAATCGTGCCCGACGGTGACGCTGGTCGGTGGGTTTTCTCGGGGATTTCCCATTTCCCCGGCCCTTACATTCCAGCGCTGCTCTATTCTCACCTCATTTCACCATCATCGGCTCTCAAGACTTCGTTAAGAGCCGCCCAAATCTGAAAGCTCTTCAGCCTCCGTCGCAACAGCTTCACCAGGTTAGCCGCGAGCAGCAACTCCCCACCCAAGAGGTAGGCAGCCAGCGAAGCTCTGATGTACGCCGGGTTGCAGCCGTCAAGGGGTTTAGAATTTTACTTCGTAACTGGTTATATACAGCGATAATTGTGCGTGTTTGGGCAGTGATCCGTTCCGTGTATTGCTCACCCACGTAGTGATTTAATTTGTTATTTCGAAAATGTCAGTTATTTTTCCAATTCTGCTCACGAGCAGCAAAATTCACGGGCACTTGTTTACATACGCCGCCGGATGGCACCCTGCGCGAAGATAATTCCAGTCTAGACTAAAGATAAAGAAGACCGATTATTGATTTCCTGCGCATGTACCCAACATTGACCAACGCCAAAGGAACGCAACTGTCAAAGTCACATGGTCACGATGATGAACGTGGTTTTTTGTATCTTAATTTTTTAATTCCAGGCACATTTATATTTCTAAAATATTTTTACCAATTCGATTTTAATCAAACTGCATTACAAATTAGTAAGAGAAACTATGCGTACATCTCAAAAAACTTGTCTACTTATTAGTGTTCTAACCTTAAATCCAATCGATGCCGTTTTCGCAGAAAATTAGTTCAACGTTTGGACACGGTGACTGGCTGTGCTCAGCCAGCGAGATCGGTCTACCTCATATATAGTCTACGGATTCGTTACCGGAAGTGCTGACAATACGAGAGCTACAGAGGTCGTGCAGTGCCAGTGTAACAATATATTGGTGGGTGATTCAAGTAGTACAGTCTCCGAGATATTCAAACACGGGTTTAGTAGCATCATTTAATACAGAATAGTCCTGCCTGCAGTTCCACACAAAAGCAATGAATATATATTCCAAACATAAATTACGTAGTTAAAAAATGTATTTTCTTACTTCAAATAGGTATCGGTATTTTTTATGCGTAACTAGTCTTTTAAATCGAAAGAAAAGTAGAATGTGACGATTAAATCCATAATTTATTCCGTTTTTTTCATTTTATTTTAATGAATACCACTGTAGGCCGTTCCGAAATAATGATCATTTGTTTAACAAAATATTTAATGTTTATAAGGTGAGGGGCTGAGGTGGTGTAGTGGTTAGACTACTCGCCTTCCACCTAGGTGAACCGGGTTCGATTCTCGTTGGGGTCGATCCCGGGTTTTCGCGTGTGGAAACCGTAACGCACGATACCGCTGGTCGGCGAGTTTTCTCGGGGATCTCCCGTTCCCCCCGCCCTTGCATTTAGGCGCTGCTCCATACTCGCCTCGTTTCGCCCTCATTGGCTCTAATACCTTGATGTTAAGAGCCACCTAGTTCTCTTCACTCACTCACGAACGTTGATGAACAGGGACGTAGCCGGGTGGGGGGAGGGGAGGTTGGGGGTTGTAACTCCCCACCCATTTCCCCCAAGGGTTTCCAATAATTGGTATTAACATTAATAATAAATCTTCAATCGTGATGAAATATGTAACTGCGAAAGACGCTCTTTATTTCTCCGAGAATTTGCCCCAGTTAACATATGTGTCAGCAGTGTTGTTGAAGTTGTAACATGCCTCCCTCCACTTCAGTAAGCGTAAACTCTCTCCCCGCTGAGTCTCCCTACCCGTAAGAAATTTCTGTCGACGCCACTGCTCGTGAAGCATCCATGATCTCAGTGCTCATCAGCAGTGATGGAACGCGGTCGAAGAGCGCTGCTTCGAAGCGCCTNCTCGTGAAGCATCCATGATCTCAGTGCTCATCAGCAGTGATGGAACGCGGTCGAAGAGCGCTGCTTCGAAGCGCCTACCACTATGTCGCAGTTGGCTGCGTGCCGGCTTACTGAGCGGGGGTTCCGGGTTCAAGTCCCGGGCAAGGCATGCGCGTTACTCGTGTACGCCCCTCTGAGTCAACCCTTCGTGGAAAAAGAATCGTCAAACATTGTGGCATTTCAAATGCATAGGCCAACAAGTAAAAATAAAAAATAAGCTGTTTGAGTCTTCGCCCTAATATATTTAATAAAAGAAAAATAAGAAAACCTGTCGCACTGTAAGGTTTATTCTAGGAAGGTTCGGAAGCTCAAAGCAACTAGTTTGGCAATCAAAACGAGTTTTCTTATGGGAGAGTTTGGCATAGGGAAAATTTCTGCCGCTAGGTACTCAGTGTTCCAATGAGGTCTCTTTTTTTTTATTAAAATTTTAAGCTACGTGAACAATAAAGGAGAATGATTTTACTTAGTTATAAAGTTATTTTATATTTAATTTATGATTATTACAACTATCCTGTTTATTAACGTAGCAAATAAGGGGAAACCTGGTTCACATGCGCTTACCTAGTGGCGAAAAATTATGCTGCCAAACTTTTAGCATTGACCTTCCCAATGTGAGAAAAAGAACCCGTAGCCAGNCCGTTCACCGCTTACTTTACTGAAGACTACGAATCAACGCGCACGTGGTGTTCTGCGACGACTGACGTCTTGTTAAGTGGGAAGTTTGGTGTGCGGGTTGCGTAGATACGGAAAAATAGGCGCGGGCGACTCCTGGTATAAACTGAATACAACGAAGCTGCTCCATCCTCACTTCGCTTCACCCTCATCGACTCTCAATAACGCGATATTAAGAGCCGCCCAAATCTCTCCACTCCTAAGAAACTAAATTCCGAAGTTCTTTTAGCGGAACAGTTAACTGACAACTGCAAGTCTACCAAGATTCTTACCTGGTTATTCAGTGAATGACCTCAAATTCTTATTTAAGGATGAATTTTCCAAATCATCAACGTGAAATTTCAGCTAGTTCCTCTAGAATTCTCTAAAAGTATTGTATTGTATAGAGCTTATTAACGTCCCCCGGTGTTACGCCTGAGAGCCTATCAGCGGACGGCTTACACACTAACTGATGATATAACTTAAACAAACACCCATGCCTTGCCTGGCATCCGAACCCAGAGCCTCCTGCACCCCAGACCGGCGGCGCACCAATCAACTCTGCGGCACAGGAGGTCTGTTTCTCTAAAATATAATGTGACGATTAAATCCATAATTTATTCCGTTGTTTTCATTTTATTTTAATGAATACCACTGTAGGCCGTTCCGAAATAATGATCATTTGTTTAACAAAATATTTAATGTTTATAAGGTGAGGGGCTGAGGTGGTGTAGTGGTTAGACTACTCGCCTTCCACCTAGGTGAACCGGGTTCGATTCTCGTTGGGGTCGATCCCGGGTTTTCGCGTGTGGAAACCGTAACGCACGATACCGCTGGTCGGCGAGTTTTCTCGGGGATCTCCCGTTCCCCCCGCCCTTGCATTTAGGCGCTGCTCCATACTCGCCTCGTTTCGCCCTCATTGGCTCTAATACCTTGATGTTAAGAGCCACCTAGTTATCTTCACTCACTCACGAACGTTGATGAACAGGGACGTAGCCGGGTGGGGGGAGGGGAGGTTGGGGGTTGTAACTCCCCACCCATTTCCCCCAAGGGTTTCCAATAATTGGTATTAAAATTAATAATAAATCTTCAATCGTGATGAAATATGTAACTGCGAAAGACGCTCTTTATTTCTCCGAGAATTTGCCCCAGTTAACATATGTGTCAGCAGTGTTGTTGAAGTTGTAACATGCCTCCCTCCACTTCAGTAAGCGTAAACTCTCTCCCCGCTGAGTCTCCCTACCCGTGAGAAATTTCTGTCGACGCCACTGCTCGTGAAGCATCCATGATCTCAGTGCTCATCAGCAGTGATGGAACGCGGTCGAAGAGCGCTGCTTCGAAGCGCCTACCACTATGTCGCAGTTGGCTGCGTGCCGGCTTACTGAGCGGGGGTTCCGGGTTCAAGTCCCGGGCAAGGCATTGTGGCATTTCAAATGCATAGGCCAACAAGTAAAAATAAAAAATAAGCTGTTTGAGTCTTCGCCCTAATATATTTAATAAAAGAAAAATAAGAAAACGTGTCGCACTGTAAGGTTTATTCTACGAAGGTTCGGAAGCTCAAAGCAACTAGTTTGGCAATCAAAACGAGTTTTCTTATGGGAGAGTTTGGCATAGGGAAAATTTCTGCCGCTAGGTACTCAGTGTTCCAATGAGGTCTCTTTTTTTTT
>NQII01000052.1:41279-70819 GCA_002778355.1 Clitarchus hookeri
ACGAAATTTTACGTAGCACAGAAAACCCTTGGTTTTGAGAGTCAGTATATCTTGGTCGTCTGTGGGCTCGCGTGCGTCCAGCCGGTATTTCCCCCCTGAAGTATGCGCGAAGCTTCATTGTTGTAATTCGTATAGTCTATTCGCGGTTTCTTCGCACTTTTTTAATCAAACCTTAGAAAAATCACCCCGTGTATGACGTGTTCAGTTATTTCTTAAATATGCCATGTATCACAAGCGTTTTGTTCCTCGATCAACATGAAATTGGCTTATTTTTCGTTAAATTGAATTGGTACGTTTATTTTTATTATAAATTGTAATATTTCATGTATAATAAATGTCAATAAAAACAGTGAGGAAACACGTGTGTTGGTAGCGCCTAGTAAGAAATAGTTCTTATGCAAAATTCCACTACAACTGAGTGCGCACGAATTCGGTGCGTTGTCCTTCGGCGTAATTTTTTATAGTTAGTGAAGCTTAGTTTGCACGAGGCGGATGAATATCCTGAAAGTAGAACGTCAGCAGGGTTTCAGAAAAGTGTGAAGTAACCCTGAATGGATTACACGTGGGAACGATTAGTCTCGTCGGTCGTCATGAATTGTTCCCATTCAGAGCGGGAAATTACTTTTCCTGAAAAGGAAATAATTTATCTTATGCGGGCTAGAGAAAGAAATTTATGAGAAGGAGGGAATTCCCTGGCATTCTCCAAATTGGTTTGCGCACTGTTCACACTTCTCTTTATACATACTTTAGCCGCCGTTGTNCGATTAGTCTCGTCGGTCGTCATGAATTGTTCCCATTCAGAGCGGGAAATTACTTTTCCTGAAAAGGAAATAATTTTTCTTATGCGGGCTAGAGAAAGAAATTTATGAGAAGGAGGGAATTCCCTGGCATTCTCCAAATTGGTTTGCGCACTGTTCACACTTCTCTTTATACATACTTTAGCCGCCGTTATCACTTCTTAATGGATACCACAGCCTTTTTGATAAATTATTTCCCTCAAATAAACCTTTCCTTGTGTGATACCCTTATTCCACTACAAGATTGGCTATTTGTTATTGGGATAAATCCCTGCAGGGCGAGACAGAATACCAGTTCCCTGCTAACAAAAGTGAAAAAACGCAAACGTTTCAAATTTAATCCGTAAATGCGCTAACTTGTAGAAATCGACTGCTCTGCCAGACGATCTCCGTGGATTAGGTAACCTGAAGAGTTTCACTTTATTTTTCGTAAATTTTCATAGCAAGCACAAACCTTTGCGTGCGCACACATTGTGTTATTTTATTTTAAGACGTCGATTATTGTTGTAAATAAATAACGTTTTCTCAGCATGCTTTAAGAAGCCATTAAAAAATATTGCAAAAAAATAAGTAACTCAGGTATCACAGTTGGTCAAATTACGTCCAGGATGTACATTTCCTTGTCGTCATGCGCCGCGCGCTACTTAAACCTAATATTAGTGTTTACAGTACCGATATTCACTTGCCTATGAGGTTTTGTTCGAATAGGCAGATTTAGCTGTGGAAATGGTCACGCGATCCGATTTTATACACTAAATTGTTTACGTAGGTACTTGGTGATTTATTATTTGCTTTAAGTAATACAACAAATCATACCAAAAATTAATTTACCAATAATAAATTATCAAATCTCCGCATTATTGTTTTCCTCTCAAAATATAGACGGAAATACATAGTTGAATAATTTTAGTGTTTTAAATGATGTTTTTATTTATTGTCAACATTTCAAATCGGAAAATAGCTTCGTTTACATTCGTCGTAAAATGTACCTGCTCGTAAAACATTTCCACTGTAATTCTAATTTCAAATGTAGTAACATCAAAGTATTTCATGGCTAAGCCCATATATTAAATTACATTTGTTCTGAACCCTTGCATATTATGAAATTTATTTTCCAAATTTTGAGTTGTTATCATTACGACGTGTTGTTAAGAATGCTAAACAAATCGCTGCCGACAGCATCCGAAATAAATTGCAAATTACTGAATAACGAAATTATCAGTTAGAGCATGGCGTATGATGCCATCAGAAATTTACTGAGGTTTACAGTTAGTCAAAATATTCGTTGTAGTGCTACAGTTGTTATTCTCGAAAATATTTAGAAACGACGAGTTTAGAAAAAGTATATTTCGTGAGTTTGCCAAAAAAAACTATTTACATTCGAAACGTGCTCTGCGCTAGCAGGAAAACATTGCGAATGAGTGCTTCGACGAACAATGCTGACACAAAAATGTAATTGAAGTTTCTGCGGCAGTTAAGATATTCGCGCACTTACAACTCCACTTCTAAACATCAAAAGCCAGCACAGACAACATCTAGCAGACGGCAACACTTACACGCCTACNGGGGGGGGGGGGGAACACACGTGCGACGCTTACCTGAAACGTTCGTTAACTTCTCGTCACAGAGTTGCAGCTAATTTAAGCAGATGCTTGCAGCAGACCTCTGTGTTTTGCAGTAGGTGCTGGTTCGAGCCCCGCCCAAGGTATGGGAATGAGATTACGTTTGAGGAAGCCGGTTTTAAACTAGCGATCTACATTGGGGAAATACCGGGATTTTTGCAGCGAGTTAATTTGTCAAGTAATGCGTGTTTTTTTTTCTTTTCGTTAATTGACGAAAGACAACTTTACTTTCAAAAAAATATATATATGCACTTAAATATTTAATAAAATGTTTAACTTACAACGGTTAAAAATGCAAATTATGAAAATAAAGAGATTATATATGTTCAATGGGGAATAGTATAGAATCAGCTAATCGATAAGGTTTTCGGAAAGTTCGAGGAGATTCAAGGATAGACAATTGCCGATAAAACTGAGTGTGAGATATTTGCCGAGGGAGGATACCTAGGCGAAGTGACGGAGAGGACTAAGCTGCTTCTTACCTGGGCGCGAGCTTCGCAAAACTCAGACAATGTTGAGGCCGGCGACGGCTGAGAGGCGGGTGGGCTGTAACCTAGCAACGGCTCCCGTGCTGGAGCCGGCGTGTTATCTGCTGCCGCGGAGGGGATGAAACGCCGCACTTCAGCTAACCTCTCGCCTATATCGACCTATATCGACACGAAAGGAGGTCGCGTGTGAAAAACCACCCACGCCGCCCAGTCTCTGCCGCCCACCTCAGCCCCCGCACCACGGGGGTTGACTTGAGCGGTACCTGTACACTGAGAGAACTGTTCCTACCAACCAACATGGCACTTGTTTGTAAGGGCTGTTCGCGGTTCAAACTCCACTTCGCCTCTTTGGCAGAAGTTCTTCGTTTCCGCAATTTCCGATTCATAGTAATCACTAACAATGTGCGAGTATATAAAATGTACATGTTACGAGTTGTTCAAAATTTTTCTGCTGAATTTAAATTGTGTGCTATTTGCTAATTGTAAAAATTCGAGAAAAGAATAATTTTTTATCAAAAAAATTTTGACATTTATCAACTAGCACATAAACAAAAATTAAAATTACTTACAAAAATAAACAACAACTTGTAAAATGTAAATTTTCAATAATCGTACATTGTCAGTAATAACTATAAATTCGAAAAAAAATAACGCGAAAACGAAGAATTTCTGTAAAAATAGGTGAAGCTGGGCCGTAAGTGAGCACTATTGAAATAATCGTTTGAATAAATTCACTGACCATAACTTTACGTGTTTTCTCCAGTACACACTGGCGTGCAGGTGGCAGCGAATTAATAACAAGAAGTTACTGATATAACTAACAAGCCTACTTTTCTCTACATATGTGCGAATAATTCTAATGTAGTTATTAGAAGCATAGACGGTGGGTAGGCATTGACGGCTCGTTCTCAGAAACATGGCTTGAGAAGGATCCCCTAACACGTGCAACAATAGCGAGACAGTTACAAATACACGCGTGCCTTACCCGGAACTCGTGCACAGGAAAACCTCATGTCATGAGTTAGCGTGCAAACAACGGCATTACGGAGGTAGGATTTGGACCATCAACTTCGGATGTAATATGTCTATGTTTTGGTACACAGAGTTTGGAATTTGCTCGGAATCGGTAGATTGGGTCCCGAAATAGGTATGAAAAACTTTTTTTTTTGTACTATCGTACAAAAAGTAAGGGTGTACGACGCTGCTAATGCGTACCGTCCGCGCACAAATTTTGTTTGAATTTGGTTAAATTGTTAAAAAGATACTTCAAACTTCCTTAAATTAGTTATATGTCCCCATTTAGAAAATCAACGTCCAAGCCACTTAAATCACGTCAGTTTACGGGGCCTACGTTAGCAATTCTGTTTCTGCGGAATTTGGTGGAAATTCGTTTAATGGTTCCAGAAATATGGCACACATGTTCCATTTCCCCAGGTGGAGCAATCTTACATAAAGGTTTGCAGACGAGCATCTCTGTACGCAAAATTAATGCTTCTAACGAATACTGTTATCATACAGTATTTGTTTGGATGTTGTTGAATGTTTATATATATCATACTAATCTAAATTATGTATGTATAAATATCATTAAAAAAAGGCCTTCCCCGCCTAAAACATGTACTGTAAATCTACATGATGTACAGTAACACCACTTGAATGTAAAATTTGGCCAGAATTGGTTGATTGGTTCCTGAGATGTGGAATAAAACCTCAATTTTTTCATGTGATGGTATTCATAAATGGCGGGCAGTAATTTTACGTATAAGCACATTCGATTATTGTAATAGATACTTCCAGCAGCAGCTGAAATTGTTTGGAAATTATTACCAAACTGAGTTAAAATATTCATGTGTCTGTTATTTTGCAAATATGATGGTAACCCCTTAAGTTATATAAATTTATATGGGATAAAAATGTTTAACTTGTTTCTATGAAAATGTTTATATGAGTTTAGTGGGAATTATTTAATTCATTTCCGAGATAGGACTTGAAAGCTGAATTATTCATGTAGTGCTACCCTCAAAAATCGCTGTGAAAAGAGTATATGTATTAGCTCATTTGATGCTTGCACATATATTGACAGTATACAAAGTTAAGTTGAAATAAGTTACATGATTTCGTAGATTTGGCATACCAAGTTAAAAAGTCAACATGGTCGCCATTTTAAAAATAAGTGTCTGACCAAACTAAAACATATAAATTAATATTGGCTGCCACAATACAGCGTATTTGCCACATTTGTACGAATCCGTTGATATTTTCCCGAGATATGGAAGAAAGANGTTACATGATTTCGTAGATTTGGCATACCAAGTTAAAAAGTCAACATGGTCGCCATTTTAAAAATAAGTGTCTGACTAAACTAAAACATATAAATTAATATTGGCTGCCACAATACAGCGTATTTGCCACATTTGTACGAATCCGTTGATATTTTCCCGAGATATGGAAGAAATATATAAATTTTTATGAACTGCTATCTTACAAAATGACGGAGAAAAGAGTTTATAAATTAGCTCATTTGATGTTTGCATAGATACTGCCAGCATACAAAGTAAAGTTTAAATTTGTTTCATGGTTTCGTAGATATAGCATACTAAGCTAAAATGTCTATATGGTCACAATTTTGAGAATAAGTGCCTGACCTACTTGGAACACGTAAATCGATTTGCATACCGTAGTACAACTTGTCTGCAAAATTTGCTAGAAATCGGTGTACTGTTTCCTGAGATATGATGAAGAAACTTTATTTTTTCATGTGGTGCTATCTTATAAAATTGCAAAAATGTGACTACGTGTTGGCATATATTATGTATGTAACAAATGCTTTTAACATAAAAAGTTTGGTTGAATTTCGTCAAATGGTATAGTGATATAGAAAATAAAAATATTATAGTTATAAGGCAGCCATTTTGAATATGTGACCTATCAATTTAAATCGCAAATGTTTACGTGGCCTACCATAGTGATAAGTATGTGCTAAATTTTGCGAAAATCGGTCCAGTAGTTCTTGATATACTGTGCAAAAGCTTTATTTTTCATGTAGTGCTATCTTCCAAAATGGTGGACCAACAATATACATATCTTAATTTATAGCTTATTCAGTGCACTGTCAAGATACAAAAATTTGTTTACATCGGTTAAATGGTTCCCGCTTATGACATAACTCCCTAAAAATGTAATTTTCCATTTTGAAAATAAGCACCTGGTGTAGTTGAAGACTATTAAAGTCAGATGTAATTGCTAAGTACTACGTGTGTACCAAGTTTAGTGAAATTCGGTTAACACGTTCTAAAAAATTTAGGTGGGACACACGCGTATTTACACAAACATACACTCAGACAGGGGAGAGATCTCATAAGCTTACCTTTCTTTGGAAAAATAAGCTACGAATAGTCCTAACACTTGACGTAATTCGTGTGTAATGTTTTAAATTATTACCACTTATGTTAGTATTTCTTATTCCATACAAGCTGAGAGTACGAAATTGCGTATCAGCTACGCATTTACATTTCTAACATGTCCTCTGTTTTACTGGGATGGCATATGAATAATGTCATTTAGCCCATGGCCATGTAAGTTTTACATTATGGCGGAAGGATTCAAAATGCAAAGCAAAACAAACCTTACGCAGAGATTTCAGAAGTGCTCACTTCACCTTGAACAGCCAAGATACACATGGCCAAACAAATATGCAATTGCTCCTGCAAAATATCTTATCGGTAAAAAAACTTAAAAGCAAGTAAAATATTTTGTTCATATATCAAAAAACATATCTGAGTTGACAAAAAATAGCATTGGTAAAAAAAAAATTCGCTACTTGCAACATTTTTAGTTAGACTAACTGCGAACGTTTGTTTGGCTGTATAAAAACAAATAGTATGATTTTCTGCTTAAACAAACCATTCTCTCCTTTGAAAATTGTAATAAATACAGATTTGGGTTTCTTTTTTTATTAAGAACAAGAAGTTACTGATACAACTTATGAGCCTACTTTCCCAAACCTGGGTGCAATTAATATTTAAATAAGTTCTAAAAAGCTGAGTTGTTAGGTAGGATTTTACGTCTCGTTTAAAGCATTATTATTAGATATAAAACCAGAAACATATGCAACAGTAGTGAGACAATTACAAATACAGACGTGCCTTACGCGGGACTCAAACCCAGAAAACCTCGTACTATAGACTAGAGTGCAATCAACTGCTATACGGAGGGCGGATTCTGAGGATCCACTTCGTATTTAATAAGTCTAATGTTCCGAATGAAAAGGTTTATTAACTTAAAATATTTTCAAGGTCGTCATTTTTAAAATAAGCGAATAGGCCACCTATAATATAACATTTTAGCCTAAGGGGACTACCGTAGCACTACTTGTGTGAAGAATTTTGTGGAAATCGATTGACTTGTCCCTGAGCTATGGCATAAACACTTTATTTTCTTATTTGATGCTATCATACAAAATTGCCAAAAAAGAGGCTCTGCATACGATGATTTTAATGTATACTGTAATCATACAAATTTTTGTTGAATTCGGTTAAATTGTTTAATATATCTGTAAAATTTATCTAAATTATTTGTGAAGTCATTTTGAACACCGTTGTCTGTCCCACTTAAATCATGGAAGTTTATATGGCCTTCTGTAGCATTTATGGTGTGCACAGTTTGGTGGAAATAAGTTGAACTGCTCCAGAAATATGGCAAAAGGTTCAAGTTTTTAAACTTGCACAATTTTGCAAAAAGATTGAAAAATGCATCGCTGTGTCAATAATTGATGCTTCTAATACATACTGTTAGTGTACAACAATCTATTTGAAATGTTTTGTTTTGTTTTATAGATACCACATAATAAATTTATTTATTTATATTAACACCATCAAAAAATTACTGACACACCTGAAACATGTCAGTTTAGATACCATGATGTAGCACTACTTACGAGTAACATTTGGTTGGAAATGGTTGATAGGTCGTCGAGATATGGCATAAAACCCCCTAATTTTTCAACTAACGATCATCATAAATGGAGGAAAAAACAGCTATGTAATAGCATATTCGATGGTCGTATGCTGCCAGTATACAAAGTAAACTTAATATATATTACGTAGTTTCGTAGGTAAAATGATTTTATAGCCACCATTCTGAAAATAAGTGTATGTCACACTTAAAAAATACTTATATTAATATAATCTGCAGCAGTACAAATTCTTCGCCAAATTTGGTAATAATCAGTAGATTGTTTCCCGAGATATGATATAAAAACTTTATTTTTTATGTGGGGCTATCTTACAAAATGAAAGAGAAATGAGAGACTGTATAGATAAATATGATAGGTGTCTTTATACAAACTTAAGCTAAAACTTGCTTCGTTAATAAAATATACTCTTCTAAAAATATCTGCATAGCCACTATCTAGAAAATGAGTGCCTGACGTATTCATAACATATATGTTCACACAACCTGCTGCAGTATTATATTTTTGCCGAATTTGGTGGCAATCTGTCAATTGTTTCCACCTCCAAAATAGCAAAACAAAACGGCTTGTTCACACCGATGCATCTCATAATATACTGGTCGGAAACATGCAAAACTATTACAGGGACCTGCACTGACTTTTGTTGCAGACTTTTCACCGACAAAATAATAGGGTCACCACTTAAAGTCCCATAGGTACGCGCTGCACGACGAGAGCACTGCACGCCAGTTCACCGCCTTGCACGTAAGAGCGACGGGGTACAAGGCGCGCGTGCCAGTGTCGCCCTTATCGCTCCCGCGCTTCTCTGTCTCAAACGCGCTAAAACGGCGCCATTGTCCTTGGCTTGTCCGCCCCTGCGGCGAGCAGAACTTGTGACGCCCGCCTGGGCGGCGCGAAAACTGGCCCGGGGTGTGTTTGTAATGCATGTTTTTAAAACAAACTTTTTCGTGTATGCACTGCCTGTTTGCACACTTAAAAAAAATAACACTCTAGATTAAGGCGTAAATAAAACATTCAACAGATCACGCTCATTGTACACATTATTTCCGAGCTCGTCAACATGTCGAAAACTACACTTTTTAGACTGCTGTAGCTTAAAACGTACTGCATGAACACCTGCGCAACTGGTGTAGAGCCCTGCATTAACCTTTGCTGCAGGCTGTACGCCAATAAAGTTACCGGGTCGCCGCTTGAAATCCGTTAGTAAATCGTGTACGAAGGAAAGTCCTACACGCGTGCCAGAACCGCCCTTAACTCTTCCCCGATGCCGCTCGGCAGAAGCGAGAAACATCTTCAGGTGGGCGGTCGCCTTAACGTAATGGAACGGTCTTGCAGTGAGCGAATTCGCGAAACATTTAACCGGGAACAAAATTACAACTGCTCTATATATATTTTGACAGGTTAGATTTATTGAAAATATAGAATAAATGTAGGTGACTATTGTATACAGCAATAGTTAAAACAGTTTATCGCTTATTTAAAAATTGCCAACATTTAACGAAAATTTAGGGACCTAAACTACAAAACCCGCAAATGTGCCAAAATATTTAATTTAATTAAAAATATAAATTAAAATTTTTTTTATTCCATTATGTTGAAATTAATATATCGTGAAGCAAAAAAAAACTCTTTTCTAAGATAATTTGTTGACAGGAGCTTTTAAGAGGATGAAATTGGGTTACAATTTAAATTGTTTGAAAATTTTGTTATTATAAAGTTTCACACAATAAAATTGTTAAAATTTTAAAACATTTGTTTATTACATAAGTACTGATTTTGTGATTTATATACGTTGTTATTCGAAAAACAGACAACACCTTTTTAATACGATAACTACACGCCGTACCAGCTATTGTCGTATGTGATGGTTTTGTTAAATTAAACAGGCTGTCAATTAAACAAACCCCATCGAAATATATTAAGTATTCCAAATCCAATCCTTAATTTTACAATTTGGAAATTCACACACAGCGATACCTTTTAATAGACGTTAAATAAAGGCATATTTAATCGAAAATAGCCCTATATTTTTCAGTGAAGTCAGTTTAGAAACGACAATGAAAAATGGAATGAAATATTGTTTCGAGCAGACTCCAATTCAGAATAGTTTTACTGTCACAGAGATTCTGAGCAACTTATAACATGAACTGCATAGACACAGAAAATTAATATAATCTAAGAGAGCCAAGATTAGCAGCTCATGCGCAAATAAAATACATACCATTCGGAAGAATAATTGAAGACAGTTGTCACAAAGAAAACGACAGAAAAATACACCAGAACCAGTCACCAAACAAAAACGAGTAGACTGCATTATATTTATAGGCTACGCATATACTCAAACATCTGTGTACAACGCAACTAAAGAAACGCAGACAGAAACAGTGTGGCGTACAAAAGTATGTGCAATAGCTAGAGACCATATACTGTAATTTCGCGTTGTATTTTTGTTCACGTCACCATGCTAGACTTCACATATATTGTTGACTCAAGCAGGTGTAATTTACTCATGGGATACTGCTACAGTCAGAGTTTGTTCTGCTGTTCGGTGCGCCCACACGGAATGAAGCCACCCAAATCTTAAATTATTGGCTCAGACATCCCTTAGGGCATGTCGGATGTGAAACTAACACAACACCTAGCAAATTACCAAATTATAATTCGAATTCGCAAAGTATGTAGAACTACCGTTTGCCCAGTATAACAGTTAAATAAATCACTCCGAAAACAGGAATCATATAAATATCAAAAATCATTTAAGAAAATATTTTAATTCAAAATTCTAATTTCCGAAGTATAGTTCTAGTAGTCTTTGTTTCGTATTTTTATGTAAAAATGACAAGCCAGAGGTGCTCACCGCTCTCAGACACTATGACGTAAGGAACCACACCTCTTTCACCTACCCCCCCTCCATCAACGGTTTCCAGTTACCACACAGACATTTGGGGGACTCAAATTTCCTCTTGGAGCGTGCGCAAAAATCACACACGCCAGAAACCGATTGAAAAAAATTATTATAAGGATATTAAATTAAAAGACTAAACCACTAATTCAATAAAACATTACCATTAATTAAATAATAAAGACTAAATATACATATTTTAAAAATCCCGTTTTTAATTTTTTGTTTGTATGTTTTATTTTCAATGTAAGGACTGCTAAAATAGTATATAATATTTATGAATCCAAAAAAGTGTAAAAAAACTAAATAAGCACTTAATGAAAAATATGTACAATTTCCTGTATGATATATTGCCTACAAAATTATTGATATACACCTTAAGGCTTCCAACTGTTACCATCTTANGTACAATTTCCTGTATGATATATTGCCTACAAAATTATTGATATACACCTTAAGGCTTCCAACTGTTACCATCTTAATATTTGAATTTAAAAATTATTTATTTTATACGTATTATTTTTTTTAAGCATAAATATATTTTTACAATTTTCTGACCATCTCTTTTGTCCAACTACTCCATAGCACATTAACGTTTGTTCTCGGAAAATATTCAATTTCTCATTAAAGGCATTGACTAGTGAATTTACCTGAGATGTTCCCCCACAAGAAATCGCTCCCCCACCTTTAAATAGCAAGGAGTAGCATAAATNACTAGTGAATTTACCTGAGATGTTCCCCCACAAGAAATCGCTCCCCCACCTTTAAATAGCAAGGAGTAGCATAAATTTAGTACACACGTAAGATCCGAAAGTCATGCTGCAATAAGGAATGTTTCTCGGATACCTCAGTTAACAGGAAATAGATATTTCCTAAAAAAAATATCTTTTAGCAAAACGATGGGTTTAGGACAGTGAGAGGTGTGGCTTATGAAAAAATATGTTGCCCAAAATGCTGAAAATTTTCCGTCTACAAATCAGAAACAAGTACGAAACTCGAGAAAACGATAACTGAAAAACAATTGTAGTTCCAAGCATACAANCCGTCTACAAATCAGAAACAAGTACGAAACTCGAGAAAACGATAACTGAAAAACAATTGTAGTTCCAAGCATACAATGACTTCCAAGATTTTTCGGCGTTGCATGCAAAGTTCGTATTTCTTGCTTTGTTTCTTCTCTATTGTATACTCTTCGTGGGCAGCAAGTCTACTGTTGTCTTCAAGATTTTTCGGCGTTGCATGCAAAGTTCGTATTTCTTGCTTTGTTTCTTCTCTATTGTATACTCTTCGTGGGCAGCAAGTCTACTGTTGTCTTCAAGATTTTTCGGCGTTGCATGCAAAGTTCGTATTTCTTGCTTTGTTTCTTCTCTATTGTATACTCTTCGTGGGCAGCAAGTCTACTGTTGTCTTCAAGATTTTTCGGCGTTGCATGCAAAGTTCGTATTTCTTGCTTTGTTTCTTCTCTATTGTATACTCTTCGTGGGCAGCAAGTCTACTGTTGTCTTCAAGATTTTTCGGCGTTGCATGCAAAGTTCGTATTTCTTGCTTTGTTTCTTCTCTATTGTATACTCTTCGTGGGCAGCAAGTCTACTGTTGTCTTCAAGATTTTTCGGCGTTGCATGCAAAGTTCGTATTTCTTGCTTTGTTTCTTCTCTATTGTATACTCTTCGTGGGCAGCAAGTCTACTGTTGTCTTCAAGATTTTTCGGCGTTGCATGCAAAGTTCGTATTTCTTGCTTTGTTTCTTCTCTATTGTATACTCTTCGTGGGCAGCAAGTCTACTGTTGTCTTCAAGATTTTTCGGCGTTGCATGCAAAGTTCGTATTTCTTGCTTTGTTTCTTCTCTATTGTATACTCTTCGTGGGCAGCAAGTCTACTGTTGTCTTCAAGATTTTTCGGCGTTGCATGCAAAGTTCGTATTTCTTGCTTTGTTTCTTCTCTATTGTATACTCTTCGTGGGCAGCAAGTCTACTGTTGTCTTCAAGATTTTTCGGCGTTGCATGCAAAGTTCGTATTTCTTGCTTTGTTTCTTCTCTATTGTATACTCTTCGTGGGCAGCAAGTCTACTGTTGTCTTCAAGATTTTTCGGCGTTGCATGCAAAGTTCGTATTTCTTGCTTTGTTTCTTCTCTATTGTATACTCTTCGTGGGCAGCAAGTCTACTGTTGTCTTCAAGATTTTTCGGCGTTGCATGCAAAGTTCGTATTTCTTGCTTTGTTTCTTCTCTATTGTATACTCTTCGTGGGCAGCAAGTCTACTGTTGTCTTCAAGATTTTTCGGCGTTGCATGCAAAGTTCGTATTTCTTGCTTTGTTTCTTCTCTATTGTATACTCTTCGTGGGCAGCAAGTCTACTGTTGTCTTCAAGATTTTTCGGCGTTGCATGCAAAGTTCGTATTTCTTGCTTTGTTTCTTCTCTATTGTATATTCTTCGTGGGCAGCAAGTCTACTGTTGTCTTCAAGATTTTTCGGCGTTTCATGCAAAGTTCGTATTTCTTGCTTTGTTTCTTCTCTATTGTATACTCTTCGTGGGCAGCAAGTCTACTGTTGTCTTCAAGATTTTTCGGCGTTGCATGCAAAGTTCGTATTTCTTGCTTTGTTTCTTCTCTATTGTATACTCTTCGTGGGCAGCAAGTCTACTGTTGTCTTCAAGATTATTCGGCGTTGCACGCAAGTTTCGTCTGCCTTGCTTTGATTTTTCTCCACTGTATAATCATCGTGGGCTAAAATTCTACTGTTGCCTTCAAGATTTTTCGACATTGTACGCAAGATTCGTCCGTCTTGAGTTCAATTTTTTTTTTCATTGTATATTTTTATGACACATGGTGTANCGACATTGTACGCAAGATTCGTCCGTCTTGAGTTCAATTTTTTTTTTCATTGTATATTTTTATGACACATGGTGTTATCATTATTATTAAACATAGATATGTTACACCATTCTATATTATTTGTCAAGCGTTTTGTATTCGAGATTTTTTTTTTCTGTGCATCACACTAAGGTCATTTCTCGTACATGAAAGGATGACATAACATATTCTTCTCTGCTGAAGGAAACGATGCTGGAATGTGCATAACACATGCCTTTCCCTATGGTGTGGGTAAATGATGTCGGGATACGAAATTATGCAGTTCCTCGCCTTGGGATGTAAAATCTGCAGCGTTTTCACTCCCCTTCGCCCTCAGACAACATAATGATGTTTCTGAATAGGCAATGTGATGGAGCGAGAGACTATAAAACATAGAGCTCTTTTTCCGTTTGTTAATATGATATGCTGATTATTTATGCTTCCACAATTTCGTGTGAGCAGGATTTGGCGCCTATGTTGGGCCTCCGACCTGTGGGTTACGAACAATTCACGGGGATTCAACAATTATTCTTACTGGAATGTGAATGTAAAATGGTGATAATAAAATACGCAATTAAAAATGATGTAGGTGACAATATTCTTACTATTCTTACTCTCTCTATGCTCTATCTTTTGTCTATATTGTTTTTTTCTGTGCGTTCATTTTTCTGCNGCTTTCCGTTCCGACGTCGTAACTGCACCAATGTAGTATGGTCACAAAAAACTGCAAACATTTTTTTTAAAAAGTTGCACAATTATTTATATAATTCTATATAACTTCTCAAAAAAAAGTTGTAACAAACATACTGCATAGTCCCTGGTCCCAATGTCCGGGGAACCATGCACGTTGTTGATTCAGCAGCCATGCGAATGGTAAAGGGGAGGAAGGCGCCGGAACGAAAGAGTTTGATTCCCCCCCCCCCNTAATTTCCACTGCTCGTGATGGATGTGGCATCGTCTCCCGTGGATTGTGATGGACTCGCCCCAGATGGAGAAGAGAGATATCTTCACTGTAGCACATGAATTGCAAATATATATATTGTGTGATATGTAAGAAATTCATGTTGGATACACTTTTTAAATTATATTTTATAAATGTTATTTATTTCTAGGATAAATGCCCTATTCCTATAAATAAATATTGCAGCTGACTTTAGCAATAGCTTTGTGGTAGATTTAATTATTTTTTAAACAATTACAGCATTTATCAATGCAACTTTTTTTTTTCAAATATAAGGAAATATATTATTTACAATATTTTATTATGTTGAATGTAAAATTATATTGTTAGATAGTTTTTCTCAATAAAAATGCATTTAAACTTAAAGAGAAATTAATTAAACACATTAAAAAAATGAGTAGGGCAAAATAAATAAAACACACAAACAAAAATTTTTTCATACACTTTTTATATAGTACACAGTCAAAACACAACACATTTATATTTGAGGATGAAATAATATAATAACAAAAATTACTAAAATAATAAATTAATAAAAAAAAGGCTTAATTTTTTTTTTACTCAGGTTCGTTAAAGTAATTCATTGTTCAGAATATTTACTGAAAGGCTCAGTTTTCAAAACAAACATAACTGAAAAAACTACATCCAACCTAGAAATTAAATTTTCCGGCCACTATAGTTTACAGATTTGCTTCACAAAACGTACTCTAATGAATATCTCAACTTCTGAAGATAATCTACCATCACGTAACTGGAAACATATGCACATTATGTCCTTACAGCTTTGGCTACGATCGCTGTAGCGTTTTCGTAAGAAAATAACGGCAACTTTACCACGCGAGCCTGAAAAATTGTAGTCTAGAACCCAGTGTTCGGTAAGTTACACTTTAAAAATAACTTCACTTAAGTTGCTTTAATGGATTAAGTAACTTCCAATAACTTTTAATTTCTTTCGAAAAAATGTAACTGGGCGTTAATTTTAAAGTAATATATCTGAACTTCGTTACTTAGATACTAAGTAGGTGACTTTTATATGTGTGAGCTTACTTAACGGGGTAGTATCCATAATAAATTAGCTCATTATTGTGTTTTTTCGTTCTCGATCTTTCTTCAGTACACTATAAGATTATAACTAAGTACTAACAAGTTCAGTTATTGGTTTTTTAAATACGCTATTAAGGAATAATTAAGTTTTTTATCCATTTATTTTCAGTTGCTCCACGGCCTGAGGATAATTTCACGGGTGTAGCATCCCCTTTTTAAATCTTACTTGATTGTACTATATGCTCAAAAGTACCATTTTTTTGTTTTTCATTTGTAACCCACCGATAGAGGTTCCTTTCTGTACCTCTCGAAACTTAAAATCTCGACGTGCATTTGAAATTACTACTACAGACAAACGAAAGGGAGCAAAAAGAAACTAAAGACGGTAAATCTCGAGGGAAAACACATAGATTCAATTAGTGACTTGAATATGAAGTTATAAATAATATCTGGTGGAAATTTAACCGAAAAACAGGTTTTTAGCAAAAAGCTAGTGGAAATTGGTGCCGTCCTCACTCTGTGGTCACTGTCCGAACTCTGTGAAGGCCTTGCGTGTGAGCATTCCTCTGGGGAGAGGAGGAGGGGGTGGCCGAGAGTGCACAGGGAGCAAACAGCGAGAACCAGTTTCAGTATTCCGCGGGTGTTTTGGTTGATGGGGAGGGGGGTAGTTGCCTGTAAGCCGTGGCGTGGCGAAGAGCATAGCAGCACTCACCGAGAGCTAATTCTATTTTTCGTTTGAGTTTCAGGATCCACTGGTGATCCAGATTCGGGGTGGACCTGCCCAATTGCGCTCTCCCCCCTCTAGAGTGATGCGCAAGTGTTACTCTGGTTAAACCCAGCGCCCATCGAAAGAAAGTTCCCGCCCCCTCTCTACAAGCACTTTTACCCTATCATAATAAAGAGCATGATTCCTATACTCTGTCTCATGTAGCATTTTCTGTAAACATGATAATGCTTGAAGCAATTTTTTATTCTTTCCTGTCGAAAGGGTTTTTACGGTGACTATGCCGGTTTTTCCCTTTCTCTTCTATCTATAGTTTAGCTATAAGTACACTTAGGGAGGTTGTCGTGGCCACAATCTGGCCATGGCAGCCCAATCCCTCTTTGCCGTGATGCATGTCTCCTTGCATGATACTCCCTTCCTTGTAGGCGTATGGGGCTTAGCCCTGAGACGCACTTAACTCCCGTCCCTACCGCGGGCTCATATAACACTTAGTTTTAGAGTAGTAAGTAAAACAAAATTAGCATAGCAGTTCTCAGAAATGTAATGACGACCGACAAAAACAACCCTACACAGCCCTTCTTCAACTAATGTCTCTATATATAAATTCCATCGGAAGGAATTGCACTATATATAATATTTATTTGGTTAGGATGATAAACATATTTTCATTTTGCATTTTGCATTTGCATTTTACGTAGCATTTTCCTTCTTAAAAGACAATCCCAAAAGTTCAAAGCCGAGCAATTTTTTTTTCTAAACAAAAATAAATTTTGAATGTTCTAAACGTACGAGTATGTAGATGTACATTACAACTTTTCCTATGCAGAAAAAAATCTTAAATAGCTATCTGAACCCAGTATTCTTAGATAACGAGTAGTGTTACAGATTACTAGAATTGCAATAAAAAATATAGGTAATTGGAGTGAATATAACCATGCCGAATGAACAGCCAAAGATTGATTGTGAGTTGCGTGTTGATTCGCTGCCGACACATGCAACACTATTTATAAATGTTTGTCAAGTATACAGAACTGGTTTTGGAAAACATAATTTTTGATTATGACGTAAATTTCACGCAGTCTATATTTTTGTCATATGAAATTAACAACAGCAAAGCGGTTGCTAATTTTTTACACATCTGGTCACATCTGCGCACAAATACTGCACAGACTGAACTATTCCTACAAAAGAGCAATTTCTTTTGTAGGCAAGCAGTATCTAATGAAACGATTAATTTTTTCGTACTATGTACACAAGTTTATTATAGATATTGATGATGTATAACGCATGCTTTTACTGAAAAACCTCAGAGATGCAGCGAGTATGCAATGGTTGTAATAAATAATCAGTAAGTCTCTTCAATAAAGCTAAATGAAAAAAAAACACGCAGGCTGATGTTGGTTATGTAACAACCGTTGCCTTTTACTTTTTTCATCGCCACCAAAAAACAATTTTTTAACTTATTTTTTATTATTGAAATATAATGACTGATAGCCCTATTTCAACAGTAAAAACCAAATAGAGTTGTTTATTTTTTAGTTTCAAACTCAATCGGATAAAATAGGTAATTTTATTCATGCAAACATTTCATAACTGTTAAAAAAAAAAAATTCAAAAATGTTGTTTTATGATATTTATTAGGAAAGTCCAAATAATAAAACGGTAACGATGTTTCTTTGCTCCATTTTCGTTTTTGTTATATTTCAATCGCATATTCTTGTGTAAGTATTATGCACTCATAAATGTCAACAATGTTAAACGCTAATAGATTTACTCAAAAGGTTTTATTTTTCCTATTCATCAGATCCTTTGCAAAACTGTCTGCAAATGGAAATCCACGAGCTTTGTTTTTTGATACGTTTGCGGAATTCTTCCAAGGCTTTTTCCTAAAACTCGGTGTGCTTGTACACATCTTATATGAAGGGTTCTTAATTTGAATACGTCGTCAATCTCACAGCTACGGCAAATAACCGCATGTGTGCGCTGGCCGACTGTCAGCATAGTACTACACAGCGGCGACGCAGCGGCACCGGAGATGCGTGTGCACCGACACTGCTTCATCTCAGCTGGCCAACGATGCTGTTGTGTACCAAGCAGAGGCAGTTGTAACGGTACAGAGTGATTAATAGCAATTCACCTGTGCAGGATTACCTGAGAAGCGACCTTTGTGATGCGTCACTTGGCCTTCGCCTGCTCTACCTAGACGTTTTTATGGTCGATGCAGCATCATTCCAAAGCTTTTTTTTTATTTTTTTAATTTTTTTTAGTTTTCATATATCCTATATAAAACAATTTACATTGTTATTTTACGTTATAGGGTTGCGTGTTATTGCATAATTGTGAATTTCGTTTAAAAAATTTATATTACTAGAAAGTGTCCGTCAAGAAACAAGAAGAAAACTAAAGGCTCTAACATAGTAGAAGACTTCAACCAAAGAAAATAGAGAAGAGTACATCTATTAAAATTAGATTCCTTGGATTACCGTGACATCCTTTCCACTATGGCAATGTTGATATTATAAAAATAAATAGACTAACTCAGTCGTTCATAAATAAAGCTAATCACTATGCCGTATACGTACATAAATAGTATACTTCGGGAAGGAAGTTTTTTGTGACCGTAAATATGCTTATAAATAATGTAAGCTCTATTTTTTTACCACATAGAATTGCTTTCTATAACAAATACTGATACACCACAGGCTGAAAATTGTTTGTGATAATTATTACTCCCATTCACATGCTGTTTAGAATACAAAGAGTTTTATTTTAAAACAATTAAGTCACCACAAAGACACTCAACTCATAACCAAAAAAATGTTGCAAATAACGGTGCTTATTGGCTAATAGTAAAATGCTGATTGCTGGAAACCTCGTTTCATGATTGCAGGGAGAACGTTATCACTAATGCAATTTCCACTGTTAATGATGATCATCATTCTGAAAAAAAAAACGTTAAGAAATTGTACGGACACCAACAAAGGACCACTCTTCTCAGATACCAATTACACCTCTTTCGTCCCACATTACAGCGTGCAAAAATAAAAAAAGGTAAGCAATTTTTTTGTTTGTATAGTTGTTATATAATCCGCAAGAATCCCTGATTGCATATATGTGATTATTCGGCATATACGCAAATACTATACACGTAACTTCATATTACTTACTGTCTGCTTATTACACATCACTGCTATCCACATTATGTAAAGGAAGTTGTTTAAGATAATGTTTCAGTCCACATTTTTAGTTACATGGCACATTATGCCACTGGCCGATTTAGAAATGGGCGTGTTCTAANGATAATGTTTCAGTCCACATTTTTAGTTACATGGCACATTATGCCACTGGCCGATTTAGAAATGGGCGTGTTCTAATGTTTATGTCCGTAATTACTGCATGTATTTCATATTATAATATGCATGACATGTATGTAAGTTCNGGCGTGTTCTAATGTTTATGTCCGTAATTACTGCATGTATTTCATATTATAATATGCATGACATGTATGTAAGTTCAGTTTTTAAATGCGTTTTAAATATATTGTTCTAGGAATGAGTGTGGGTCTTCGAATGGAGTACCTGTTAGTCAGAAGAGTAGGCCCTCACGCCAAGATGGCGCCCCTCTGAAAACCTATTCGAGNCTTCGAATGGAGTACCTGTTAGTCAGAAGAGTAGGCCCTCACGCCAAGATGGCGCCCCTCTGAAAACCTATTCGAGGCGTCCACAAATAAACGTTACACCTCCAAGAGCTCCTACGCATCCAGTTGAAGATTTAATGGACTGGTAAGAGTTTTCTTATGGTGGGGGAGGAAGCTAGAGGAAGTATCAATAATTTAAGAAAAAATTCCTCCCTATTTAAATCGAAATATGTTACTTGTTTACATCGTTCTTGTTAACTTCTTGTTTTGTTTTATTATTCTTAAATTTGAATTTTTTACTGTGCCGAAGAGTTGAGACGATTTTTGTCAGAGTTTTTACTGATGAAAATCTTCAGTACTATCAAAAGTAAACGATACTTGCATAATTACGTTGCATGAATATATACACAGTTTAAATGGATACTGGACATAGATCAAACCATGGTGGTTTTTTTTAAGTAATTTTCGTCCATAGTGTTTTTTTTTTTTTTTCGGAGTTTAATTTTTTGCAACCATTTTTTTTTTGCAGTGATGAGTTTCTTCCCGATCTTCTTGTTGAATCCAGCACCAGTGATCCTTCCAAAGTAGTCCGAATTGAAGGACACCGAATTGTTGATCTTATGTATTTCACCAAACCGTACGATAAATTGACACAGCATTACAAGAAATGTGCAGGAGGACAATACACACTTACATCTGAGAAAAGAAAATGACTTATCAGCTGCTTCACGTACAAATGTTTAATGTGTGATGGGACCAGAAATATTTACACTGATCCTCCTGAAAAGAAGAACTGAATACTGCATTCGCGTGGGGGGCTACAGCTGCTGGCATTGGACAGACTCAAGCTGAGGAAAAGTTTTCCGTTATGAACATTCCAGTAACGACCAGACGACACTTCACCCACCACGAGAACAAAGTGGCAGAGGCAAGTCTCCTTTCATTTTACTGTTACATAATGCTACCTCTATCTAGACATACGTCTGGAAAGAATTCTTGTCCCTATTTTTGGAGAAGGGCTGCGCTCAACCGTGAAACCAAATTGCTGTTAAACTCGATGCAGGAAATATTTTTGGACAAATACAATTAATCTTTAAACAGCCATAATTTTGTTTTGTAATACTTACTCTCATTTACATTTTTAATTTTATTTTACTTCCTTGCTATTGCTCGCATTAATTCTTTCATTAGTTTTCCTTTTCCATTTTACAATTTAAGTGTGAAATCTAACAGGATAAGGCTAAGCCACTTAATCTGGCATTTTAAAGTGACAAATATCAAAAAGCCGAGCGACATTAAAGATGAGTATTATTAATACTTAGCGTGAATTTTTTCTGTTTTTTTTTTTTTTTTTTGTATATTAGACACGTGGGTATAAAACGTTGCCAAAATTTGTATTCACAAGATGTAAGTACTTTTTTCTTTGAGATATCTTTTCTTGCAGGTATGGAAACAAAAACTTATACAAAAAATGTCAGCGGCTGTAGGAGAAGAGAAAAGGCTGGCACTCGAAAACGGTGACGTGGAGGAAGGATATCCTTTCATAACGGGCATTGTTGATGGAGCTTGGTGCAAGAGAAGTTATGGTCACAGATATTCTGCAAATGCTGGAACGGTAAGCGTGAATGACATAATAACGCAAATACAATATTTACGTCAACCTATGCCAGTGTAAAAGGACAACTGTACTTCGGAGAAAACGGTGGGGAAACATAAATAATGCTGATATGTCATAATTTCTGGGTACGCCAGTTTTTATATTTACCAAATTACATACTTTTTGAAGTAGTCTGTGGTTTAATCAAAGAGACCGGCGTACCGTGCCTTACATAATTATCCAAATATTTTTAATAGCGGCTCACTCCGTTTACTAAGTAACCATATTGTCGTTATTATTGTTCACTCGCTACAGTATAAATTTAATTTTTTATTTATAATAATGGGAAAAAAAAGTTTATATTTAGTATATAAAACTATGTTTTTTTTATTTTTCATCCCAAATTGACAACTGTTTCATAAACTGATTATAGGATTAAAGTTAAAATAGCTGTTGGATGGGCGAGGGAGACAGAATTATCTTGAGGAAAGCCTACAAGTTTTCCAGATATGGAATTCCAGCTGTTGCATTTGCGGCTGTAGATTCGCGATCACCTCTTTTTCAGGACAAAAATTTAAGAACTGTTGAATAATAGCGAAGTTAATTACGGCATCCTTAAAGAGAAGTAATTAGTAAAACAAAATTTTTGAATTTGTTCGCGATTACTTGAGATTCAAAGAACCTAAAAGACATAAATTGACTAAAAATTTATTTTAATTTACTACCTTGCGGATTGCAGCTCACTAAGTGACGTCATATATTAGTGAAGTGCCTTACGGGTAGCGAACACAGTAGTGTTTCATAATTAATTTCGAAAAATTTTAATGTAATTAAATATACCCAGACACGTAAAAAATTTATCTAAAACGTGTAAATAAATACATACCATTTTCGGTATTCGAGTCAAGAGTGTCGTGACCCTTAGATGCCACAATGACTTTGGTCATGTAGGCCGCTAATGTCCAACCCTGGATCTTCAAATAGGTATTAGATTTAGTGGGACCTTTATTTGTTGACATGGCTAACTCGTGGGCATGATGAGCTAATTTGGACATGACTTAGAGGTACAGACGTTCAATGGGAGTCCAGCAAGCTTCACCTTTCAGAATGATCTATTACGATACAGCCGCCATTCTAGTTTCCACTGACCTCTGACGTAGAAATTAGATGTTCACTATTCAAAGGTCTCGGAAATTACAACTAATAAATTAATAAGTAATTGTACACACCAGTTATATCGATGATCCTATTTTAACTTTGGTGTGCGCTATAATATCAGCGATCCTGTGGTTCTCAAAGATGAACTACCTGCCCCGGTACCGCACAGCTTCCGTTGTTTTAAACAATGTATTAATAATGACGAAAGTCTTTATGAAAATGCCTTATCGCAATACAACTTGGCATTTTTATCATAAAAACTTACTATTTAGTAGAAAAGTTGTACAAAAGTTTGAAGAAAATTAATATCATTAATTTCGCGGGCCACAGTTTAAGGACCACTGCGCTGTCTTAGAGGGGAAAAAGGTGGAATGCAAAGGCTATTCGTACGTTACTGAGTAAAAAAGTTTTATATATTTAAAACTATTACACTTCGCATCGAACTGCACGTGTAGAGTTAATAAGCTGGAGTATTTTTTCAATGATGTTCAAAATGTTTTAATTTTTTATTCTTTCAATTGATTGCATTATTGACAAGATTTTTTCCCCCTGTGAGTTACAATAATGCCCAATAATTTGAGTGTCTATAAAAATAATAATACATAACACGAAATAAATGTTTTTTTTTTTTTTTGTGATTAAATAGGGAAGAGTTCAAATTTCGTCTTAATAATTCAAACATTTGGCTGTGGTGTTCACGCAATCAGTATATACAGCCAACTTACTGAGAGAGTACAGCTAGAGCAACATAAATGCATTTTGTTTATTTCTTTACTTTATTAACCTGTGGCCGACTACACTGCATCGTAATACCCTCGATTGGAAGTAGTGTTATTCACCTCTGCTGATGTTCTATTTACACAATGATAGAAATGTGTACACTACTGTAAAGTAAATTAAGCGTTGAAGCTGCTTAATGATGCCATAACAATGTTGAAACAGTCTGTTGTTATTCAATTTGTTTTAGATTACGTAATTTTTCTCGGTAGTAATATGTGTATGCATGTTTTACACTACCCTGTATATATCTAAGCCACAATTGCCTTCAAACGCAGTTTGTTGTATAATGCATTTTCCACCAGCCTTTACAACATTGGACTTATTGGAAATAACTTGCCAATAATGGTTGACATTTTTTTACATCTAATTCTGCATGGTCACCAAAGCAGGATGTGTATGTGACGACCTGCTGTAATTACAATGCAATTTGTTGCTACAGTTTATATTTCTATGGTGGCGAAAAAGCCTCCAAATATTTTGTATTTAGTCTATAATTGTTTATTTATTACTATACTGAAGTAAAATATCAGACAATTAAGATAACATGTTTTTTCCCACACTTGCGTTATTGGCGGGAGAACAGGGAAGATTCTTTACTTGGGTTTTAAGAACTAATTGTGTCATGTGTGTTCCACGACAGCAGAGTGTTCCCAACCAAAACAACACACGTGCTACCAAAATTATTCTGGTTCGTCATCCGGGATGGAGCAAACTATTGTTGTGGAAGGACTTCAGCATTTGTTTTCTGAACATGGTGTATGGGTGAAGTCCCTAACAGGTGATGGAGAATCCAGTGTTTTTGCGATAGCTAGGGAGAGGGCTCCTTTTGGAGACAAAATGAAGAAAATAGAATGAGCAAATCACATCGTGTGAGGGTACACCCCAAGATTGCACACTCTAGCCTCAAAGACCACGTTTGACATAAAGGGGTGACAAATAATTAGACAGAACATTCCGCGCCTCACAGCTGCAGTTCGTGGAGCCATTAGAAATGCCGTAGGAAATTTTGATAAGCTTCGGAAAGATCTACGAAACGGCCTCCACCATGTTTTCGGTGAACATTTGTCCTGTTGTGCATCATACTGCTCTCGACAAGATGAAACTGTAAATAAGGTGCCTTACTAAGAGAAGGAGAAATTAATGGATGAGATGCTTATGTTGCTAGATCCCATTGTCAGATAGGCAGATTGTCTCGTTCTGAACAAAACGACACATGTACCTGAAAACCTCAACTCTTTGATTTGCAAACTGAAAGGTGGCAAAAGAGTTGATCTTGCAAAAGGGTCATCATACAGGCGACGCTGCTATGGGGCTGCTCTAGCATACAAGGATAGTCCATCTTATATGATAAGTCCTTGGAAAAGCATGACCGGAAACGGTCCAGGATATATTTGTAAGAAAATCTGCGCGAAGCGAGAAAGGTCTCGGTCATCTAAAAGACAAAATTTTTGTGACAAAGGAAAATACCAACGCAAAAAAAAAAAAGAGAAAGATCGACGTAACAACTGGTGATATTGAGTATGGTCCAAATGCTGCAAAACCTGATTTATCTCCCAATGTTCTTCAAAGCCAGATAAACACAATTTTAGGGAAGCTGCAGGAAGAAGCTGGTTCTCTGCCCCTGTGTTCCACATTAGAACGAGCTACCGTTGGACAGCGTAAAAATCCACTGTGGATGCAGGCAAGACGGCAGAGACTAACTGCATCACGATTCGGGGTTATCTGTTGTATGAGGAATGTTACATCTTGCCACAATATTGTAAAAAAAATATTGTTTGTGGAATCGAACTCTATTCACCAGCTATTATTTACGGCCGAGTTCACGAAAAAAAAAAGGCCATATCCGCCTACGAGAAATAGAAGCAGACAACTGTAGCACCTTGTGGCATTTTTCTTCACCCTGAGATACCATACCTTGGAGCCAGCCCAGATGGAATTTTGGAGAAAGATGGCATTGTTGAGGTAAAGTGTGTGCAATCTATAGGAAGCATGTCCATTCTTGAAGCAGTAAAATGCTGCATAGAAATAAAAATGAGAAGTTCCAACTTAAAAAATAACATATATACAGATACCAAATACAAGGGCAACTCCAAAAATAGCACAGAAAATTCTGTGACATGGTAATTTATTGTGACAGGAATTGAAGTAATGAGGGAAGAAAGAGACGACGAATTCTGGGAATAAATGATGTTTCCAAAACTGCAGAGAATTTATATGGAGTGCTTGTTACAGTAATTAGCGGACAGTCGTATCAGAAGAGGAATGCGGGTCCGAGAGCCGCAGTATATACTGCAAGCACAGGCAGCTGCAGAAAAATAACAAGTAACAGTTGAAAATAGCACATTGTAAATAGTGTTTTTTTTTGTCATTTACGCAAAATAGTTTGTCACTTATGACAATTTAAATAATCCTAGTAATTTCATTGTAAACATTATTGTTTAGAAATATAAAGCGCTTGTGTTGTGTTCTGTAAATGCTGTTGAAAATATCACATTATAATAGACGTATATTGTTATTGATGATGTAAAACCACTGCCTTGTCCAAAATAAATGTTTAAAAATGAACTTTAATGTTATTATGTATGCGTGCGTGTGTATAAATAAACACGTATATATATTTTTTTATTGTGTAGTCCGTCTGCTTTTCCACTGTTGTTATGTAAAGCTTTCATCTTTTCCTCCGTGTATATTTCATTTTCATGTTTGTGACATTTTTATTACATGTTACTAGTACTCGCCTTTCAAATGCAAATTTCATGCTGGTGGTACATGCGTAGTCATTTAATTGAACTCGTACGAACACACGTTCTCAATGAAATCTCAAATAATGTTGCTGTGTTAATGTCTGTAAAGTTCCCGTTAGAGTGTGGTCAATGTCGAAATCTACCGTACAGTTCAAATTAATCATTTATCAGACACGCACACCGATCGTTTCTGTAAACCCTGGAGAAAAGAATATGTTGGAGATTTTCAATACATACTACACTACACGAGCATAAAATTTTATATAAAAAATTCGGACTGGTTGGCTCGAAATTGAAGTTTGGATCTGGAAAAATAGCAACTAACCTCGCAGCCTTTTTTTGGTTCCGTAACCATATTTTATTAGTTATACTCACTTTGGATGTAGTAGATTTATCTACTAGTAAGCTGACACAGTTTCCCTATTTCGGCAATCATTTCTGTTCGCCCAACCGGGATTTGACTGAGTAAGCCACTACTAAAACTGATACCGAACAGGAGTGAAATTATAAACACGTACATCGGAGTTGAACATCAAACAAGTACGTTGCCATTTTGTATCAGCTATTATTATTGTGCAACAAAGGAACATCGAAATCAAAATCAGGAGTTGCATTATAAATTTTAATTTATTGGCAGTTTATTGAAACAAATAGTAATATTTATAATAATAGCAAAAATCATAATCGACTTATTATAATTACTGTATGGAAAACGACGTTTTCATGTTGAACGCTCGTCCTCTGTTCCATACTTCAACCAATCGCCTGACCGGGTCGAGTGCTGGCCACACACCATCCACTATCCTAGTTTACTCTACATTCGCCTATGTTTACGCCTTGGTGACTATCCGAAAACGCTAGTCTAAAAGGGCATTTGCCGTAGGTCGGCCTATTGTTCCGTGTTGCCTCGAATGGTTAGTCCAGTACAGATCCGTGTGGCCTGAAATAGTTGTTTGAACAGAGTGAGTATTTTTTGTGTAGCCATAATTTACTTCAAATGGCTACATTCGACATACTACAGGTGATACGTTTGAAAAACATATGCATCAGTGCAAGAAAAAAAGTCTCTTTTAAAAAAATGCATATATTATAATCCGTTAAAGCCACTTTTACACCACGCCGTAATTGAACTATATCATGCTATTTAGTTTATTTTGTAACGTCATTTATGACGGTTTTAATGATGTCAAACATCAGTTCTTAATTACGTTATCGTTAGAACACATTTCGGCATGTAAGTGTTTCCTAAGTTAGGCTATAACTTATTTCTTTTACCATTATTATTTTGTTAACATAGCTGCATACTTGACAACCAAAAATATTAAAATTTACTTGTGATGATATTTGGTTTTATATTATATACATCAGTGTTGTCAAAACATATTCTGCACTTTATTTGATAGACGCAGTCCCGCTGTGCCAATAAGCTCTCAAATGTGTTTAAAAATAAGTTAGCAATGCAGCCAGCGTGAATTAATAAGGAGTTTTAATATTCACATACTTCGCAGCTATACTGTCCTTTTTTGTAACTACGGTACTTGGAGACTAGACAAACTCATGATATTGCATCATGTTTATACTCTTTTTTTGCAGTAAATATTGGGTTTCGTGGCTGCCGCCTGAAGGAACGGGTCGCGACCCGCTAGTTGGTAACCTTAAGTTCAGCTATCGGAAGCCGTGGGCAGCTGTCGTGTCTCCGAGGTATTGGTAGTACATCCATACCAGTGGTCTGCAGCCATCACTATTGTAGCCTGTGGCAAACACCAGAGGCCTCCTTTGCCGGGTGGGTCGACTACCCGCGTCTACTAGAGGCAGGGGTAGTAAATAAAGGCGACACGCCCGTCGGCGTCCCGCTTTTGCCCCGGCAATTTCCTGTTCTTAGTTCCATTTCGTTCGCTAGGTAATTGAAGATGCAGACGAACGTATCCAACGAACCGCCAAAGGGCCGTCTGGGCGATGGGCTGGTACAATCGTGTGAAGTACACCGGGCTTGCCCCGATGAAGGGGAGTAACAGTAATTAGTTAACATCCTAGTTCTGGTTTTCATTCATTAATTGTGTTATAGGCGCATTGCCTCGGTACCCATAGTGTAATTTTGCTCGTTAGTCGATTCACTCGTATTCTGTTAGCATGGTCGCGGAGCCCTCTTTAATCGTTCACTGCCCGAACTAACGTGTGTTTTGGCTTGGAAATGTTAGAAAAATTAAATAAAAAATAGTTTGCGGCTAAAACTTATTTTCTGCGACATGAAGTCTAGTTCTGTGTTCCTTATACAAGGACGTTTGTAAATGATTAAATTTTTACTTTTCTAAATTTAAAATCAATTTTATTTATTATAAGAAGTCTTCCGCTTTTAGTTTGCTCCTGCGTATTGGATTATTTTGCTAATGGCTACTTGCCAACTTGAACATACCTGCCGTTGAAGACCCGTAGAAGTCTCTGAATACTCGTGCTAACATCCCCTAGTTGAGTTTGATTAATTCCGCGCTTAGTAATTAAATGTTTAGTAAACTAACTTCGGGCTACCTTCTCCAATCAGGTGTTGCCCTAAGCAACCCCAAATATAATTTTTTAGTAAGGCGATAATTCACTACCTGTTTAAAATAAAAATGTTAAGTTCAAATAAAAAGAACAACAATTTCTAATTTCTGACATTATTATACCATTACTGACCCATATATTAGTATTTGAAAAAATACACTTATGCAGTTTGACCATAAACAAGGGTACTTTGCCAACAGCATCATATTACCAATTTAAAACTTTGGGTAAATAATTGTGTCATTACAGTATAGTATTAGTATTGGTTTTAAAAAAAACTTAGCTTAGTTAGCTTTATTTACAATTTTTCTAATATGGAAAAGTCAATGGAAATAAATACTGAAAAGTCTCGTAAAATAATAAATAAGACCGTGGGTAACAACTGTCTGACTGTGTATTGTTTGACGGATAGCTCTTCGCTTCCCCCAACGGACAATAAAAAAAAACTCAATTTAGCTTGGTTTCATGCTCATTTTTTTATGATATAACTTAGAAAGGAAGATTTTGATAGAACGCAATTCACTTATTGTAATGTCTCTAATCAATCACACCGGTGAGTCAACTAGATCTAGCAGCATGGCCAGTCACACTGCTTTGCTTTCTGAAGTACGAGTTGTGGCGGTGACAAGGATGGAAATGCAGAGAAGTGTGGTACGAATGAATGAAAGCTATTTGTGTTATCCCCAGGGGGTAAGCTGGATTTTCCCTTTACCACCACCCCCCCCCCC